>SJXQ01011733.1:0-80046 GCA_006408695.1 Aepyceros melampus
TAAAGTGGTAGTCAGTCGTGACCCACTCTTTATGACCCCCCTGGACTGTACCCCACCAGGCTCCTCTGTCCATGAAATTCTCCAGGTAAGAATGCTGGAAAGGGTTGTTATTTACTTCTCCAGGGGATCTTCCCAACCCAGGGATGGAACCCGGGATCTCCTGCATTTCAGGCAGTTTCTTTATCATCTGCCCACCAAGGAGTCCTATATAAATGAAACCATGTGCTATTTGTTTTTCTCTTTCTGATTTACTTAGTCTGATAACCTCTAGGTCATCTGCGTTGCTGCAAATGGCATTATTTCATTTTTTTAATGTGTGACTAGTATTCCATTGTATATACATACAACAATCTTCTTTATCCATTCATCTGCCGATAGACAGTTGTTTCTACGTCTTAGCTACAGTTCATAGTGGATTGGCATACTCACGAACCTGCTACAGAGTTCACGTTTCACGTCCAGTGCCTGCTGAAGTCATGAGGACACATCAGGTTCTACAAGAGTGTGTGGCAAGGCAGTAGGACAGGCTGGGGCTGCTAACAAATATTCATATGTTGAACAGAATCTGCTGTAAGAACTGCTGTCATAGCCAACTTCATAAAAGCAAACGGTGATGTCAAGAATGTATAGTTTTCACTTCTCTTTGGTTTCTACGTACTACTGGTATTTCCCACGAGAACATGAAAATCATGGTAGAACATTTTGTATCTCGTCTTGATCACATATGAAATTTATTGTCAAAAAAGCATCTTGTTCTTTTCTGCCTTCTTCACTAGGGAATGGAAATCAGTGTATTTCGGTCTAGGGATTCTCTTAGCTAGACACTATTTTAAAAGAAAAAAATGCAGAAACTCACGGAAAGTAAGTGATAGTGAAGTGGTCTTCACTGAAATACACATTTCAAAGAGACAAGAACCTCTTATGTCACAGGAAAAGAGACAATCCTATTAAGGAATACAGATTAATCTGACCTTTAGCCAAATGCACACTGGATCAAGAATTCAAACAGCCTCACACACAGCAAAGGAAATAGACTCATGTTTCCATAAATGAGAAGTTAAGTTGACCTAAAGGGTATATTTTAATAGGAAGCTATAATGTCTCAGACAAGGGGAAAATCCATACTTGTCACCATACTTGTGCACGTGAGCTTGAAGATGCCTCGTCAGCTTAAAGCACTGCGTGCATATGAGTTATGATTATGAAATGCTACCATGGAAGATCACAGAATCCCTTCTTTTTCCCCAAAGGCCTGAAAGAAGAGTAGATACCTTCTTCAGTGAAAGTTAGTGAGACCCTTCTCTAAGATTCTATGCACTTGGGTAGATTTTCTGATACATGAACCTCCTGAGTATTTATTTTTGTACATTCTAAGAATACTCAGATACATTCTGAATGGATAGGTTACAACTATTCCAGAAACACACGTCTGCAGCTTTGGTCTCCAAAGGTCACTACTCAAAATCTGTGCTCTTACTAACAACATACCACACTGGGATTTGTATTCAGGCTATTTTGACTTGCTTAAGATACTGAAGTGTTATCCAATGGGAAGTGACTTTCTCCATCTTGAAGTATCAACCATCTCCAGTTCTCTGATGGAAGAGAAAATACACAAATACTAAACACCTACGGGCTTCCCTGGTGGCTCAGAGGTTCAAGCGTCTGCCTCCAATGCGGGAGACCCAGGTTCGATCCCTGGGTTGGGAAGATCCCCTGGAGAAGGAAATGGCAATCCACTCCAGTATTCTTGCCTGGAGAATCCCATGGATGGAGAAGCCTAGTAGGTTACAGTTCACAGGGTCGCAAAGAGTTGGACACGACTGAGCAACTTAACCTACCTATCACCTAAACACCTACATTGAAGCAACATCTGTAAAGCTTTAAGTGTACAAAACTGCTTTAAATCCTAAAACAACTGTAAAAAGCTGTATCATTGAAATGTCATGGATGATGAAACAGTATCATTCACAAAACTACCTGCCCCAGACCACACAGTTGGGACCCACTTCAAACAATGAACCTGATTTCCAAGCCTATCCTTGTAACCCTACCTTCTAGATCCTTACATTTATCATGTGCCTACCTGTCCTATCCATCTCTTTACTACTAATGGGGGAATGAGAACTAGTAATTCTGGTTCTTGACTGCTGCTGCTGCTGCTGCTGCTGCTAAGTCGCTTCAGTCGTGTCCGACTCTGTGCAACCCCATACACAGCAGCCCACCAGGCTCCCCTGTCCCTGGGATTCTCCAGGCAAGAACACTGGAGTGGGTTGCCATTTCCTTCTCCAATGCATGAAAGTGAAAAGTAAAAGTGAAGTCACTCAGTCATGTCTGACTCTTAGCGACCCTATGGACAGCCACCAGGCTCCTCAGTCCATGGGATTTTCCAGGCAAGAGTACTGGAGTGGGGCGCCACTGCCTTCTCCAATCAGTCCATCTAAACGCTGCCAAAGAACTTGGACATTTATGTAGAATGTGGACACCAACCTACAGACTGGAAGCAGAACACAGAAGTAACAGTGAGGTGATGTGATTATCTTCCAAGAATCATGAAATAAAGAGTAGCACATTGTCTTCTAAGAATGAGATAGTAAAATTAGACCAGACATATGTAAAATCCCCTTTCAGAGACAGACTAGTTCTTATGACCAACAAAACTTGAAAATATATTGACATATATGGTAGTCGGGATGTGGGAAAAGTGTAAGGATTAGTTGCTCAATTATGTCCAACTTTTTGGACTGCAGCCCACCAGGCTCCTCTGTGCGTGGGATTCTCCAGGCAAGAATACTGGAGTGGGTTGCCATTCCTTTCTCCAGGGGATCTTCCCTGCCCAGGGATCGAACCCGGGTTTTCTGAATTGCAGGCAGATTCTTTACTGGCAGAAAGAGTATTAATCAGAAGAGAGAACAGTCAGAAATTACCAAAAGGGAAGACAGAAACCAGAACATGCTTAGGCAGGGCCAGTCCCCCTACTGACCAGAAGCTGTGTCATACTCACCCCAAGCCTAAGGAGCCTGGTCCCAGCAGAAGAAATTCCTATAGTGAACATGGACATACTAGCAATATAAGCTTGGAACCATAAAATATTTGTCAATTATTGAAACCTACCCTCAGTCTCTTGAGAAACCTATATGCAGGTCAGGAAGCCACAGTTAGAACTGGACATGGAACAACAGACTGGTTCTAAACAGGAAAAGGAGTACGTCAAGGCTGTATATTGTCACCCTGCTTATTTAACTTCTACGCAGAGTACATCATGAGAAACACTGGACTGGAAGAAGCACAAGCTGGAATCAAGATTGCCGGGAGAAATATCAATAACCTCAGATATGCAGATGAGACACCACCCTTATGGCAGAAAGTGAAGAACTAAAGAGCCTCTTGATGAAAGTGAAAGGGGAGAGTGAAAAAGTGGCTTAAAGCTCAACATTCAGAAAACGAAGATCATGGCATATGGTCCCATCACTTCATGGCAGATACATGGGGAAAACAGTGGAAACAGTGGCTGACTTTATATTTTGGGGCTCCAGATTCACTGCAGATGGTGACTGCAGCCATGAAATTAAAAGACGCTTACTTCTTGGAAGAAAAGTTATGACCAACCTAGATAGCATATTCAAAAGCAGAGACATTACTTTGCCGACTAAGGTCCATCTAGTCAAGGCTATGGTTTTTCCTGTGGTCATGTATGGATGTGAGAGTTGGACTGGGAAGAAGGCTGAGCACCAAAGAATTGATGCTTTTGAACTGTGGTGTTGGAGAAGACTCTTGAGAGTCCCTTGGACTGCTGGGAGATCCATGATCATGGCATATGGTCCCATCACTTCATGGCAGATACATGGGGAAAACAGTGGAAACAGTGGCTGACTTTATATTTTGGGGCTCCAGATTCACTGCAGATGGTGACTGCAGCCATGAAATTAAAAGACGCTTACTTCTTGGAAGAAAAGTTATGACCAACCTAGATAGCATATTCAAAAGCAGAGACATTACTTTGCCGACTAAGGTCCATCTAGTCAAGGCTATGGTTTTTCCTGTGGTCATGTATGGATGTGAGAGTTGGACTGGGAAGAAGGCTGAGCACCAAAGAATTGATGCTTTTGAACTGTGGTGTTGGAGAAGACTCTTGAGAGTCCCTTGGACTGCTGGGAGATCCAACCAGTCCATTTTGAAGGAGAGCAACCCTGGGATTTCTTTGGAAGGAATGATGCTAAAACTGAAGCTCCAGTACTTTGGCCACCTCATGCGAAGAGTTGACTCATTGGAAAAGACCCTGATGCTGGGAGGGATTAGGGGCAGGAGGAGAAGGGGACGACAGAAGATGAGATGGCTGGATGGCATCACCGACTGGATGGACATGAGTTTGAGTGAACCCCAGGATGGACAGGGAGGCCTGGCGTGCTGCAATTCATGGGTTTGCAAAGAGTCGGACACGACTGAGCAACTGAACTGAACTGAACTGAACTGATCCGAACTGATCCTCAGTCTAACCAACCCCAAACTCACCAAGTAACCTGGTTTCCCACATCAGTGGAATGAAGAGAGTACACATAACAAGTCGAAAGAAATGTCTGCTTTGACAGATGGCTGTGTTTCTCATTGCTAACTGCTGGGCCCTACGCTTTCAATCTGTAAAGTCTCTTTTTAAGTACTTCAATCTGATTCAGCATCCTTAGTTGAGTTCATCCTGTTGTTATTACCACGTATCTGCTTTCTGGAGCTTCAGGCAATTCAGTGGTAAAGAATCTGTCTACCAATGAAGGAGACACAGGTTTGATCCCTGGGTCAGGATGATCCCCTGGAGAAGGAAACGGCAGCCCACCCAGTATTCTCGCCTGGGAAATCCCATGGAGAGAGGAGCCTGGCGGGCTACAGCCCTTGGGGATCACAAAAGAGTCAGACACGACTGAGCAACTAAACAACAAATCTACTTTCCACCAGTTGGTCTCTTTCAAGTACTTTAATGTCACTCAGCATTCTTAGTTGAGTTCATCCTGATATTGTTATCATTTAACTTTTGGGTGGGGAGGTAAAAAAAATTATACCTTTAGCCATGGTAAATTTACTAAGATATTGTTATAATGTCCATTGTAGTAAACAGAGTCAACTAGTTAATAGCTGGCGACCAGAACAACCAAAATCCTTTTCTTTTAAACACCTTCAGACATTCTCTGATCAGTGAGTGGACAGAGGTTTGTTTGTAAATTTTAGCAGTAACAGGTACACCAATTCCCTTCTGACACATAATATTTTGGGATGAATTACTCATAACTTATGCACCACTGCAACAGCAAATGATGACAGAAGATGTATTATACAGGAACCAGAAAACTGGCTTATTTTCTCCACTCTGATAATTAGCTACATAACCTTGGAAGTGTGATTTAACTGTTCTGAACCTCAATGTCTTCATTCACAAACTGGAGGAACTGAAATATATACTAAGGATTCTACAAGCTCTAATATTCTCCCACTGTACGTTTAGATATTAGTTTATCCTCTGAAAGTCAGAACAATTACTTTATGTTGTACAATTTCACTTTCTTTCAAAGACTGGCTTTGTGGCCGTCATGGCTGTTCACAATGATTAAATGAATGTCCTCTTGTAGCCCCGAACAGCCCATCTGACAGTATACTTCCTAAAAAATGCAAAGTAATCTAAGCAATGAAGACAACGAATCTGCACCGTCTCCGCATTCTCTCTGACCTCACTTATTCATCACACCGCAACGCAGGCTCAATAAAAATTTAACCTAAATAATTATACTCTCGATTAAATCTGTAATCACTTTCATTCAGGCTCACATGAACCATTCCAGAAATAGAGAGGCCAGAAATCGCTCATCAAATAAGATAACAAAATCCTCCTTTCATCCTCAAATAGGGCGACATATCTGATTTTTCTCAGCTGCTGAGTCAGTATTCTGCAGAAATATTTTTTTCACACTTTGTGAGTTAATTTGGCAGATGGACAATCACAAAGGAGTTTTGTGTTTACTAGATAACTACCATCTCTATCTTTCACTTATAGAGACAGAATGGGGTCAAGCATCTTTACCACGCCAATTAGCAAATGCATGCCCTAAAATGCCTTTCACACCTCTGCTGTCAACTCCAATCATTTATTTATATCAACAAACATCATCTGCCTCTCTTTCTCTTTATCGACTAACAAATGACGAAGTAATTCTACTTCGCTAATGTGTTACAAGCTCAAAATGCTAGTTTCCCCAAGCTACTGACACCCAGTCAATACTGTCATGTTTATATGAAAAAAATGTAACATGTTTCCTTACTTTAGATAAAATTATACAGCTATTTAACTACCACTCCTCTAGTCCAGTGTTTTATCAGCATCCCATTAATCAGTTTGGAGAAGGAAATGGCAACCCACTCCAGTGTTCTTGTCTGGAGAATCCCAGGGACGGGGGAGCCTGGTGGGCTGCTGTCTATGGGGTCACAGAGTCGGACACGACTGAAGCGACTTAACAACAGCAGCAGCAATAATCAGTTGATCAATTTCCAATATGGCTCTTATAATTCATTCTCCATCATGCAGCTCAAGTGAGCTTCCTAAGCTGTAAAGCTGACTGTGTCAATCTTTTATTCATTCTTCACTCGCTCTCCAGTGCTCTAAAAATAAAATTCCAACTTCCTACAATGACACACAGCATTTCTTGAGGTACCTATCTTATTGTGCCTGCCCCAAGGAGCCAGTAGACAGAGTAAGTATCAGACTACAGAATCAGACCGTCTCATTGCAGACCTGCCATTCATTGCCTCTGTGACCTTAACCAAGTTAAACCTCCCTGTACCTAAGAGGTAATTGAGGTTTACAGTAACAGTACCTTTCTCACTACGATTTTAAAGTTGTACAGATGACAAATTGGTCACACATACTATCACTCTTCTCGAGTCATGGAATCAATTTCCACACCATTTGCACATGGAATCACTTCTCACACCATGTGGGTGGACCACATGACTTGCTCTGAGCCTGAGCTTGGAAGAGGCTTGGAAGGGGCTTGAACACTGAGATTTGTCTTCTTGCTAATCTTGAGTCCCTTTGACTACCACATGAACCAGTCTAGCTGGCCTGCAGAATGACCGGATAAGGGTCAGGTCCTCTCCACTGCCCCAACCGGAAGTAAAACAAATGCCAAAATTGGGAGTGAGACCATTCTCGATCATCCAGACTAGATGAACCACCACCTGAGAACAAATGAGAAAGTCCAGCCATGATGGACGAAGCCTGGCTCTTCCATCAAAATGAAGCTTCTGACTCCTAGACTCGTGAGTAACAATAAATGATTGTTATAAGCCCCTAAGTTACAGGAGTTTTGTTATGCAGCAAAGATTAAATGAGTTAATATAGGTAAAGCATTTTTTAAAGTTTTAGGCATGTATGAACATTAGCTATTATAATTCAGTGGCTTCTGCCTTGCTTCCCATTGTCACTTAAATCACTGATACAGAAACCATCCTGAAAGATACATGTACTCACATCCCCATCTACAAGTTAGCAACCTGGAATACCACCGTCCCTACCATCAGGTGGCAAACGCCTAGTTCTCTTAAATTATATTCTTTTGGGAGGATCATTTCTTGCCATCATTACGTGGTGTTCAATGCCTCTAATACAAATGAACTTATTTACAAAACAGAAATAGACTCATGGACATGGAAATCAGTCTTATGGTTACCAAAGAGGAAAGTGGGGAGAGGGATAAATTAGGAGTATGAGACTAACAGATACACACTACTATATATAAAACAGGTAAACAACAAGAACCAACTATACAACACAGGGAACTATTAATATAATCAATATCTTCTAATACTTAAAAGGAAAGAATCTGAAAAGGAATATATATGTGTGTGTATGTACCACCACATATATATGGTTTAGGGTTTTTATATATATATATACATATTTATACCTGAATCATTTTGCTTTACACCTGAAACTAATGCAGTATCACAAATATACTTCAATTAAAAGACATTAAATAGAAAAAAGTTCCTTCTGTGAGTTCTGAAGAACTCTGTTTACTCCATTGCTTTATTTCCATACTGCACAGCATCACTCATATACTTACCACATCACTACTGTATAAGCTACTTAAGGGTGGGGACTGTGTCACTGCTAGAAATTAACTGTTGCTTCACCTTCAATTCCTCTTTATCATGGTGCTTCAGTCAACCTTATCTAATAAGAGTTGACTCCCCAAAAGACAATTATTTGTATTTCAAGGTTCAAAATATGTTTAAATGAACTTTTTCTAAGCCTCGTCTACTTTACTAGGACTTCCCTGGTGGCTCAGACTGTTAAGCATCTGTCTACAATGTGGGACGGAGAAGGCAATGGCACCCCACTCCAGCACTCTTGCCTGGGAAATCCCATGGACGGAGGAGCCTCGTAGGCAACAGTCCATAGGGTTGCTAAGAGTCGGACACAACTGAGTGACTTCACTTTCACTTTTCACTTTCATGCGTTGGAGAAGGAAATGGCAACCCACTCCAGTGTTCTTGCCTGGAGAATCCCAGGGACAGGGGAGCCTAGTGGGCTTCCGTCTATGGGATCGCACAGAGTCGGACACGACTGACGCGACTTAGCAGCAGCAGCACAATGTGGGAGATCCGGGTTCAATCCCTGGGTCAGGAAGCTCCCTTGGAGAAGGAAACGGCAACCCACTCCAGTACTCTTGCCTGGAGAATCCCATGGACAGAGGAGCCTGGTAGGCTACAGTCCACGGGGCCACAAAGAATCAGACACGACTGAGCGACTTTACTACGGTGAGTTTTAAAAAATACATTAACATGATCTTACATATACCATACTTCTATTACATGTTACCTTGTTTCAACCACTGTGCCTGTTTTTTGAAACCCTTTTTAATTGGAGTATGATTGCAACGTTGTCTTTGTGTATTCTACAGCAAAGTGATTCAGTTATGTTTTTGTTGTTGCTCCATCACTAAGTCCTATTCGACTCTTCTCTGTGACCCCATGGACTGCAGCATGCCAGGCTTCCCTGTCCTTCACCATCTCCCAAAGTTTGCTCAGATTCATGTCAACTGAGTTGGTGACGCTATCTAACCATGTCTCTTCTGCCGCCCTCCTCTCCTTTTGCCTTTAATCTTTCCCAGCATCAGTGTTTTTTCCAACGAGTAGGGTCTTTTCCAGTGAGTCGGCTCTTGGCATCAAGTGGCCACAGCAATGAGACTTCAGCTTCAGCATCAGGCCTTCTGATGAATATTCAGGGTATTCTTTTTCAGATTCTTTTCCGCTATAGGTAATTACAAGATGTTGAATATAGCTTCCTGTGCTGTACAGTAGGTCCTTGTTTATTCTACATATAGTATGTAACTGCTATGAAACTTGGATTTGTCACCAACATTAAGTTCCTCTCCCAAAAGTGTATCACTCACATATGATGCACATTTTCCAAATCCTCTCAAAAACCATGGATATAAATATGGAAGTGAGTAAAATAATTGGACTTGAACTTACGAGAGATCTCTCTTGAGAATAATCATTTTTGTGGTATTCCATCCACATAATAATCACTCCAGTTGATTAAGCTTATATTTCTGCATTTTGATCAAAATAAATAATGAATCCACACAGCTTGCAGAGATCCAGACAGGGCATCTCATATTTCAACAACCTAGTACCTCTCTCCAAAAATGAGATCAAGTTAGTTGGGAATAACTTGCTTTTAATGAAGACATCATGATGGACAGTGACCACCAGTTTCTTCTGAGTGCTCAAAAGCCCTCTGTTTGGTAATTTTGACCAGATCTTTTCAAAGGAGAAACTGTAACAATTATTTTCAGAATCCAAATGCTCCATCAATTTAGAAAATTAGAACATTTTTCCATTCTCAGGACATCTTTCTCGTGCTCAATGAAGCCTCAAAAAAATGTAACATATTTAACTTCCACACATCAACTCAAATCAACAAACGTTATCACAACAGTGATGGCTAAAATTTACTCAGCTCTTACTGGGTGCCAGGCACTGCTCTAAGCTTATTAAATATATAAACTCATTTAATCTTCAAAACAATCCTATGTGCTATTATTATATCTATGCAACAGATGAAGAAGTGCATCTAAACAGGCTGCAACTTGCCGAAGTCAGAGTTCCTAAGTGACAGAGACAGGATCTGGCCCTGGGTAGCCCTCCCCTGTGTCCATCCTCTTAGCTACTGAGGAAGGCAACAAAGAGAGACAACTCAATAAGTCTCTGGTGTGACTGACCAAACCCTCCATCTGCGTTCTTCTATTTAGAAGAAACGTCAGTGGAAGACCAACAAAACAACCTGCTCATCTCAGGCTTGAAAGGCTCTTCAGTTTCCTTTCTGCAAATAATCACAAAACTTCCACATGGGACAGGATAATCATAGCAATTTCCTATCACATGTGACATGGCTCCTTGTCATCTAGAAGAAAAGCTGATGAGCAGTCTACAATCTGCTCAAATATTTTCTGTACAGCAGTTCAGCACAGTGAAATGTAAGATCACAGGAACAAAGCACCATGATATTCAAGAGCATTATACTCAATGTCAAAGAAACAATTTCCATGAACTATATCCTTCTAAATAAATATTTGAAAGGCTACATCATATTTGCAATTGACATGAGGCTTGCACTCCTTGCAGTCTAAGAAAAGCTCAGTCCATGCTAATGACATATCATGGGTGAGCTCTAATCAAATAAATGTGAACTAATATCTATTCAGATAGTGATGGCTGCACTCCCTTTAACTGGAAATTTCCATTGAATTTGAACTGATTGTTCCTTTCAAAGGACCTGCTGAATTATTTTATTGTGGTTACCCAGTGCTTGACAGAACCCTCTTGTCATCGGATACAAAGTTGTCAAGTGAGTGCATGTTGATACAGCTAGGCATTCTGCCCATGGGTGCAGGAAGTTGGTTTGGGGGTGGAGGGGCTACTAATTTGACAATTTAGGTTATAAAGGAAAACAGTAAATAAAGGCTAGACAATAGTGACAATTTAGTGGGAGGTGATATCATGGAATGCCATCCTGAACTGAAACATGTGTTGCTAACACAGAGGGGGAAATTCAATACCAATTGGACACTTCCTCTGACATCCGTGAATCTGTCTTCTGATCTGATGTCCCAGCTAACGCAACAGGTATCACCCGGAGTCTGTAAAGTATTCGGAGATGCTAATCATGTGTGATGAAGCCTATTGAACATGTCAAAATTCATTTTAAAATATGACCCAGTATGACAAACCCATCTTTACTCCCTTCAAAAGATCCTTGCATCCAATTTCCACACCTAATAATTCTTAGTTGCACAGACAGGGCTGGACTTCCCTGCATTCTTTCCAAACTTGAAATGTCATGTGAACATCCCTAGAAGATATTTCCTGATACGTAGGGCATTCAACTTTAAGTCACCAAGGAATCGTGATGCTTTGTAATCTCGGCAGAAGATTCATTTCTGGACCTCTCTCTCAACATTTGACTTGCCTGCAACAGTGATTCCTGACATTTTCCAATAGGAGTGAATGCTACAGACAGTAAAAGCACAATTACAGATTTGACAATTATGTCATCCTGGTTAAACATTTTGGATATGACTATACACTGTGTTGGAGCTTGCCACAAGAGGTGTTTTCAGAAGCGGGGTGCTGACAGCCAAGCATCACAATGATTTATGGTGCTGATGACAGCATTCAATTAAATTGTTCTTAACTGATTTTAATTAATTGCAAAACAATGTTAGCTTGGGAAACACGACTTTACCTCTGAGAAGGAAATACTGATTGAATAGAGCATAACATGAGAATAAAAAGCCCAGAATTTTAAGAAGAATGAGGGAATTAAAAAAAAAAGAAAGAAAAAACTGGGAAACAGATGGAAACTGATGATGCTGGTGTGAAGTTAGGAGTGTTGATGCAAGGATTTCAGGTACAACAGGTAATAACATATCAACAAATCCTGCAGGACCTGATGGAAGGTTCTCTTCCTCATACTTCTCAAGTCATTTTGATCAGTTCTTTGCTTCCAGCCCTCCCTCTACTCCTGATGCTCAGTGTTTGTGACCCTATGGACTGTAGTCCACCAGGCTCCTTTGTCCATGGAATTCTCCAGGCAAGAGTACTGGAACTGGTTGCCATTTCCTCCTCCGGGGGAATCTTCTTGACTCAGGGATCAAACTCACGTCTCCTACATTGGCAGGCGGATTCCTTACAACTGGGCCAGCTGGGAAGACCCCCTGTACGCCTTCCTCTCCAGCATTCCTCAAACTACTTGCCACGCAGGTTGGTGCTGATGGCGTGACAATGTATTTTATTTTTAAAGTTTTATTGAATTATAGTTGATTTATGATGTTGTGTTCATTTTTGCTGTATGGTGAAGTATTTCAGTTATATACACACACACACACACACACATATCCTTTTTCATATTCTTTCCCATGATGGTTCTCAAGAGGAAAAAGGATATATATATGTGACTGTTGAATATAACTCCCTGCACTATGCAACAGGACCTTGTTGCTTATTATTTTAAATTCTACACAATCTTCATCATTTTGATATACCGGTAAACCCCAGCTGCAGCACCAAATCTATGCTATATATTTGCTGAATGACTTGAGGAATGAAATACTCAGTGGACCCGTGTCCACTCAGCACGGGTCGAGTGTTTTCGGTACAGCTTGCTTGCACTTTGCGTGCATTATCGAGGTTAGTTCTCTCAGCAGGATAATGAAGAAGGGGAAAATGTTATCACTATTTAAGAAATGAGGAAGCAAAAGTTTCCTGAAGTTCAGTAATTTCTCGAACCAAGATAATACAAAACCCTAGCCTGCCCAGCATCTGGGTTGGAACTGCTGACCATCATCACTGTAGGATCCACCAACCAGTGTACCAAGCAGACACCAGCAGACTCCCGGGAAGAGCGCTGACACTTTCCTAACATCCTCTGAAATAACCGTTCAGTTTCATGACCCCAGTTTCCCTGTACGCATGCTCACACGCTCACTTCCGTTTGCCAAGCACCTTGCCTCAATCCCCCAACTTCCCTCCTTTCTCACAATGGGGTTCACGGCTCCACAGACCAGTATCAACATAATCCCCACAAGGAACCTTTCCTACTGGGTCCAAGGACAGTGTCCTTCTCCCCCAGGCTTTTACAGGCACTGTTTACATTTTTCACTTTATTTATCAGAATGGACATTGCCATTAGTCCAATTAGCCCATCAAATTGTGTGTCTCTCTTACTCTTATCTTTATATCCTTTGTTACAGAATGAATTGTGTATGATAAAAAATTCATAAGCTGAATTTCTAACCCCCAATATGACTGATTGGGAGATAGGGCCTTTAAACAGGTAATTAAGGTTACATGAGGTCATAAGGATGGTCCTAGTCCAACCTGACTGGACCTTAAAAGATTAGAATCCACAGAGACTTACTAGGGGTGTGGAGTGGGCCCTGAAAGTTCATGTGGGGACGCAGTGAAAAGTCAAGGACAGAGGCCTCAGGACCACCAACCCTGCAGGCATCCTGACCTTGAACTTCCAGCCCTCCAAGCTTTGAGAAAATAAAGTGCTATTGTTTAAACCGCCTGGCCGTGGTATTTTGCTATGGCAGCTCTAGCAAACCGATACATCCATGGAAATTTGACCATTCACAGTAGACACTTGTAAACACTTAGTGAATTAACTCAGAAACAGATTCATGATATACTCCATATATAGTGAGAAACAAGATCAGGTCAGTGACTCAGTCGTGTCCGACTCTTTATGACCCCATGAATCGCAGTACGCCAGGCCTCCCTGTCCATCACCAACTCCCGGAGTTCACTCAGACTCGCGACAAGCTTCTATACAAATATATTTGCAGTATATAATTAATATTTTCCTTCCTTTCCCTTTTTCTGCTCCCATCCTTAGTTTTTCATTCCCTCCCTTTCTAAATTTTTTTTTAAGACTCTGAAAAATGCTCTAACTGCTGCCTATATTTTGCCACAGGAGCTCTGCAGATTAGCTGTAAATTCTTGAAAATGTAAGTTTCAGGTAATTTAAGGCTGAATTCAATTCAGGCTTCCCCCCCCCCCCCTGTTTTCTTATCTTTTATTTACTTTATTTATTGACAAAGTTCTTTAAAAAGATGTAAAAACAAACAGAATTTCAGTTTCACATTGGATTATACACTAAACTATGTAAAAAATGTTGAACTATTTATTGCTATGGCATGGTGATCTTTCTAAAAAAAAAACAGACACTTGTAATTTTCAAGGAACACTTGAATCAAGTATCCAAGTATAAAAGTCAAGTCATCAAACAGAGGCAGAGACATGAAAAATCTTCTTTAGCACCAAAACTATAGAAACACTTATTTATAGTGCATTCAAAGACAATACTGTAACAAATAATTTCTCAAAAAGCAATGACTAAAATTAAAAATTAATCAGAATTCAAAATTAGCACACTTCGTTGGTGAGGACCCAAATATCTTTTGATGATCTGTATGTAACACACCCAGCTGGAATCTTTGAACACGCAATTTCTTGGACCCCAGAATTACTCAAATCATTTCTTGGTGCTGCACTGTGGAGTCTGTATCTCCAGTAAGGCCCAAGAAGGGGCTTATTTCTTTTAAAGTCTGAAAACATTTTACATTAGGTAAAAACTGTATGTTACACTGACAAAAATGTAACAGAAATGACTTATAGGAATTCTGGTTGTATCAGTCCCAAACAATTTTTAAAAGTCACTGCTAAGTATCCACAATTAACCTTTTGGAATAAAATTTACATTTTAGTGTTCTTGGTTTGTTTCAAACAGGACTCATGCTTAAACAGTATTTATAGTGACAAAGAAATATTGTTTGGCATCCCTTATATGGAGAATCTAAAAAGGAATGATACAAATAAACTTACTTACAGACTTAGGGAATTAATTTATGGTTGCCAGGGGATGGATGGGTGGAAAGGGTAGTTAGAGAGTTTGGAATCAACATGGACACACTGCTATATTTAAAATGGATAACAGGACCTACTGTATGGCACAGAGAACTCTGCTCAATGTTATATGGCAGCCGGGATGGGAGGGGAGTTTGGGGGAGAATGGATACGTGTATACATATGGCTGAGTCCCTTTGCTATTCACCTAATCACAACATTGTTAATCAGCTATACCCCAATACAAAATAAAATGTTTTTTTAAGTTATTTTTCCAGATGCATATTTCCCATTTAATATAGTCAAAGACCCACAAAGGCTAAGAACTCGAATGATCTATGGGCAAAAAGCACGACATGCAGCAGAGTGATTCAGGGTTTTGTCCCTGAGCAAAGGAAGCGGCAACTAGGGCACCTCACCATCAGCTTAACTCCTCTGCACTCAGCGTCTTGTCTGCAACATGAGCGCTGAACACTTGACTGCAATTCCTTCTACCCTAAAAACATATGATCCTTGGGAGCAAGGTCATCATGCCTCGGTTTCTAAAGCCATAGGCTGAAACAGAGTTCAGTTCACTGGCAAACATTATGGCCTGCGAGAGCAATAATTGTTATGGGGGAACTTCCCAAACATTCAAAGTGCTCAGAATCGTTTCATGTTGAGGAAGAAGAGCCCAGCTGAGCAGGGATCAGCTCTCAGCCCACGTCCCTGCAGCAGAGCAGTTGTTCTGGAAGCATCAAGCATGAAACAAGTGATGTACAGACAAGGCTGTCGTGCCATTACTACCCCTCTGTGGCCGGGGGCTGTCATCTATCCAGCCCAGCTCTCTCCCTCCTTGTCTCCCCTCTTCAAGCACTAAAAGCACAGATTTCAGGTCCTATAAGTTTTACAGCACAATGGCTCTTTCCTATGAAAGACAAAAACATCCATGGCATGGAATAATCACTATTGACTGGCAAAGCATGGTGTTCACATGTAATTCTAGTATCAACGTTAAATCATGCATTCCCTTAAGGTGAAACCATCCTTTCTCAGGAATTGCCATGTTGTACGTATAAATACTGCTGGAGCTTTGGTTCCTATGACCAGATGGCAGACGTGTGACATGAGAAGGAGCTGAGGAGATGCAAACAGATGATCACTCACTGACAGGCACCAGAGACCCGAGTGAAGGCCGAAGTTTTTATTTCAAAGAGAAGTAATTAGACTTGACAGCAGAAGTGCAAATAGGGCCCAAATGAATAGACCTGTTAACTGGACTTCCCCTATGGTAGTTGTTAACCCAGGACTGTTTGGCCATAAAACACATCTATAGTTTCACTGGAAGAGTGTCCTTGGATTCGAGTCAGAAAAGGCAGTCCCAGGTGAGAAGACAGCCATTATATTAACCAATCAGAATCTGGCCCCATCTAGTCAACGGGAGGCTTTGTTAATTACTTGCTGACAGAGTGTCCTTCTGGTAGAGACTCATGACATGCAAAGGGCTTCTCAGGTGGCTCAATGCTGAAGGATCCGCCTGCCGATGCAAGCGCATCCCCGGCTTGGGAGGATCCCCTAAGGAGGAAACAGCAACCCACTCCAGTATTCTCGCCTGGTAAACCCCACAGATAGAGAAACTGGGCGGGCCAGGTATCCATGGGGTTACAAAGAGTTGCACACAACTGAGCATGCACGCATGATACACAAAACTCACAGGCTGGAATAAAGCTGCCCTCTAAGTTTATATTTATAGATGCATGTACTCCAGCCTTATGTAAAAAGGCTTACGGCAGGCAACTCTGCTGCTTCCACTGCAAACATAGCCTTCTTTTTGAGTACAAAATATGTAAGGCATAATCGAAGTGGTACAAAAAAGCTGCCTTCGTAGCAGATGAGAAATAAGTGATCACAGGCCCCAGCAAATACCCTCAGTATCTCCACCGAAGTCAATAATGTGGGCTTGCACTTTTACACGTTCCAGATGAAAGCTTCAGGAGATCCCCCCACACGCTCCTGCCAGGCTTTTCCATTGCAATCAATGTTGTGCTTCTGACACGGAATCAATATTAATTGTAAAGCCCTTGCCCGGATTTCCATATGCATGTGGAGGAAAAGCAAGGTCAATTTCATCCCAGAGCATTCTCTCCCTGCCTCCCAAAGACCACACAAGTAGAAATGCAAGGTTAATTAGCCAGGTACCCAGCAGATGATGGTGTGTTGCTTTTTCTATTTCAATCTTTATCATTTTAATCTAATGCAATTTACATGATTTTACACTACTCAGCCCTTCATCTCATTCTCTCTTGAACCTCTCATTTAACCAAAGAAGAACTTTTAGGTGTCCTGACTGTCCCATTAGAGTCCCTTGGACTGCATGCAAGAAGATCAAACCAGTCCACACTAAAGGAAATCAGTCCTGAATGTTTATTGGAAGGACTGATGCTGAAGCTGAAACTCCAATACTTTGGCCACCTGATGCAAAGAACCGACTCACTGGAAAAGACCCTGATGCTGGGAAAGACTGAAAGTGGGAGGAGTAGGGGATGACAGAGGATGAGATGGTTGGATGGCATCACCAACTCGATGGATATGAGTTTGAGTAAGCTCTGGGAGTTGATGATGGACAGGGAGGCCTGGCATACTGCAGTCCATGGGGTCGCCAAGAGTCAGACACAAGTGAGCAACTTAACTGAACTGAACCAGGCAAATGATGGAGTCCCAACCATCTTATAGAATACTGAAGACCACCTACAGCTTACATGAATGATCCCTTCTTACCTGAGTCCCTTGGGAAAGCAGAAATCAGATCAAAGAACGTCAGGCAGATAAGGAATCTTGTCCAGATGATCTGTAATCACTAGTAATGAGTCAATTCAGTGGCTGCCGAAAAGTCCTGGGTTTGAATTCTGCATTACGATGTTGACCACCATTTTTATTGGCCCAACTGTGAATACCTTGTATTAACAAAATTTGAGATTTGCGAAACTGCCTTTCAACTGTAAATCTCAAATAGCCAAAAACCACAACAGAATGAAGGCAATCAAAAATGTTTTCAAATTTACAATTAAACAATCTTAAACCAGGGGAAACATAAATGGAACATTGGGACAATGCACGCTCATCCCAGAAGTATATTTCAACTTAAGCAGAAACATTCTGGATTAAAAAAAAAACAACCCATGTCAAATTTCAGAGATAATTCATTATGGTGATGACATATTACAGAAGGGCTTCTTCCTCCAACCCCCTACATAAGTCTAAAACAGCCTCCACTTCCAGAGGTAGTTCATAGGCTAGTAGTAACAAGAGTTGCTAACATTTCATTAAGAATTTAAAAACCTAAATAATGAAGAAAGGTTCACTCAGAATAATCCCTTAGAAGGAACAGTTCTTCCCCTTCCCTATTCTATGTGTGTTCACGTGTGAATATTTTTCTTCATATGCCGGTGAAAACCTCACCACTTACAGTGTCTCTCCCTTGAAGAAATAACTAAAAGTATGCTTATAAAATTTGATTTCAAATCTGACAGTATACTGGTTAACTCTGAGAAATTGAGAAAAAATTGAAGGGACATTTTTAAACAAGGAAGTCACAGGGCGATCCCTAGGTAAGAACATATATAAGTAATCTAATAAATAAAAAATATATATACATGCAAAAAACCTGCCATCTATTTCAAAGTTCATAATTATATATATGTGTGTGTGTGTCTTTGTACATTCCCCCAAGGTCATGATACCTAAAGAGGCTTACTCACACTTCTGCAATACTTGGCTACAAACTCAGGCTCCCCCTAAAGTTCTGATTTCATGGGTCTCTGGGATTGGAAGGAAAAGAACATTGTATAATTTTGTTTGCTTTTTCAAAATATCCACCAATCTGATTCTAGAACATCTCCGAGAAGGGAACCTGTAAGCAGGACAGAGGACTCTAGAAACTCACTATCTCTCAAGCAATTCTCTCTTCTAGATAGTTCTGTCCACAATCATTTCTTCTTTATATCCAATTAAAACCTGTCCTGTCACTGATCCTGTTTCTCCTCACCTGAAACCATACCTACCAAATATAATGCTTCTTCCGTACATCTTTAAGTATTCGATGACAGGTCTCATGGTTTGGTTATATCTTAAATAAAATGAAAAGGCTGAAATTATTACATTTCATGAAGATGACCTTCAGAGGAAAGCTGGATGATCAGGGGAAAAAAATACCATCAATGGCCCTGCTTCAATTCTTCAGCCTAAAATAATATAATACATTTCTGTGGCTTTCAAACTAATATAAATGAATATAATAACTTCCTTTTGTTCACGGCCGATTACATTATATTACAACAGCACGACTTCCAGGGCTGGCATGCAAAAGTAATTTATTTTTCTCCCACATCTGTAACTATTTCAGAGAGCAGCTAAGTCTTCATAATTACGCTGCAGACACAGTAAATAGAGCAAACCCAATAGGTCACACTGTGAGTATAGTTCAGGGAGAGAACAATTATTTTATCCCATATAATTTGCATCCAACATTTCACATAGCAAACTAAAGACGAAAACAAAACACTGGCTTACAAAATTACTACGGCCTCTTAATATTCACTCTTTTTTCTCTTTAACGGCTCTTCTGGCTGAAACAGGCACGCACACATACACACACAGTATAAATGACATGCCTGAACAATTTTCATTAAAAAGTCATTTCCTTTTAGGTTGTGATTCATTTTACTTTGTCTGACATAGATTAAGTTATTATGAAATTAACGAAAATTGCTGGCATGTCATTCAATTTCTCTTCTTTTACTCTTTTCCTTCCCTCTGTACAAAAACAATTACCCACCATCTGAAGAATGGTCAAAGTCAAGAAACAAGGTTTTCTGCTTTCTAAATAGAGCAAAACCCGCTCTCTAAAAATACAAATCACTAACAAGCAAGCATCCTCCCCAGGAACCAGGTCTATAACAGGCCAGCACTAAGAAATGTAACTACTGTGTTTATGGTTTTCTTAATATGTTATCAGTGAAAAATTTGAAAGCATCAAAATAATTCTCTAGCGATGCTGAAAAAAAATCAAATCATGGCAATGTTCCCTGCCAATCAAAGGACTCTGTCTTGATTTCTCTTGTTTTAGAAGCCAAAGTCCTCTTTAGGGAGAACAATGTGACTCTCATGAGAAAAGAAGTCTAATGGCTTTAGTTTTTTAACATGAAAGAGCCCCCTCAATGTAAGAACAAAATTAAAAGCACTGTGACAGGAACAGACAACTCAGACCGTTAATGAAGAACAACTAAGGGAGGTTGCTAAATACAGAGCTAGCCCCCAGAGCAAAGTGGCTTCAGCTGACCATTTGCATTTCAGTCCCCACTTCAAGGCGGCAAAGACTGAGAAAAACTAAGAAATACATTAGCATTTTGGCCTTGCTGAAATGTGAAATGTACTTGCTGCTCTCAGGGCCCGCATTTCCTCAGGCTTATAAACAAGCTGCTTTAACAGTGGACAATCGATTTTAGGCATTCAGGCCTTAAGTAGAATTATCTAAAAGCAGAGAAGACACACATTCAATAAAGCAACAATATTTTCATATTGGAAGTCAGAGTTAAGATCATGGAATTCTGAGCCGCGCTAACTCAGATGTAACTGTTGTTTCCAGGACTTAGGGGCTCACAGGCTGGGGGTAATGAATTTTAATTCTCTAAACTTACACCATCCCCTATCCTAGTCAGTCAAAAAGGTACCAGTCAAAGGTAACATCAGTCAAAGGTTACCACTGAGCTCTTGAAGAGTGGCAAATATGACTCAGGGGCTGAATTTTCAGTTTTATTTCATTTTAATTAAATTTAAAAGCAGAGACTCAGTTCAATTATTGGAACAACTTTTAAGCATGTGGGAACAACTCAGGTATGCAAATTTGTACATTTCGCAAGGTCTAAATACAGATCCAGTATTTCCAATGAAAATCGAGGATCCAAATTGAGATATGTTCTCTGCAAAAACAGGATCCAATTTAAACACAATATAAAAAATGTAAACCATATCTCATTAATAATGTTTGTATATTGATTACATATTGAAATGATATGTTGGATGAACTAAATAATATATATTATTAAACTCGTTCCTTTATCTGTTTTAAAGTCGCTACTAAAATTATGTATTTGGCTCACATTGGTGCCCTGCACTATGTTTCTGCTGAGCAATGCTGCTTCAAATCTTAGATTTCAACCATCAATTGTAAAGAATGACACTGCAGGTTTTGTAAAAATTAAAATTCACATATATAAAGCATATTCCTTGGGGTCTAGCATGAAAACTGAAAGTTAGTTGCTCAGTCATGTCCGACTCTTTGCAATCTCATGAACCGTAGCCTGCCAGGCTCCTCTGTCCATGGAATTCTCCAGGCAAGAATATTGGAGTGTGTTGCCAATTCCTTCTCCAGGGGATCAATCTTTCAGACCCAGGGATTGAACCCAGGTCTCCTGCACTGCAGGCAGATTCTTTACCGTTTGAGCCACCAGGGTCTGGCATACCAGACAATAAATGGTTAATTTTTCTTAATTCCATTACATGGTAAAGAAGGCTTATTTATTACAACAAACTTATGCCTTAAGATCTTAATAAACTATCAGAATTTCTGAATTTCCTAGACCATTATCTTTTTCTGCTTAACACTTTGCAATATAAGATCTTCATGAATGCCTAATGCTGAACAAGATGTAAAAGAATTTTCAAAAGTTATCTCATCTTCCATCCTGCCTTCATATAGCATCTCTTCAAAATTCCCACTCTTAAAAAGACAAACAATTCCCACTCCTTATTCTACCATGTGTATTCAGGGTCTCTCTCACACACACACTCACACATGCACAGCTAACACTATTATATCTGACCATGAAAAGACAGTTCTTTAAAGCAGCTTCTAAAAATCCTCTAAAAGGCTGCACAGTGTGCAACATCTCAGGAAAAGAAAATACGCAGAGAGCGCCCTGCCGTTCTTCGACTTGGTAGTAAGGTTATGAGGTTGCATCGCATTTCAATTGCATTTCGGTTAACTCTCCTTTTATACCACAGGAAACATCCAGAATCCTAAGAAAAGGCAACAGTGAAGAGACTGAATTTCTCCCAAGACAGGATTTTTTGATCTGGCTCTCGGCCCATTTCCATTTGGAGAGGGAGGGCTTCTCTCATTCTTTGAAACCCAGTGGCACTGCCGAGCTGCTCAATGCCAAATAAATACTTCACATAGAATGGTGAGCTGTTGAATTTGCCCAACCGGGTTACCTAGAGTCACATTCTACCCCTTTGCCTCGTCCCCAGTCCCCACTACCTTTCACCCCATTTTATCTGGCACATTTTAGGCCTCTCAAATTCATGTTTCTTCATTATCACTGAATTTCTTAATTCATCTCTCAGGCTCCATCTCTCTCTCCCCATCCATCCCTCTTCACAATTGAAACATACACTGCACCAAGGGTTCCTCTACACTCCCCATTCTCCTTTCCCTAGTTGTTAATATCTTACAAAATCATTATACAATTACGAAAGCCAAGACATTAATACAGGCACAACCCTATTTACTAAAATATAGGTCTTCTTAAAATTTCACTCTTTTCCCCATGGATGTCCTTTTTTTTTTTTCTAGGAGACAGTTCAGGACCGCCACCCTCGCCCTGCCCCAACCCCATTGCCTTGAGTGGTTATGACTCCTTAGCCTCTTATAGTTTAAAACAATTCTCAGGCTTCCCTGACACTTCAAGTCCTTGACACTTTTCCAAAAAGAAACGCAAACTTTTGTGAATAACCCTCAAGTTTCTCTGATGTTGTCCCATGATTAGATTTGAGGTTATCTATTTTTGACAAGAACAGCACAAAATGATGGTGGGTTCTTTTCAATGCATATTAAGAGATACGTGATATGCATGCCTTATAACTGCTGATATTAACTTTAATCACTTCATCAAAGTACTGCCTTTGGGTGTGTTCTGTTTAATTTTTTTCCATCTGTAACACAATGAATCCCTTGAAAGAGATACTTGGAGATGTTGCAAATGCCCAGTTTCGACTCAAGCTTTTCATCCACAAACCTCAGCCTCCCTCACTGAATCCAGCTTGCATCAATTACTACTGTGCTGTGTTCCTGCTGGTGATTTTCTATTTCCCTCACTTTCTACATTTATGAAATGGGATTCTCTGAAAAAGTTCCTTCTCCCGCACTTTTATTTTTTAAATATTTATATCAGGATGGACTTGGGGATGTTTATTTATCCCATGGGTTACAATGTAATATTGCCATTGTTATCCATTTACTTGCTCAAGTTGCTCTGACTTTGCCCCCTGGGAGTTCTTTCAGGTTGCTTCCTGTGTCTTTTCAACGTCTGCCTCTTTTTTTGAAAATTACTTGCTGACACTGTAAGATGGTCCAAGTCCATCTTATATTTTTTCAAGCTCTATAGTTATTTCTCAAGGAAACATGGTTTCCTTTATTGAAAATGGTATTTAGTAACCAGGATAGAGGTGCTGTGGGTGGTCATGGCCACTAAGCTGGCACTGTTCTCTCTTCTCCCTCTCAACACACACAGCTAATGAGTACACATACGCACACACACACACACACATCCGTGTTCCTGTGTCTTATCTGTACGTATGTCAAAACCACGAATATGTTTTCTTTGCTGTGATTGATATGTGCATGCGTGCGAAGTCACTTCAGTCGTGTCCAACTCTGTGCAACCCCATGGACTCCAGCCCACCAGGCTCCTCTGTCCATGGGATTTCCCAGGCAAGAACACTGGAGTGGGCTTCCATGCCCTCCTCTAGGGGATCTTTCTGATCCAGGGATCAAACCCACGTCTCTTTCATCTCCTGCACTGGCAGGCAGATTCTTTACCCCTAGTGCTACCTAGGAAGCCCTTGATAGATATAGATGACTTTAAAACATATAATTAATTTACCCTACAATCCCCCCAAATGTGTTCATGTTGATACCTCTAATTCCAATATAACACCAGAGCATTTGTTCGACTCTTTGAAAACTTTTTTCCAATAATGAAAAATCCAGCTCTCCATTATCTACACAATATCTGCTTGCTTGTTCAGTCCTAGAATACTCAAAATAGTTTCACAATCACTAACCCATATCTCTGTGGGAAATAAATTCACTAAATAGATCAAGGTCTTTGGGTACACTTTTGACTTCAGTCTTTAAAATATTAACACTGATCCAGTTAAAATGTTCTCAAAAGTTATTTAGGTAAGTTCTTCATCCTTCACAAGGTTACTTAAGTCATTTACGATACAATTACATTCAGTTATCATTACTGAATTCTCTTTGGGTTCCATCCACATTTTGGTTATTTTTTTAAATATATGAAACATTACTCTGGTTCTAAAAGGCAAAGTCAAACTAAAAATATAAAGAGAAGTTTTGTTTCCATCTCATCTCTACTACCTCATTCCTAATCCCTTTCTTCACCCCTTCCTATAGGTAATTAATCTCATTAGGTACTGATTTTGTTCCCATATTTCTCTGACACAAATTAGCACATACCTTTTTAAGTATTTTTTTTCCTTGAATGAAAGGTACTCTTTTATTCAGGATACCCTTTGTACTAAGAGTTTCTATTTAAAACTAATTCCTGGAAATTACTCAATAGCAATCACTTCGCAGAAATCATCCTCACTCTTTTTCTACAGCTGTATCGTACTCCACTGTGTGGCTGTAGTTTATTCCATCACACTTCTCTGCAGAAATTTAGGTTGTTCCTAGTATTTTGTGCTTACAAACACTACAAGAAGTAATCTTATCCATATAATACACATTTTCACACTGGTGGAGGTGGGCCTTTTGCATAAACTCGTAGATGTGGGATTCTGAGACAAGAAGTAAGTACCTAAGTAGTATTGCCATGTGTCACCAACGTTTCCTCCAGGAGGGCTGTACCAGTCTGCATTCCCAGTAGCAATGAATGACAGTGCCAGGCTCCACATGTTTTTATTTTTGTTCTATCACATCCTCCACAAAGCACATAAAATCCTCTATGAGGAAAAAGAGGAAGGGAAGAAAGAAGGAAGTACTGACACAGAGGTTTCTCCAGCTTCAAAGTAATAGACAATTCCCTACTGTCTGTGAAATAAAGCTCCCACATCTTAGAAGTGCCAATAAGGCTCTTTCCAGGTAGGTTTGAGGCTAGCCTCAACTTCAACAACTTTCTCGTGATGCTCCTTCCATCAGGGAACTTGCCATTCCCAAACATTCCACCATCAGTGCACAGTTTCAAAGCTTTGCCCACGCTCTTTTTTTCACTTGTAATCCCATACCTCTACCCACTCCCACTTACTAGGATGCCTTAGTTCGAATTCACCCTTCAAGCCCAAATATCAATCCCGCTTCCTCAGAACATGTTTACATCTGACAGAGCATTCTAGAAATTCTCTATTCACGCCATCTTTTTAATTTATTTGATTGAAGTATAGTTGATTGACAATGCTGTGCTCATTTCTGATGCACAGGAAAGTATTTCAGTGATAACACCCATATACATTCTTTTTTCATATTCTTTTCCATTAGGATTTATCACAGGATATTGAATATAGTTCCTCGTGCTACACAGTAGGACTTTGTATCTATCCATTCTATATGTAAATTTGCATCTGCTAACCGAAAATTCCATTCCATCACTCCTCCACTTCCTTCCTCTTTGGCCACGCACATCTGTTCTCCATGTCTGTGAGCCTGTCTGCTTCACAGATAAGCTCATTCGTGTCATATTTTAGATTCCACATGTAAGTGATACCGTGTGGTATTTGCCTTTCTCTGCTGACTCACTTCACTTAGTAGGAGGATCTCTCGGTCCATCCATGTAGCTGTAAATGGCGTTATTTTCTTCTTTTTCGTGGCAAGTAAAATTCCACTGTACCACATCTCTATCCAGTCATCTCTTGGTCTACATGTAGGTGGTTTCCTTGTCTCGGCTCCTGTAATGACACCATCTTGACAGCACTGCTCCAGAGAAATCTGGTTTCTTTGCACACGTTGACAGTGGGGACATTATCTTCCTTAACCCTGAAGTGCCAGTACGGCAGGTGCGCAAGTTTTCAGACGGGTGCAAAGGAATGAACAAGATATGCAAATAACGCTGCTCTTTAGTCAAAAACATACTCCTCTCTCTCAGAGCTCTTCTAGTCTAGCGGTTTTATCAATGTTCAAGTACCACTTCTCTCAACACACTCACTGTGGAAGAACAAACACTGATACTTACATCCAGGGCTACCAAACATATGTTCTTCCAAGACTCTTCCTTCTGACAATATATGGAAATGTGCTCTATGTTCTTTGCTTTATTCTCATTGGATGTTCTGCAACCTTGCTGCTGCTGAATGGATAGGTCTGAACCGCACCCCATGTATATATATTTTATGAGCATTTCTCATTACTTCCTCAGGATGACCAAAAAATATTAAGAGGTCTAAGCATTTTTTTTTAATTTTTATTGAAGTGCAGTTGATTTACAATGTTCTATTAATTTCTGCTATAGAGCAAAGTTGACTCAGTTACACATATTTTATATATATATATATATATATATCCAGTGACAACCCATGATGGAAATGAATCTGATTATTCATTATTTATTTTCAGATTCATTTCCATCAGGGTTATCATAGGACATCAAATATATATACACTTTTTCAGGTTCATTTCCATCATGGTTTATCACAGGATATCAAACATACTTCCCTATGATATACAGTAAGAGGCTTCCCAGGTGGGCACAGTGGTAAAGAATCTGCCAATGCAGGAGAAACAAAAGATGTGGATTCAATCCCTGGGTCAAGAAGATCCCCTGGAGGAGTTAACAGCAACCCACTCTAGTATTTCTGCCTGGAAAATTCCATGGACAGAGGAGCCTGGAGGGCTGCAGTCCATGGAGTCGCAAAGAGTCAGACACGACTGAGTGACTGAGTACGCCCGCACGCACGCTATACAATAAGACCGTGCTGTTTCTTCATCCCGGATACTTCTGTCTGCATCCGCTTATCTCGAACTCCCAGTTCTTCCTCCCCCCATCCTTGGCAACCACAAGTCTGTTCCTTCTGTGGGCCTGTTTCTGTTTCATAGGTATGTTCATGTTTGCCCTATTTAAGATTCCACACCTAAGTGATATCATACAGTATGTGTTTTTGACTTATTTCACTAAGTATGATAACCTCTAGGTCCATCCACGCCACTGCGAATGGCATTATTTCATTTTTTGATGGCTGAGTGACATTCCATTGTATATAAAAAAAACCACATATTCTTTATCCATTCATCTGCTGATAAACACTTAGGTTGTTTCCATGTCTTGGCTACTGTAAATAGAGCTGCTGGGAATACAGGGGTACTGCGTCTTTTCTTATTATGATTTGTCTGGGTACATGCCCAGGAATGGGACTGTTGGATCACAAGGCAACTCTACTTTTAGTTTCTTGAGAAACCTCCACCTTGTCTTCCATAATGGCTGCACTGATTTACCTTCCCACCAACAGCTTTTGGAGGGTTCTCTTTTCTAACATCTCCTCTCTAACATCTTTTATTTGCAGACTTTTTAATGATAGCCATTCTGTACAGGTTTTAGCAATTAATCTTCATTCTGACAAGGAGTCGAGGAACAGCATCATCTACCGAGATATTAACGTGTCTCTTGCTGTGGTACCCTAGGAGCCCTTCCCACCCGCTGGTCTCCACAACACGCACTCCAGAGAACACACAAGCTTTTCAAGCTAAGACAAACAGCCCTTTCCTATTCCCAAGTGAGAACAAACAGTTGTGTGGGTTTTTTAAAATACAAATTTAAAGAGGCCACGGAACCAAATTTTAGGGGTGAACTGGACCAGGAATGTTCGAAGGGAGAGAAGGCTAGGAAGAAAGACTAGCTGGAAGAAAGACTGGCTTTCCTTGGAAGAAGCCAGGAGATAAGGAGGTGTTTCTGTGGCAACCCACTCCAGTACCTTGGCCTGGAAAATCCCATGGACAGAGGAGCCTCGTAGGCTACAGTCCATGAGGTTGCAAAGAGTTGGACACCACTGAGTGACCTCACTTTCACTTTCTATAACAAAGACTGGATTCCACTTGCAGGCAGGGCCTTCATCGAGGGAATGGGCTTGAGACAAAGGCAGATGATGCTCCGGAGAGCTGAACTTCCCAGAACAGCAGAGGAGCCCCCTGTGGCTAAGCCTGTAGTGTGCAGAAGAGACCCATGTGAAAGGCAACCCTACCAGCAGCACATCTGAAACTGACGGGAAAGAACACCAGTTACCAGTGTTGATCTTAAAGGCAAGGAAGAAACCCAGACTCTTATCCCCTCTGTTGCAGACACCAAAGCAGCCCCCTAACTTTTGAACCTACCCAGTGGAAGTCACAGGACCTGCCAAACTTGAATAAATCTGGGGTCTAAGTACTCAGTATCTGCTGATGCAGAACTGGAAACAATAAAGACATCTTACAGCAGAGCGCTAGGGAACAAAATGAACTCCTGTCATAGTTTTAAAGCATTAACTGCTAGGGCAACAAGGACTGGAACTCTTCTATGCCCCTCATCAGTAAGTCCTCTAAAGTAGCTATGGAGTTGAGATTAGGTCTTGGGGAGGACACAGGCTGGGACGATGTCCTTAGTTGGGGGACGGGAGACCTCCTGGCATGAATTCTAGGTTCCGCTGCTCAAGGCGGCCTCAGCCAACCTGTTAAGGGGATCACATCCTAATCACATCTCCTAAAGAGGTGTGATTCCATCATTTAACTCTTTCTATTCTCTGCTATGCAGATCACAGAAAAGGAAGGTCCCAGTAACTGGACCAACATCATTTCAGAGGCACAATCACTCTTTTACTGAAATTATTTTCTGCTATCTAGATCCTAAAACACTGGAAAATGGAAAGGCTGATTAAGCCACAATTTAGAGGAAACCTTTCTTGTAAAAGTTAATCCAATAATCGAAAAGTTTTTATAGGACTAGTTATGAGGATTTTTTCCTAAGTAAAGAAGGAAAGTGGGAGATACAAAACAATTATTTTTGTAGGAGGCATAAAAAAAATGGCCAGATAGATAGAAGTAGTTACTGATAAAATTTCACGTCTCTGTCTGGGGTCAACTCTGTAGATTCAACTGAATAAAGACAAACATAAGCTTCCCAGGGATAGTTGTTACCTAGACATCAGTTTTTACCGTGACTTGCAAAATATTTTTGCGTTTTTAACTGAACTGATTTCACATATAGGAGTTTCAACTCTAAGGAACCCACTAACATCAATATTATTATGTGACTTTGAATATCACAAATTGGCATGACATTACTTACCAAATGCCCTTAGACTTAAAAATGTTGGTAATACAGTATACAGTATGGGGTCTGAGGGAATCTGGTGTGGTACACTTATTTTTGACTCCAGATATAATCAACTAATTCATCTTAAAATAAATTCAAGTTGTTTATAACCATCTCTGAAAGCTTTGACCAATGTCCAACATTGCAATGCTACCATAATTAGAGCAACATTTTTCCACTAGAACTGAATTAATAACTAAAGTTCTGAATATGCAGTATGCACAAATCCTGGTTTTTAAAATCCCTAATGGGCTTTGTAGCAGTGCAATTTGGCAAAGTGAGTAAAATCCTAACATAATAGATAAAGGTAATTAGAGATGCAGAACAAATTCTTTTTAAATGCCCTGCATGCGATTCGGACACTTTAGTTCCTTCTTCAGAGATGGGAAATTAGCAAAAGGAGGAAATAAATCAGAAAAAGAATAAGAGAAAATAGAACTGTATCAATCATAAAGGGATTTGGAGCTAGAGAGTTGTTAATATCCTTCCAGCAATTTGACTTTCTAAACTCCCAAGAAACTGGCCAGCTTACAATGCAATGAATCTCTCCACTTTAGAAATAGTCTAAATTCAGTTAGGTGGCCAAAATGGGGAAGACAATCAATGGTCTCAGGAACTAAATGAAAACCAGTGGATAAATGTTTTAGGGAAAATATATCCTTCTGGACATGGCTGCATAAATTCAGTTCAGTTGCTCAGTCATGTCCAACTCTTTGTGACCCCATGGACTGCAGCACACCAGGCTTCCCTGTCCATCACCAAATCCTGGAGCTTGCTCAAACTTATGTCCATCAAGTTGGTGATGCTATCCAACCATCTCATCCTCTATCATCCCCATCTCTCCTCCTGCCTTCGATCTTTCCCAATATCAGCCTCTTTTCCAGTGAGTCAGTTCTTCGCATCAGGTGGCCAAAGTATTGGAGTTTCAGTTTCAGCATCAGTCCTTCCAATGAATATTCAGGACTAATTTCTTTTAGGATTGACTAGTTGGATCTCCTTGCAGTCCAAGGGACTCTCAAAAGTCTTCTCCAACACCACAGTTCAAAAGCATCAATTCTTCACAGCCATCATTTCAAGTAAGTACACGTTCTCCTTGGAACATGAAGAATACATTTGGTTTTATGGCATATTTATATGTATTTATACATATGGAGAAAGCAATGGCACCCCACTCCAGTACTCTTGCCTGGAAAATCCCATGGACGGAGGAGCCTGGTAGGGGGTCGCTAAGAGTCAGACAAGACTGAGCGACTTCACTTTCACTTTTCACTTTCATGCATTGGAGAAGGAACTGGCAACCCACTCCAGTGTTCTTACCTGGAGAATCCCAGGGACAGGGGAGCCTGGTGGGCTGCGGTCTATAGGGCTGCACAGAGTCAGACACGACTGAAGTTATGCAGCAGCAGCAGCATATATATATATATGCACACTATATATACTGTATATAACATATTTTTGTATGTTATATCATATTATAAATGCCATACTATATTTACTATAGAACATAGAAATTGTATACTATATAATATAGTAAATATTTATGGTATATGTTGTACATATTCAGTTGTTAAGTCACGTCCGACTCTTTGTGACCATCGGTGGTAGCCCACCAGGCTCCTCTGTCCTGGGATTCTCCAGGCAAGAATACTGAAGTGGGTTGCCATTTTCCAGGGGATCTTCCCAACCCAGGGATCCAACATGGGTCTCCCACGTGGCATGCAGATTCTTTATCATCTGAGCCACCAGGGAAGCCCATTATATGCTATAACATGTTATATATGCTACTTGCTTTGTTAAACTTCAGCTAACCAAATACTGATGGAGTTCAAAGTGATACATGTAAAGATGAGGTTCAATTGAAAGCTCGAGTACTCATTTTTTTATACTTTAAATATATGTATATATAAATATTTAAAAGTAAATCTTTATATTATAAATACATAAGTATATTACAATATCAAATATATTATGCATGTTTACTGTTTACTATATTAACTATAACACTAAATATCTATATTAATATGACCATATGTAACATTTCAACTCAGTTTAATCACTAAGTCACACCTGACTCTTTCTGACCCCAGGGACTGCAGCACACCAGGCTTCCCCTGTCCATCATCAACTCCCAGAGCTTGCTCAAACTTATGTCCATGAAGTCGACGATGCCATCCAACCGTCTCATCCTCCGTCATCCCCTTCTCCTCCTGCCTTCAATCTTTCCCAGCATCAGGGTCTTTTCAAATGAATCAGCTCTTCAAATCAGGTGGCCAAAGTATTGGAGCTTCAGCTTCAACACCAGTCCTTCCAATGAACACCCAGGACTGATCTCCTTTAGGATGGACTGGCTGGATATCCTTGCAGTCCAAAGGACTCTCAAGAGTCTTCTGCAACACCATAGTTCAAGAGCATCAATTCTTCAGCGCTCAGCTTTCTTTATAGTCCAACTCTCACATCCATACATGACTACTGGAAAAACCATAGCTTTGACTAGATGAAATTAAGTATAAAACAAGGACCCAGTTAGACTTCAAACTGAACCTCATCACTACAATAAATGTGAGCTATGCCTCTGATTAGCTGAAGTTCAGTAACATAAAAGGTAAAGATGGAAGAATGGAATGGAAGGAATGGAATTTAGACTCAACGCCTATCAGTGGTCAGATGGCCTTAAAGGTCATGCAATCTGCTGTCCATCTCATTTAAGCATAAAAAAAAAAAAAACCAGGAGCCCACAAGTCACCCAAATGTCTAAGAGCCAAGCCAACCCCTGGGACAAGTGAAGTTGAGTCCAGAAACTACTATTCTTCAATTTCCCAGCTCAGTGATTTCTCTGGTGCAAAAGCCTGTCTATCTTCCCATCAGCAGCTCCCAGGCCCCCGGAGATGCCAGCTTTGGGCTGCAAATTATTCCCAGACCCCCAAGGAAGTCACATGACCTTGGAGGGGCATTTCCTCTAAGGTACTTATTTTTAGAACAGTTGGTTGGTCGACTTGTACAAAAATGAAGAAGTGGTTTCGAATTGCTTCCCTCCTTTTTGCTCACAGTGTGTGAATGACCAGTCTCATCCACTCAGTTTCCACTGAAGGGCCTGGGCACTGGTTTGGGGGATTATCCTGAAGTCTCTCCTAAAGCAGCCAGAAGTAGCTGATCCTTGGTGATTTCTTCCAAATGCTTTAACACACCTTCTTGTCATACTTTCTTAAAGTCCTCTGTGTGGGATATATTTGACAGTGAAACGCAGCCCTACTTCTGACGATAATGCCTTTTAACAGTTGTCAAGACAGATTTTACAGAAGGCTACAGGAATTCTTAACTCCCAAACAGCTTTTTCATCTTTATGTAAAACTTTTGGGCCCCATGAATAGTTATCACTTTGAATTTTTTTCCTAAAAAATGACACACGCACTCAATTGTGACTTATGTTTCTAATGTTATTCTTTTTTAAGTATATACTGTCATATAAAAGTTCCTAAGTGAATCATCCCAAGACTCTTACCTCTGTGACCTAGAAACTCCAAACTGTAGGGAGACAGATGTGAAACTGCTGGACAGTGTTGGAAGCCTCACTGTCAAGTTCATGGATGAGGAAATAGACCTGTGACTTTGCCAGCCCTCCATGGGGGTAATTTTTGCAGAACTTTTCCCCAGTAAGGTTTCCTCAACAAGAAGCTTAATTTGAGATGGAACAGTGACTTCTGTGCTTTGGACCAAAAGAACAAATTGTTTACTCCAACTCCCTAAAGAAATGTAATTGATCTATGAGCTAATCTTTTCACCTTCGTCTCATATAATAGCAAAATGAATGCTACCCAGCGACTCACTCAGATTCAACTATCACCTCCTACGGAGAGAATTTAATTTTATTTACAAATTCACAGAACATACAACTTACTCAAAGCTTCACCTGAAAACAGTTACTACTTCTAAACAAGAGCCAAACATTTGGGGATAATGGTTATCTCCCCTATGTACAGAATGTTTTAGCATGAATGCTCTAATTCTGGTAGGGAGGGTGTTCGGTCTGAAGATGAATCGGTATTTTTCTGCGAAGGCGGAGCTGGGAAACCCACAGGACTTTTCCTCATCCCTGAGTCTGACGATGAGGCTATCAACACTGTTAAACAGTTTCACATCTACCTGGGTACAGTTTCGGTTTGTAGACACAGATGTGAATGTCTTATGATTACACATTAGTGCTATTATATGACACCATACATGTAAAAAAAAAAATCAGAAACACAAAGGTCACTGTTTCGTGAGTGTATCACTGAAGTGTTAATAATTATTTCAAGGCCAAGAATTCAAACGCATTCAATAGCCAGAAAGAGTCTACTTTTAAACTCGCTGGTCAGGAAGGTATCAAAAAGGAAAGAATGCCCTCCAAGTCAGGGGATACAAACTGATTAAAATAACTTTGCAACATCTAACTCAGAGATAGAAATGTTTTACTTACAGAAAATACAAATTATATTTTTAAGTAACTTTCCCAGACTTTCTACTGCTACATGGAAAATAAATGTGGCTTCTTTACCAGTGACAACTGGTACACGTAACTGAAATTGCCAGGAGGTAATTTATCTGCAACTCCTTGCATCAAACCTGGAGTTTAGATGGATGGTATCGGTGGTAGCAAAGGGAGATGATACTTTGCCATTCGTGTGCAAAGAAAATCTCTATCACCAAAAGTACAAGTGCTTTTTAAAAATTTTTGGCCATGCCGCATGGAATGTGGATTCTTAGTTACCTGACCAGAGATAGAACGTGAGCCCCTTATAACAGAAATGTAGAGTCTTAACCACAGGATCACCAGGGAAGTGGCAAAAGTTGTGAATTTTTATAAATCAGTTAAAAGAAGGTTTTATAAACTGTATTTTAAAGAAAAATATTTGCTATTTAGTTTAATAAAAGTCACTTATAGTTTTATGAGTCTAGCATTGCTTTGTACATATAACTTCTAAACTCAGTATGATTATTTCAGCAAAAAGTATACACAAGCATAATACAGCCTGATGTAGTTTCATGTGGTCATTGTCTATTTATTCAAAGAATTAGCCAAAGAAATACAGGAATCCTACCCTCATCCTGACAACCCCTTCTCCTTGTTGAAGACACCTCACACATGATGAAAATTTGATGATTCACATAAAAAGGATGAAAATTGCTATCAGGGAGGTCATAGAGTTTTACAGTGAAGTCTGATCTGATGGTTTCTAAAAGAGGAGGCTATTTACTATATTTACATAGTTTACAACTAAATATTAGCAATAAACAGGCATAAAGAAAATTACATGTCAGAATTGTTCAAAAGGGGTAGTAGTTAGCAATCCCAGAGCATGGTGTTCTGAGTGTTGGCTGTGTGTTGGTAACACGCACAGCAATATTCAGAAACAGGCCACCAATTCACGAGATATTTTAAAAAGAGACCAACTATGCCTAAGTTTTGCTTTTCTTAAAATAAGTAAGAGAAACAAAGAAAATTGAGACCAAGTTCCAGCCTCTGAAAATTGCTCTGAGCCTTTGGAGATTTAGAACTGTTTTTACAACAGAATCCTGCCTAGATGGATATTAAGTGATGGAAAATAATATAATATTTTAGTACCTAAAATAATAACTGAGTACATGTGAGGGGACAGGTCATTAAATGTACGTATTCAAGAAGTGATATAAAAGTAATTCATGAAACAGAATATAAAAGTGAGAAGGATACCTAGATTTAAGACACTATCATAACACCATTCACCAAATGAAATGAAGGAACTAGGCGAGAAATGGGAAAATAATATCCACGGAGTAGCATCAAGGCATGGCAGGATTTATTTCCTGTAATAATGGAGTTGCAGGTCACAGGGGGCAGTGGACGGGGGTTATCCTAAACCTCAGTTCTCAGGCATGCCCACAGGGCAACACTGGTACTGATGAACCTATTTGCAGGGCAAGAATATAGACACAGATCTAGAGCATGGGCTTAGGACACACCAGGGGAGGAGAGGATGGAACCAACTGATAGAGCAGCACTGATACATACACACGGCCATATGTAAACCCACTCCAGTCCTCTTGCCTGGAAAATCCCATGGGCGGAGGAGCCTGGTGGGCTACAGTCCATGGGGTCGCTAAGAGTCAGATATGACTGAGCGACTTCACTTCCACTTTTCACTTTCACGCACTGCAGAAGGAAATGGCAACCCACTCCATGTTCTTGCCTGGAGAATCCCAGGGACGGGGAAGCCTGGTGGGCTGCCGTCTATGGGGTTGCACCAAGTCGGACACGACTGAAGCGACTTAGCAGCATGTGTAAAGCAGATAGCTAGTGGGGACCCGCTGTATAGCACAGGGAGCCCAGCGCGCAGCTCTGTGATGACCTAGAGGCGTGGGACATCCAAGAGGGAGGGGATATATGTACATTTATGGTTGATTCACGTCCTGTGGCAGAAATCAACACAACACTGAAAAGCAATTTTCTCCCATCAAAAAACAAATTAAGAAGAATCACGTATGTGACTTGGAAGAGTGTCTTCTAGCTAGAGGATACAGCAATGAAAGTGTTTCAGAAAGAAGAGAACTTTGGCCCAAAAACAATAGTAAAGGGAAAGAGCTGTAATTACTCAGTGCAAGAAACATGGACACCCAGTGACAGAGGGATGGATCTTCAACGAACGGTGCCCCTCCTGTTCCCCATGCAGCTGTGGGACTGCAGAAACTTCTCTTTCCTTCAATCAGCGCTTTGAGAGCCAAGAGGAAAATGCAGAAATGCCACATTGTCAGGAAAGAGGTATGTTCTCATCAGGGCAGAGTCAGAAGGAAGATGCAAAGCAACGGCTTCAGCACAGAGAGGGGTTTGCCCACGGGGAGGAGGGTACATGGACACAGGATCACAGAGCAGAGATCTGAGGCCCCCTAAAGACCTGGGGAGCTGGTGAAGAAAAGACTGAGCTCTGGCCGGGGAAGCAAAGGGAGGAGGCCCTGTGCCTGCAGTGACAGGTAAAAGGAATCCGATAACGAGTGGGGAGGCAGGCACGCGTGCGCTTTAAATAAGTATCACCTGGGAACTTCATTTGCTAGGCAATGGGAAACCAGGGAATTTGAGAAGGGGGAGACAGGATCAGAATCTCATGAAGATCAGCCTGGCAACCCAGGACAGAACGAACTGAGGGAGGAAAGCATCGAGGAGAGAAGTCCATTTTCAGGCAGCCTTCTAGGCAAAGAGAAAATGGCAGGGGACGGAAAAAAGAAGCGTGTGCGCATGCTCAGTCGCTTCAGCCCTGTCTGACTCGCCGTGACCCCATGGACTGCAGCCCGCCAGGCTCCTCAGTCCACGGAATTCTCCAGGTAAGAATATCGGAGTGAGTTGCTGTGCCCTCCTTTAAGGGATCTTCCCAACCCAGGTATCGAACCCGCATTTCTTATGTCTAACCCGCATGAGCAGGCAGGTTCTTTACCACAATTGCACTCATCTCACATGCTAGTAAAGTCATACTCAAAATTCTTCAAGCCAGGCTTCAGAAATACGTGAACCATGAACTTCCTGATGTCCAAGCTGGTTTTAGAAAAGGCAGAGGAACCAGAGATCAAATTGCCAACATCCGCTGGATCATCAAAAAAGCAAGAGAGTTCCAGGAAAACATCTATTTCTGCTTTCTTGACTATGCCAAAGCCTTTGACTGTGTGGATCACAATAAATTGTGGAAAAATCTGAGAGAGATGGGCATACCAGACCACCTGACCTGCCTCTTGAGAAATCTGTATGCAGGTCAGGAAGCAACAGTTAGAACTGGACATGGAACAACAGACTGGTTCCAAATACTAAAAGGAGTCTGTCAAGGCTGTATATTGTCACCCTGCTTATTTAACTTCTATGCAGAGTACATCATGAGAAATGCTGGACTGGAAGAAACACAAGCTGGAATAAAGGTTGCCGGGAGAAATATCAACAACCTTAGATATGCAGATGACACCACCCTTATGGCAGAAAGTGAAAAGGAACTAAAAACCTCTTGTTGAAAGTGAAAGAAGAGAGTGAAAAAGTTGGCTTAAAGCTCAACATTCAGAAAACGAAGATCATGGCATCTGGCCCCATCACTTCATGGCAAATAGATGGGGAAACAGTGGAAACAGTGTCAGACTTTATTTTTCTGGGCTCCAAAATCACTGCAGATGGTGACTGCAGCCATGAAATTAAAAGACCTTACTCCTTGGAAGAAAAGTTATGACCAACCTAGATAGTATATTCGTTCAAAACAGAGACATTACTTTGCCAACAAAAGTCTGTCTAGTCAAGGCTATGGTTTTTCCAGTGGTCATGTATGGATGTGAGAGTTGGACTGAGAAGAAAGCTGAGCACCGAAGAATTGATGCTTTTGAACTGTAGTGTTGGAGAAGACTCTTGAGAGTCCCTTGGACTGCAAGGAGGTCCAACCAGTCCATTCTGAAGGAGATCAGCCCTGGGATTTCTTTGGAAGGAATGATGCTAAAGCTGAAACTCTAGTACTTTGGCCACCTCATGCGAAGAGTTGACTCATTGGAAAAGACTCTGATGCTGGGAGGGATTGGGGGCAGGAGGAGAAGGGGACAACAGAGGATGAGATGGCTGGATGGCATCAGGGACTCGGACGTGAGTCTGAGTGAACTCTGGGAGTTGGTGATGGACAGGGAGGCCTGGCGTGCTGCAATTCATGGGGTCGCAAAGGGTCGGACACAACTGAGCAACTGAACTGAAAGTCCAAAGGAAAAGGGATCCATGCTAAATTAGAAAATGCAGATTTCTAAAGATACAACTTGTATAAGAAGCACGGGCACGCTTCAAGTACTGACAGACAGCAGTGTTATCTGCTATGGCTGACAGCAGGTAAAAGATGCATTCCCTGTTACGCCACCCACATCCTCACATTAACAGTCACCCCCGCCACCCACATCTGGGAACAGACACAATTTCACAGGTCAAAGCAGATGCAGGAAAAACATATCAGGAAGATCAACTGCAGATCTAACACGTAACACTAAATGATTGAATACTAAATGATTGAATATCAAGACTTCACTGCTGTCTTCTCTAAAAAGTTCCTCTAGCAGAGGAAAGTGTAAGTCAACCTCTGCACAGAGAAGGTAGCATTCCTTCATACATAGTGTTGATACATTCCTCCCTCTGGATTCAAAGCTTCCACATGCATGTATTCAACCAACAGCAGATACAGAATCTGCGGCTGCAAAGGACTGACAGCACAATACCATTTTAGCACACAAGGGACTTTCACCCATGGGTGTGGGATCCACGGGGGTCTTGGATACAGTCCCTCAGGGACACCGATGGAGGAGCACAGTATGCTTGGGTCTTTACCTGCATGACTGAAAAGATAATGCTCTGTTTCCATTATAACAGCACCCAGAGTCCTGAATTTTTCTTGATTTACAAGGTGAGGTGTATAGTGTTAACCTTCTGTTGGTCTTGACTCCACTTTGCTGCAGTTAATTGGAACCTGAGGATCTTTTGCTGATGGGAGAACCCAATCCACCCACAGCCTGGTTCTGTCTCTACCCCCAGAGTCTTTCAGAAGCAAAGCAAGGTCATTTTAGCAGCGTTCAACATCAGAGCGTTTATACGTGTGTATGTGTGTGCAGAAGTAGCTGGAATGAAGGTGAGAAGGAAGAGTCGCCATCATCCCTCGAGGTGTACTGCAGCAGGAGCCCTGATTATTAACGGGCCATGGAGGACTCACTCCTCCATATTTTACATTTGGGAACCATGTTCATTAATCACCCGTGTGACCTACAACACAAATACAATGCTGACAAATGTTCGCTTCATTGCAAAGGGTCATTCGGCTTGGGAGCAATTTGCCACCCACATAAAATTTATACTGTGTTTACATTCTCTGAATAGTTTACAAGTTCATCGTTAAATCTCACAAAACAGCTGGCCCTCATTTCCCAACACCATCTCTCTCCAAGGTAAATACGGACACCCTGAGTTGCCAGTGGGTGGACAATTGAGTGAAGTCCGGACTATTCCTCTCGAGTTTATTTACCTTCCTTTTGCGGAAAGAATGCCGCACGTCTGTAAGCAGGAGTCGCTATTTACAAATGACTGAGCACACAGGCGTTGAAAGGAGGGCATCATTAGAATGCGGGAGATGCCCCTGTCCTCCTCAGAGCATCTCAGCAGGGCACAGGAGATGCTGGCAGGCTCCGCAGTCTCCTGGGCTCATAGCAGGGAGCCCAGCGTAAAGCATAAATTGGATTTCTCCAAGGCTGTAAATCCTGTATCTTTCTTAGGGCAGATAATCACCACTACTGGTGCTAATAACTAGACCCTATCAGTGTACAAAACTTAACGTTTATTGAGTAGGAGAGTCCCCTGTGCTATACAGTAAGGTCCTGGTTGGTTATCTGTTTTACATATAATACTGTATGCATGTTAATCTCAAACTCCTAATTTATAGCCCCCCACTTCCTCTTGGGGAACTGTAAGTTTGTTTTCAAAATCTGCATGACTGTTTCTGTTATGAACAAGTTCATTTGTATCATATTCTGTAATAACCTATATGAGTAAAGAATCTGAAAAAGAACATATGTCTATGTATAACTGAGTGACTATGCTATATACCTGAAACTAATACATTATTGTAAATCAACCATACCCCCCAAAAAATAAAAATAGCAATAAAAATAGCAAAAAATTTTTTAATATTTAGGGGATTGTTTTGAAAAGACACTTCAGGTAACATAAAGAAACTCTATTTTCTAATTCAGACACACACTGAAATGACCATCAGCTGGGTTTTTTAAAAATAAAGAATGCATGCATGCTCAGTAGCTCAGCCATGTCCAACTCTTTGGCAACCCCATGAACTGTAGCCCATCAGGCTCCTCGGTCCATGGGATTCTTCAAGCTAGAATACTGGAGTAGGCAAACATTTCCTCGAACCCATGAAACTCCATTCCATAGTTTAGATATGCATTGAAATGACCATTAGTTGGATTTTTTTTTAAAAAATAAAGAATAATCTGCTTATGGTTTTTACACCAGAAACTTCAAGGACTTCATAGATATAATACAGATGGAAATAAATTAAGGAAAGTACTTCCTTTGCATTTAAGCTATCTCCCTTGGGTGTATCTACCTGGGAGGGTCGCAGAAATGATCCACAGAAAATTAGTTTTGCCAACACCCATTAGGTAACAATGGCAGGGTTGGTGATGAGCGTGGGTGTGGTATGAGGCACAGGTGACTTCCCCAGTGTATTTCGAGTCCACAAGGAGCTGGAGGGCCCTCTGCGATCAGAAGTCACTGACATATTAAACCTGGCTTCCCTGGGCATGAGGAATGGAGTACCATTCTGGTTGGCTGCTGATTGGAAGAACTAGTCCAGGCCAAGTAAGAAAGCAGTAGTCCAGTGACTTCCTACAGATTGCTCTACATGGAGAAACTGGCAAACAGGTCAAGTTGCCTGGGGTACCTCCTTTGGTTCAGGTCATCCCCACCTCTGCCACTGCCATCTCTGAGCACTTTCATGAGAGACTGAGACACTGAAAGCATTCAACACCATCTCTGAAAGAATACACTTCCAATGCCAACCTTTGAAAAGCAGACGCTTCTGCTTGCATATAAGCAAAATTCTGAAGAGACAAAGGGACTATCTTCCTAAGAAACACCACGACAGTAAGAAATGGAAGAATTTCTTTTAAATGTATTCTCTAAATACAACTCAAAAGGACACTGTTTCTCTGAAAAGAGAGGATCATGGAAAGAGGCAGTCAAGGACAGGGGAAAAACAGAAAGGCCAGCCTATATGGTTAAGACAGCAACAGAGGCAGGGAGTAGCAGTCCAAACTGTGGAAAAACTCAAATCAGTCATGGAAAGAGCTCAAGGAAAGTCTCTCCAGACTCAAAGGGAAGGGTAAAGAGATGGAGATCAAAAAGGAAAAGCTAAATGATCATGAACACAGGCACAGGATAGTCAACACGCATTATAGGAATACCACACAGAGACCAGAGTGAACGCAGAAAAAAGGATCAGTAAAGGAAAAAGTAATTAAAAACGCTTCTTCACTGAGAAAAAGCTCTGAAAATGCACCATTTACCAAATTTTAAAATACTATCCTAAAGATTTATTCCTGCCAGTGGACAAGCCAATCATTCCAATGCTTATGTATTAATAATACATGCTTATGTATTAATTAATTAATAATACATGCTTAAGTATTAATCAATAATGCTACACAAGTATCCCAAGCATTATTTCAAGCAAAAATCACCTCCACCTCCTTATACAGAATGACAAGGGCAATTATATAACTCAGAAAAAAAACTGCTTAGTGAATATGAAATCAAACAAGCGGGAAAAGATGGATAATCAAAATTTTAATGGTATCTGTTTAAAGTAGCTGGATAAAGCCATCTCAAAATACGCCCAGCTACAGTAATGGCTCAAAAATGTTTGAATCTACTGGCAAAATCTCACCCTGGCTTGAAGAGTACTTGTATTACCAGGGTTCATGTGGGGCTTCTTGACCTCACTTGTCTATGCATTGGTGTCTGACCAACATTCTGATGGGTTATTCATTAGCTGTGCTAATTTAATCAATCAACTTTCAGCCAAAACCTGCCTGCTCAGAAGCAATTCTGAACCCCACCACCGCCCAAGCAACCTTTCACACATCTAACCTTTGATCTGTTACATGTCAATATTTGACATTCAGAGAGCAAGTTCATGGCCAATATAACCATGTTGTTATGGAACAATCAGTATAACCCCTTGTTCTGACAGCTTATCCAGAGGACTTGAAAAATGGAATCGAAATGCAGATGTAGAGAATAAATGTGTCGACACAGGAGGGAAGGGGAGGGTGGGATAAACTGGGAAATTAGGTTTGACATCAAAGCACCATCGTGTGTAAAACAGACAGCTAGTTGGCAGATGCTGTATAGCACAGGGAGCCCAGCTTGGTGCTCCGTCGTGACCTAGAGGGGTGAGATGGGGTAGTGAGGAGGAGGGAGTTCAGAAAGCGAGGGGGTGTATGTGCACATGTAGCTGATTCACTTCACTGTACAGCAGAAACTAACACATTATAAAGCAATTATATTCCAATAAAAAATATAAATAAAAAAGGCACGATTAGATGGATATACACTGAAACATAAAGTGCTAAAAACACATTCTACAGTATTTCTGATTTCCATAAAACCACTAATAAAACTGATCAAACATTAAACCACAATGGAAATGTTATACCTCTATCCCGTCTTCCAAGGAAACAATCAGACTTTGCATAGATTCCGTTTCTCTGGCCATATTGCCCCTAATTCTTTAGAAATTCTGCACTATTTTGTCTACACAAGGTCTGAGTACTAGGAGAAAAATTTAAACTACACAGGAAAATGATTTAGAATATAGATTGGTTGATAGATACAGGTGTGTGAAAGGCAGGCCATGCAAACAAAGCAGCTGTTAGAGGCGAATCAATGGTACGCTATATAGTAGCTCAAGCCCTAGGAAGTATCATGATAGCCATTTTACAGATGAGGAAACCGTGGCACACTGATTTCCTCCAAGTCACACAGAGAGTAAATGTTCAAAATGAGATGAGATCTTGAAAGGTCACACTTTTTGTCACCTCGACTCCAAAAATAATGAAAACAAAATGAAACAAGCATAATCTCATGGAGCTGAAACATGAATAAAAATACACCAAGAAACAGAAGACTGGTGTTTAGTTGCTAAGTCATATCTAGTCTCTTGTGACCTCATGGACTGTAGCCCCCACCAGGCTTCTCCGTCCGTGGGATGCCCCAGGCAAGAATACTCGAGTGGGTTGTCATTTCCTTCTCCAGGGGATCTTCCCGACCCAGGGATCGAACCCAGGTCTCCTGCACTGGAGACCCCTGAGCCACCAAGAAAGCCCCAAGAACAGGGATACCAATTTTCAATTATATTGACCCAGAGACAAGAAATGCAGATCACATTTTTCTGCATGAAAGACATGATTTCCCACATTTTTTGTCACAATAATATTGATTTGAATTTATGAAACAATTTCTCTAACACACTTTGCCTGAAATTAGGCAAATTTACCTATAAGTAAATTAGGCACTAATTTACTTATAACAGATGGTGACATATGTCATGAACTTTTAATCCAAAATATTAGATTTCTTCTACCCTGGGCCTTTGGGAAGAATCCTGGCAAAAAAAAAAAACAAAACCAGACACTAGAGTATGAAGATAAAGAGAAATTTGGTGAAAACTTGAAAGGCAAAATGAGAAAGAAAAGTGACAGGAGAAATGTGCAGATTTATCTCCCTATTTCATTGTAATCAAAGAGATTTTTAGAATTGATAAACATAAAATACTTTTAACACTATACTAAGGCGTTTGCCTACTAAAACTCCCTCTGGTTGTTGTCACCTATGGTTCACATACATATTCAATATTTGAGACACAGACACAAACAGACAAACTTTGAGGTGATGAAGCTGCTAACCACCTACCTCTTTAATGGGACATATAACAAATTAAAGTTGATATCAAACTCTGCCACCAAAGGACACAAAGGGGTGTCTCACAATGAGATTGAGTTTCTAGGCTGATCAAAGGACGTGTCATGAATCACCAGTCACTGTCATTGAAGCTGGACATGTGTATGCCTGTACACACATAGACACACACACACACACACTGAACCCAGAGGTGCTGGACCTCTGCCAATACCAGCTGGATAAGTTACAGGTTACAAATTCAATTTGGCTAGTGAGTCATTTTCTCCCTGACCCACGAGAGGCAGTTAAGCTTCTTAGGACATGACCACTGCTGTGCTTGAGTTAGGCAACAGGTTCTTATGAAAAATCCTTCTCTGGACTTCCCTGGTGGCTCAGACAGTAAAGCATCTGTCTACAATGCGGGAGACCCGAGTTCGATCCCTGGGTTGGGAAGATCCCCTGGAGAAGGAAATGGCAATCCACTCCAGGACTATTGACTGGAAAATCCCATGGCTACAGTCCATGGGGTCACAAAGAGTCAGACACGACTGAGCGACTTCATTAGAGATTCGCTACATCATCTGAAGAAAGCATTTGTTCTTAGCTTTTCACTCTGGCAGTCCTTTTGCACTGTGGTGTCTTTATTTTCCCAAGATGTCTTTTAAAAAATTCATGTTTGGGGTTTCCCTGGTGGCTCAGTGGTAAAGAATCCCCCTGCCAATGTAGGAGACACTGGTTCGATCCCTGATCCAAGAAGATTTCACATGCCAGGGAGCAACTAAGTGTAGTGAACCACAACTATTGAGCCTGTGCTCTAGAGTCTAGGAGCCAAAATTACTCAGTCTATGAGTCCAGAAACCCGTGGTTCACAAGAGAGGCCATTGCAATCAGAAGCCTGCCCACCGCAACTAGAGAGTAGTGCCTCTTGCTGCAACTAGAGAAAAAAATTCCACGCAGCAATGAAGATCCAGAACAGCCAAATTTTTTTTTTAAAAAACAAATTCACACCCCCATCAGAGGAAACCTATATATTACGATGACTAAGAAAAGATTTTATTCTTTAAATGTCAGCTGGTAATGTGCAAGGTCTTTTTAACTTTAAGAGACAAGATTTGGGGTTCTCAGTGGTAAACATGAGCACCATTCAAACCACAATTATGCTCAATCAACTGAATTAGACAAACATATACTCCATCAGTAAGCAAAAAAAAAAAATTACAATTGATTAAAAGTACGTAGTAGGCATAAAAATCGTACTAGCAGCTCTACAAAAAAATGAAATGCTTTGGGTTGTTAAGGCATGTATTTTCCCCAGAGTTACAAATAAAATTTATGTGGAAGATGGTAAAATTTACATTTAACAAACTTTTCAGACTCTGCCATCACTTGGTGAGAGTTTTCTGATCCAAGCTACAATGGAAAAACAACTGGATTTACATAAACCAATAATAACTGTCACATAGGAGATTTTCAAATATATCCACCTGGAGGAGGGTTCCCAGGTGGCTCACTGCTAAAGAATTTGCCTGCCAGGAGACAAGGGTTCGATCCCGGGCTAGGAAGATCCCCTGGAGAAGGGCATGGCAACCCACTCCAGTATTCTTGCCTGGAGAACTCCATGGATAGAGGAGCCTGGTGGGCTACAGTCCATGGGGTTGCAAAGAGTCAGAGATGACTAAGTGACTGAGCGCATACACACACACCTGAAAGGGCAATGTTGTAAAACTGAAACCTCAAAATTGAGTATGTTTTTGCTGAGTTTTTGCTATTTTTTTCATCTAACTTCCCTGGGGAAAAATATTTCTGAAATCAATATTTTGGGAAACTTTCCAATATAGAGGAAACTCTTTAACACTATGTTTCACAGCAAAATTCAGAATTCAACTCCCTCCCATTGAGGGAAGTTGGATTCCTTAAGTCCAAAAGAGGCCTGGCTATAAGTTTTCTTTTCTTTTTTTTTTCTTTAATTAATTTTTATTTTTTAGTTTGTTTTGCTTTACAATACTGTATTCGTTTTGCTATACATTGACATGAATGGCTATAAGATTTTCAACCTAACAAGATCCAACATAAAGATCCGAAACACAAAGTTGCAGCCAGGGACTTGGGCACTAAAATCACACCTCCTGATCCCATCTTGAAATGCCTACGTATTTCCTGACTGTCAGGTACATGTTACCATGCTGGACGGCAACCAGACAATCTTAGGATCCATGCATCTCCACACTTTCATGACTGCTTTAAATGTCTCCTGTAGATTGACTGAAGAAGTAGTGTTTGGTTTGATGCTATGTCTGACTTTTAAGATTTGTATCTGGCAAGGAGGTTACTCAATAATGATTCCCTGTAATGAATGCTAGGGGTTGCATTCAGATTCCAACTTCAGGACAAAATACCTTTTTTCCCAGCTGGAAGCTTTGGCAGCTGACAGCTTTCAGATGAGCCCTTATCTCCCAACAACTGTTCTAAGGCCAGAGCTCCTCAAACTAGCTAACTTCTGAGAGTCCTTCATGACAGTCTTAAAGAGACACCCATCCTACTGTTCACAACTTGCTAAGTATTCAAGTCCTAACCACTTAGCAGCCATTGGGCACTCTAATTTCAAGCCCCGAGTAAGTGGACACCACCACTCTCCTTTTCTGCTTTGCATTGATTTTTATATGGTACTTGCTTTTTCTCATACCGATTGCTAAAATCTGGATTTGAAAGGAAAAAAAGCAACGCAGTGTGGAAACTGGGAGTTTTCTCGACCTGGTAGTTCAAGCAGAGTCCCTGTGAACACACTGGGAAACTGCGGGCACTTAGGTGCAGACGGTGGAGAGCTGCCCTGGGTTAAGTTCTCACTCAAGAGTCTTCCTCATTCAAAGTAAGCCCCGCCATCCCCATGGGCAGGCCAGATCTGGGGACTGTTAGAGGCAGAAGACGGCCATGGGGGTGTATTTAAAGTCATAGGCACTGGTTTCATTTGGGACGATTCTAATGGCCCATTCCATTCTGAGCCCATGGAATCTCTGCAACCTCTATCGCAGCTACAGTGTCCTTCAATTTCATCCTCCTCCAATCCCGCTCCCCCCACTCACCCCATAGCATCCTCGGTACCTGCATCCCAGGGAATCTAGTGTATGACGGACACTTAAACGGAAAAATGTTTTAAGTGGAAGCAAAGATCACATTGCTCAGCAGGACAACTGAAATTATACTTTAAGCAGCACTTATTTTTTAAAAACATCATCTTCAGTTTTGTTTGCGGCTGTACAAATACTCAGCAATTCAACATCACTTCTTTGTGGAGAATCCAACAATTCCAAGAACAGTAGAGCCATAACTCCTCTCCACCACTGCTGTGAGTTCTGGACTTTTAATTCAGTGGTGGGTAGACTGACCATATACTAAATCTAGCCATGGCCACACTGAACAATGCAGCTGAATGGAGCTTTCATCTTTATCTAAGTCAAAGTGGAAGACACGAAAGCTTGCAAAAAGCTATCCTTAGAGTTGTTGTAACTCATTTTAAGCATATTCAGGCAAAGGGAAATCCCATGAGGGGAGAAACCTGTCTATCTATCTCAAAGCCTAGAGAAGCACCTAGAAAATTAGAGGCATCCAATACATGTATTTGAGAAGGCAATGGCACCCCACTCCAGTACTCTTGCCTGGAGAATTCCATGGACGGAGGAGCCTGGTAGGCTGCAGTCCATGGGGTTGTGAAGAGTCAGACACAACTGAGCGAATTCACTTTCACTTTGCATTTTCATGCATTGGAGAAGGAAATGGCAACCCAGTCCAGTGTTCTTGCCTGGAGAATCCCAGGGACAGGGGGAACCTGGTGGGCTGCCATCTATGGGGTCGCAGAGAGTCGGACACGACTGAAGCGACTTAGCAGCCAACAGCCATACATGTATTTAAATGAGAGAATCTGAAACCCAGCTCTCGCACTCTCTTTAGGATCAGTACAGTTCAGAATTCATGAATCTCTTAAAACATCGGGGTGTCTCTACTATATATAAAATAGTTAATAAGAAGCTACTGTAGAGCACAGGGAACTCTACTCAGTACTCTAATAACCAATATGGGAAAGGAATCTGAAAAAGAATATGTGTATAAATGAATCACTTTGCTGTACACCTGAAACTCACACAACACTGTAAATCGACTATGCTACAGCATAAAATTTAAACGCGATCACTAGTGTTTACTACGACATTTGTTTATTTTACAAACAAAGCTCACCCAAACAGATGTGTACTCCTGATGAGAAATGGCAGGAGGCCATCCTCAGCGACACAGTAGTATCTCCATAATGTACCTTAGGGGCGCATTTCGATGTTAAAAGTTAAAGAAATAAATAGTGATTTTTTTTTTATTGCAGTCACAAGTACAGTACCATAAGTTGGCAACTGCAAGAAATGACTGCCTATAAATTTACTGTATGTTATGAGCCAGTGTTTTAAATGGCCATGAAGCAGGTGTCTGCTGGAGACTTGTACAAAGCTAAGAGGTGCATAAAAATATAAATGAACGGAGCAGCTCCGTCTTAGATCTTATAATTTAAGATCTGACAGGACACAGGTTTTACTTTTAATTTGAAGAATATACTAAATCACACCAACCACTCCCCTAAGGACAATTACACACTCTATCAATGGATCATAATAACGAATTAAGTACAACAGTCTGTTATATTATTATTGCTGTTGTTGCTGTTAAGGTTATTCATAAGAAAAAGGCAAAAGGGAACTCAATATAGCCAGAACCAGAATCAGCAAATTCATAAAGTTTCTGTGTGCATGCTCAATCCCTTCAGTCGTGTCCGACTCTGCAACCTCATGGACTGTAGCCCGCCAGGCTCCTCTGTCCACAGATTCTCCAGGCAAGAATACTGGAGTGGGTTGCTGTGCCCTCCTCCAAGGGATCTTCCAGACCTAAGAATCAAACCCAAGACTCAGGCTGGTTCTTTACCACTAGCACCACCTGGGAAACCAGTTTTATATTAATACATGACCCCTATACCGCAACACTTCCCATCGAGATGTGGGGCTATGCCCCTGCTTTTTAATTTAGGTGGGCTTCTGGTGGCTTCCATCCACACTGATGGAAGTGATTCCTGAGATTAGGTCCTGAGAGCCTGTCTTCTGTCTGTTACCCTGAACATTCACTCTCCAGATGCCCCACGTAGGATTCTACCTTTCAGCATCTAGCTACTTCCCTGGCAGGCCAGTGGTTAAAATTCCATGCTTCCAAAGCAGGGTGTGCAGGCTCAATCCCTGGTGAGGGAACTAAGATCCCACATGCCACGTGCTATCAACAAAAATAAATAAGTAAATAAAAATAAAAATTTATTGTGAATCAAAAAGAAAAAAAAAAAATCTAGCTTCCGTGCTGTGAGAAGCTCAAATACTCAGAGGCTACATAAACACCAAGTACCAAATGACCCCAGTCCTAACCAGTCCCCTCATTTCCAGGCATTCAAGCCTTCCCTGCCAAAGCCCCAGACATCTTTCAGTGGAGGACAGTTCAGTTCAGTCACGCAGTCGTGTCTGACTCTTTGCGACCCCATGAATCGCAGTACGCCAGGCTTCCCTGTCCATCACCAACTCCCGAAGTTCACTCAGACTCACGTCCATTGAGTCTGTGATGCCATCCAGCCATCTCATCCTCGGTCGTCCCTTTCTCCTCCTGCCCCCAATCCCTCCCAGCATCAGGGTCTTTTCCAATGAGTCAAATAGGGTGGAGGACAAGCCACCCTATTAACCCTACTGAATTCCTGGCCCACAGAATCCAAAAGCATAATAAAACGGCAGTGGTCTTAAGTCACTAAATTCGGTGAAGTTCATTACACAATAAGAGAAATTGACATAGGTCTTTCTATATCTCACTACTGGAGTATGGTCTAACAAACATTAGCTCTAAGATGTTGGAATTTCTATACTTTTATCTAACTCTTTGGCCAGCTTCCCATGTGGTCTAGTGTCTTTTAACACTTGTTCCTTCAAGTCTTCAGTGTATTTATGATCTATTTTACAACAGTTTTGCCAACAAAGGAATGCATTTCAATTGAATGTTGTAATCTTTGGAACACATTATTTTGGCCATTTGTACCAAGGAAAAAGAAATAAACTTTCCATCCAATGGTATATGGCGAACTATCTTCTGGTCTCAAGAAACCTGAAATAAGCTTCTGAGCATTTATCATCCAAAACAGCGAAATTTTTTAAGTTACTGGAGGAAAGCCTGATTTTTAAACATCCTGAGGGAAAAAAATGAGGTCTGTCCTAATGTTCTAGAGGTTTATTATTTAAATATATGTAGTCAGAAATACATTGTTAACCCTCACATATCACCAAACTTCAATAATTATCACCACCTGGTCCAACTTTCTTCATTTATATCTCTATAAACTTCCCCTACACTTCCAAGAGTATTTTGATGCCAGTCCCAGACATCATATATCCAGAAGCCTTTCTATAATGTATCTTACATTCTATAGGTCAAATCCTGCCTGCTACCTGCTATTACAAATAAATTTTTATTGGAACAAAGCCACTACATATTGATTTTATCTCATTAATCAGGTGTCTTTGGTTGCTCTCATTAACAAAGTAGTTGTGGTCGTGAGTCTGCAGCCTAAACCCTATGGCAAAGCCTAAAATTTTTAATATCTAGCCCTTTTTCAGAAAATGCAAGTCAATCCTTCTCTAAAGGATACAGAATCTTTAAAAAAGTAAAAAATAATGGAGCATGAATGAACCTAGAGATTGTCATACTCAGTGAAGTCAAAGACGAATATCATTGATATACGTGGAGTTAAAAAAAATGGTACAAATTCAAAATAGAAATAAAATTACAGACGTAGAAACAAATATGGTCACCAAGGTGAAAGGGTGGAGGGATAAACTGGGAGACTGGGGTTGACATAAATGCTACTATATGTAAAATAGATGACTAATAACCTGCTGTATAGCCCAGAGGACTCTACTCACTCCTCTGTAATGACCTATATGGGGAAAGAATCTGAAAAAGAGTTGATGTATGTATATGCACAACTGGTTCATTTGCTGTACACCTGGAACTAACACACACTGTAAATCAACTATACTCAATACATTTTTTTTTTTTTAAAAAGATGTAACACAAAATGCCTTACTAGTTATTATACCTCCATACTTAAACATACTATATGATATGATTAGGTATCACACTAGCTTCATACTATGAAGGTCCGTCTAGTCAAAGCTATGGTTTTTCCAGGCATCATGTATGGATGTGAGTGTTGGACTATAAAGAAAGCTGAGTGCCAAAAGTTTGATGCTTTTGAACTGTGGTGTTGGAGAAGATTCTTGAGAGTCCCTTGGACTGCAAGGAGATCCAACCAGTCCATCCTAAAGGAAATCAGTCCTGAATATTCATTGGAAGGACTGATGCTGAAGCTCCAATACTTTGGTCACCTGATGTGAAGAAATGACTGATTTGAAAAGACCCTGCTGCTGGGAGAGATTGAAGGCAAGAAGAGGAGACAGCAGAGGATGAGATGGTTGGATGGCATCACTGACTCAATGGACATGAATGTGAGCCAGCTCTGGGAGTTGGTGATGGACAGGGAAGCCTGGCGTGCTGAGTCCAGGGGGTTGCAAAGAGGTGGACACGACTGAGCAACTGAACTGAACTGACGATCAGGTAGCAGTCGTACCACAAAGGGGTGGACTTATTATTATTAACTGTGGTCAAAATAACATCACTATAAAATGATCTGACTTTCTGTCAAATCTGGTATGACTGTTATTGTTTTCCCTCCCAACCTGGATGACGGGCAATCTGTTCAGATCTGGGGAAATACAGCTCTGCCATTTTCTTCCAGTTTCATCTGTGCGTGTCTTATTAGGACTGTTTATATTTGTTCACAGGAATATTTACAAGCTATCTTCCCATTTCATGCAGATGAGTGAAAACTAGAACATTACTTACCATCATGGCAAGCCCTTTGGACTGTGTCATCCCCCCTCTTCCATGCTATTTCCTCCATCTCAGGATGGCCCTGCCTATAGGCTGAGTGGACAAAACAATCAATTTGTGGTTATATATTTAAAAAGCTTAATTTTAAAGATTAATTTCTAGATTCAAAGTAGATATTTAATGAAGTTTGGTACAGCCATAGGGATAATCACTATATAGTATTCTCTTTGTTTTTTCTCTATATTGGCAACATTTCACCAAAAAAAATATTTCGTAGCCCAAGAGATTACACTGCAAGCTCCACTTCAGAGGCTTTGTGGAGGAATTTTATCACTCTATTCATTCGCACTTACACACCATCTGCAGTGCTGAGCAAATAGATCAATGAATTGATAAGCCACAGGTCATGCTGTAAATCTGGTCTATATATTCTGTGGCTGAATATAAATGAGCCCATGTTTTTACTCTCCAAAATGTCACCAGATCTTAGAGATCACAAGACCTGCTTTGATTATGTTTGTTCCTGGACCAAATAAAGGACAACCCACATAAGCTTCATCACAAAAAAATAAAACACGGCTTTTTTCCAGCAAATGTATTAAAATGAATACTGATATTAATTAGAGCCCAAAAACACACATGTGAACATCATTTTCAAGTAAATTTCTGTCAATCTTTTTGTCACTTCAGAATTTGCATCCAGTTCAGAGGGAAAGATTATTATTTATTCTTATTTGTCAAATAAGACAGTTACAGGCTAGAGAATTAGGTGACAAGGCTAACAGGCTAAGGATATATTCGGTGTGTATTCTCACATCCAACTGTCCAGTGATCAAGGCTTAACACTCAAATGCTCTTTTAAAGCCTAAATAAACCCATCCTGTTCGGATACAAAACCAAAGACAGGGAGTCCCATCACCACCACGTTGAATGAAAAAGTCCACTATTCATAACAAAGAATACCAATTCATTAGGTATCTGTGACATGTCAGCAAACTTACAGAAATAAGCTATCTTATTGCCATTCAGGGCAATGCCCTATCTGAAGTACTGGCTTCAGGGAGGAGTGATTTGTCCTGCCGAATGGAATTATTAGAATTGCCAGTAGTGGTCATCTTTGAAATGGGCTTTGAAGACCAAGTAGGGTTCAACAGCCTGATAGAGAAGTCAGGCAGATGGATGTCTTGGTAAATAGTCATATGCAAAGGCACAGAGCTGTGAAAAGCTGATGGTACACTTTCATGAAGAGTAAGGTAGACAACGGACAGTGGTGAGGCATGAAGTTAGAAAAGTAAGTTGAGGGACTTCCCTGGTGGTCCAGTGGTTAAGACTCCACGCTTTCACTGCAGGGCAGCAGGGGGCATGAGTTCAATCCCTGGTCAGGTAACTACGGTCCCACATGCCAGCAGTGTAGCCAAAAAAAGAGAATTGGCTTAAAAAATTCTCTATTAGAGATGAGTAGACTGAGGCCAAACTACAGCATTAAGGAGTCTGTACTTTATCATAAAGGCAAAAAAAGAACTGCTGTCAATATGGTAAGAATAATAAAAATGAGGGTTGAAGAAACAGATTTCTGATACTTAAAGATTCATTTGACTATGGGGTATGAGAAGGTAGCCAAATCTTGCCCTAGGACCTAATATTCAGGATTCCAACTTGAATTTATGAATTGATTGTTTTGCTGTAAGTCTATAAGTCACTTTGGTAAACAACTCAGTTATTTTATGAATTTTGCTAAGAAGGAAAATTTCCAGCACAAGAAATCTTGGTATGAAGGGGACACTGGGTATGGAGCTGGGACACAAAGCAATGGTCATTCCTATCCCAGAAACTAGTTCACCCTTGCTTTCTAATGAAGCCCTTCTTAATCCTTTCAATGCAGTCTTATCTGCTCTGATTTGTAAAAATCTATTATTCACTGAATACAATGCTTTCCAATTTAACTGGGCTTGGAAAGACTTTTTAAAACTGGTATGGTTCTGTTCAAGAGTTGAATAAGCTTTTAAATCATTGCACATTGAACCTAACATAAAAGGCCAAATATTTAAGAAGGCAGGGCTGTCTGTTGGGCAAATATTTACACAAATCTTTAAAACATTCAATATTTATTGAGCCGACCATATTGTCACTTCCAAGACTTTAGTCAATATAAATACATACAAACTGGAACAGGGAGAAGAAATGACTCCAGAAGAGAAGAAACTCTTCTTGTGGTTACCCTTCTAGTTTTTAGTTCCCTGAAGTGGAACAGTCTACAACTGAAGAATGTATTAATTTCAAAAGGTTTCATTACAATTTCTTGTTCATTGCACCAAAACCAAAGAATCCTTCATTGCCTCTTAAAATTCAGTGTACAAGGATGCAGGTTTAATACTGTCCACTGGCTACAATCATCCCCTGACATCATAAAGGAAATCTGGAGTTTTCAAGGCTGTCTCTTGGACGGATTATTTGTATGGGTCGATAAAAAGAGATCAAGAAACCCAGGCAGCTACAATAAACCCACTTCTATTTTTGCTAACACTGGCTTTATTTAGTCACATCAGACACACTCTTGCTAGGATATATTTGGCTTCAAACACTGAGAAGCAGCTGAATAGCTTAATTAAACACAACCTCCTTTCCAAACCTACTCGAACAATGAAACTTCTAAACATTCCCTATTATCAAGCTCAAGAAAACAATGGAACACTTAAGATTTTCCTCATCAGTTAAGGAAATATGCCTGAAAGCCACTTTTCCCCCTCCATCGTGAAAGCAACAGTCCAGATTTTGCACCAGCAATGAGCTTCCATTAAATACACACACACAGGCATCACTGTTAAGCCAGGTTATATTTCCCTTAAAAGGAAGAGCTCACAGATCAGTGGAGAGCCCTCCACACTGAGGAATAGCTCTGGCTGGCTCTGGCATAATAAACTGCTGTTTACCTTTTGGATTCTATTTATGCCACACGCACATTGTTCATCATTATTAAATGATCCTTTTTTATCTTTCGATGACAGTTACATATTTTAACAGGTGACAGTTTGCCTTTATAAGCAGCAAAACACTGGTTTATTAGTATGCTTGTATGGCATAAAATAGAGTTCATTTTTTTACTGAAATAACTGGAGGAAAGAAACATCAATTGTGCAGAGGTCTGAATAGCTCAATGGGTAAAGAAGGTCCTGGCCATAAATTAAGGTAGTTTGTTTTATTTATGAGTCTTAGGTATTCCTTCACAGTGGCTACTGTGCATGAATTTTAAGTTGCCTTTTGATGGGCAAGTCTCTCTCAGGTAACATCATAAACTCTCATGTGGTTTCACAATTAAATCACTTTTCTGCTGTAAAGCCAGGGAAGAATGGGACTCTACTACTCAGAAGATCCCCCGTCTCCAGAACTCAGCAGTTCAGGCTGCCTTAATAAAAGGAAAAAAAGTCATCGCAATACCCTTGAGTCACCGAAATGGCAAATGTATCCTTCACTGGCTTTAAACTCCAGTAAACGCCAATCCTGGAGAAGGGAATGGCAACCCAGTATTCTTGCCTGGAGAATCCCATGGTCAGAGGAGCCTGGCAGGCTACAGCCCACAGGGTCACACAGAGTGGGACATGACTGAAGCGGCTTAGCACACGTGCAGACTCCAGCCCAACTCAACCTGGAAAAGGCCAGCAGTGTCCTGGATGTCTTCTTAGAACAAAGTCTGTGACAATTCTAAGGCCCGCTGGTTAATGCTGTAACCCCTGGGGTCGCCAACAGAGGACCCCATTTCTGGCACACAGCATTGAAGAATCATACCTGCCAGGAATGCCTTATGACATTGTTGATGTTTACATTTAATATTAAACATAGGTAAAATCCTGCCTGCCGATAATACTCTGCTGTGATTTGGGGAGGAGGTAGAGAGACACAGAATGCCCTCATCCAGGATTGCCAACGAAGCTGGAGTTAGTAGATCATTTCTACAGCGGTTCGTAGTAAGCACCTCATTGGGTAAAATATGGCCCTTTTGAATGATGGACCACTCCAGAGGTGTCTGCCGTGCGCAGGTGTGGCGCAGTGCTAAGATAATGGGCCTGGCTGGTAGCTCTGTTATTTGTTTCTCATCTGACAGGTCAACTGCTCTCTCTGCATCTTCGAGGAGACATTAACTATAGCTGTCACGCCGAAGGCAAAACTCACTCAGGAATAACACAGTGAAGTTCCTGATGGTTATGATTTCATCCCAGGGGTCTGAGATTTGGCAAATCCATGTCAAAGGAGGAGGCCATCATTTTCTCAATTAAAATATGGAAGGCAAGGACTTCCATGGTGGTGGTGGTAGTGGTTAGGATTTTGCAGGGAGCGTGGGTTCAATCCCTGGTCTGAGAGCTATGACTCCACATGCCTCAGGGCCAAAAAAAAAAAAAAAAACCAGAAACAATACTGTAACAAATTCAATAAAGATTTTAAAAATGGTCCATATGAAAAACTATTAAAAAGTAAAATATGGAGGGCTGAAAACTTCCTTGGCAGCCCAGTGGTTGGGACTCCACACTTTCACTTCCAGGGTGCAAGCTTGATCCCTGGTTGGGAACTAAGATCCAACCAAGGCCTAAAAATATGGAAGGCTACCACTCAGGCGGATCTTAGCATGTGCTTTGGGGAAAATGGTAAGGATTGTTTCTTCCCCAGTAAGTTAAAAAGGAAAAGGATAAAATCCCAGCCACAGAGAAAGCCACCTTACTCTGCAGATCTGCGTCCATCTCTGCCCTCGCCCTCTCTTTACCTCGGCCACCTCTTTTACACAGAGGCCTGGAGGATATGTCTTATACATGTTTTCATTATAGCACTTAAAAAAAAAAGATCAGTCGGCTTTTTGCACTCTTCTCTCTCACTAAAGTTGCTTCTGCCCTTTGAAAATATGAAAGCCCTTGAGTGATTTTATATTTTCAAAGGGTAAAAGTGCTAAAGAGCACTTCTCTATTTCAGAGAGGAGGAAAAAAAGTAAATCAGTCTGCCTAAAGTGTTCACTTGGAAAAGGTAAAAATGAACCAGCCATGTGATGGGGAGTAGTTACAGCATCTAGAGTGATATATATATAGCCCCCTGAAGTCCGTGGCTGGAAAACAAAACGAGGTATCGGCCGCTCTCAAACGTCTGTGGGGTCTGTTTCTCATAGAATCAACTCTTTTCCAAGCTACAATGAGGATGAGCGTCTAGCCTGCATTAATTTCCACCCTGGAACATACCGTCACGTGCGTAAAACAAGGTCCACTCCCGATCTCTCCCGTCCTGATCACCAGCCAGCACCACCAAACACAGGCTCTCCCTTCCCCGGGGGCTGGTCCTCGGTTGAGCCTTCTCCTTCCCGTCAGAAGTCGCGTCTTGAAAGGATGGCTGCAGCTTCCGTCTGCCCTTGCTACCTCACTATTAGAAACTACTTTATAAAGAGGATGGGATTTCAGGACTTAACACTTCAGAACGAGTCAACAGAATCCTCTTCCAAGGACATCTGTATGTTCATTTTCTCCATGGAATATAACGTTTTCTATTCTGTCAGATGCCTGGCCAGCTGGGGTAAGTGAGGAAGTCATTTCTTAGAGGGGAGGGATCTTGTCCTGATGGGGAAACAGTAGAAACACTATCAGACTTTGTTTTTTGGGGCTCCAAAATCACTGCAGATGGTGACTGCAGCCATGAAATTAAAAGGCGCTTACTCCTTGGAAGAAAAGTTATGACCAACCTAGATAGTATATTCAAAAGCAGAGACATTACTTTGCTGACTAAGGTCCGTCTAGTCAAGGCTATGGTTTTTCCTGTGGTCATGTATGGATGTGAGAGTTGGGCTGTGAAGAAGGCTGAGCACCGAAGAATTGATGCTTTTGAACTGTGGTGTTGGAGAACTCTTGAGAGTCCCTTGGACTGCAAGGAAATCCAACCAGTCCATTCTGAAGGAGATCAACCCTGGGATTTCTTTGGAAGGAATGATGCTGAAGCTGAAGCTCCAGTACTTTGGCCACCTTATGCAAAGAGTTGACTCATTGGAAAAGACCCTGATGCTGGGAGGGATTGGGGGCAGGAGGAGAAAGGGACGACCGAGGATGAGATGGCTGGATGGCATCATGGACTCAATGGATGTGAGTCTGAGTGAACTCTGGGAGTTGGTGATGGACAGGGAGGCCTGGCGTACTGCAATTCATGAGGTCGCAAAGAGTCGGACACGACTGCGCGACTGAACTGAACTGAACTGAATGTTCTCTGTCTCCCAAACCTTCCTTCTCAAAATTCTCATTCAGCTGGCCAGGTTAACACTTCCTTGGAGTAAACCCCATGTTCCAAGTTTTACTCCCTCCCTGAATTTCCCACAATGCCTTGTAGAGTGGATTCTGGCATCTCCCTCACTCGGCTGGAAGATCCTTGATGGCAGGTACGGTAGCTTTTTTTTCTAGATCCCAGTCTCTTGCACAGTGATTCAATATGGAAGTAACAGTGATGACTATAGATAAAATATTAATATGAGAATTGTAAGTACTTTGCATATATGAATTTAATTAATCCTCACAATATCCCTAAGTAGCAGATACTATTACTTATCTCTATTTTACAGATGAGGAGATAGCATACAGAAAGGTTAATTAATTTTCCTATGGTCACACAGCTGATGAGTGCTAAAAACTAAATTCTAACTCAGTCAGATTGTAGAGACTGTGCTTTATAAGTATATTCTTCATTGCCTCTTTGAAAAACAGTATCTATATACCTTGTATGTTAGTCACTCAGTCGTGTCTGACTCTTTGCAACCCCATGGACTGTAGTTGGCCAGGTTCCTCTGTCCATAGGATTCTCCAAGCAAGAATACTGGAGTGGGTTGCCATTTCCTTCTCCAAGGGATCTTCCCAACCCTGGGATCGAACCTGGGTCTCCTGCATTGCAGGGAGATTCTTTACTGTCTGACCCACCAGGGAACCTTAAATATACTCAATAAATGTTTTTTGGAAGAGTTTTTTTTTTTATTTTAATATTCAGATGCATCACTTAGAACCTGTAATGACCCAGGAAAATCTAGCTAACACTTTCCAATTTTAGTTCCTTCTCTGTAATCTCAGCTTTTTCCCTTTGAGGACTAAAATTAAAAGGTCCCATAATCTGGATAGCACAATGCATGGACGTGTTAAATACATGTGAATTCCCTGTACCCACCAATGGGGTTAATTCTATTAGTGAATTTCAGGCGATGAAAGCCCTGTAAAAATGCAGGTTGCTAATTTTACCTGAGGTAATCATTTGGCCTATAATTACTATTGCCAACTTTATTAGTTTGTACATCAACGCATGCATATTCTTTGCCCAAAGCAAGGTCAGCCATACATAATACCATACCCATGGCAGGGGGCTTACTGTTGCAATCTTCTTTTGGATGTACATGAAGCACAGACAGGACCAGAGGATAGCACGGAGATTGGGTCCAGTCTCCCCCAGGATAAGACCAGCAAAATGGGCTTGTCATCCAGCCAGGCCCAGAGAGCCAGACACTGTCATGTCCATGCTCACTGCTTAAACTGTCAAAGGGGAAAACAAGACTGACATTCAAGGACACTTACACATTAGGAAAAATTGTAATTGATAAACTGCTCAGAGCAGAGACAGGAGCCAAAGGCAGAATCAAGAAGCTGGATTTCAACACACGTTTTCTTAGGGAACTTCTACCATGTCTGGGGACTAAAAAGGGGCTGGGAAAGCTCTTTGTCATTGTTATTTATTGAAGTACAACTGATGTACAATACTGTGTTATTTTCATATGGACAGCACAGTGATTCGGGAAAGCTACTTTGGAAACCCAACCATAGCTGGCTCTGAAAGAAATATTCTATCCAAAGAAGCCTGGACACGCATGAGAATCTTCGTTACAAAGTTATAGGGCATTTTTTAAAATTTAAATTTACTTTCATTAATTAGAATGACAAAAACCTAGTTTGGAGGGTACAAATGGTATTTCTCATACCCCTCACATAGTGCTTCTACAATATCGCGTCAGTTCCAGGTATACAGCAAAATATATTCAGTTACTGTTTTCAGATTATTTTTCATTATAGGTTATTAAGGTATTGAACATAGTTCCCTATGCTATACAACAAATCCCTGCTGCTTATCTATTTTATGTATAGTAGTTTGCTTCTGTTAATTTCATACTCCTAATGTATCCCCCCCTCTGCCTTTCTCCTTCGGTAAACATAAATTTGTATTCTGTTAGTGTTTCTGTTTTGTATACAGATCCATTTGTATTATTTTACATGTTCCACATATAAGTGATATCACCTAATATTTCTCTCTCCTCTGACTTACTTCACTTAGTATGAAAATCTCCAGGTATATCCATGTTGCAACAAATGGCATTATTTCACTCTTTTTTATGGCTGAGTAATATTCCATTGTGTGTATACACATATATGTATATTACACATACACACACATATGTCAAAATTAGAAGGCATCCTGATATGATAGCAGGAAAGAATGCATATGTTGGAGCAAAGTTGACCTGTGCCAAATCCCTACGCTCATACTTATCAAGAGTATGGACTTCTATAAGTATACTTGATTTTTAATTTCCTTATTTGTAAAGCAGATAATAATGCCTACCTTCACAGGTTGTTGTAGGAATTAAAGCACATATATGTTAAGCCTCTAGTGTGATGGGTAACACATAGCAAACATTCACATTAACATATAATTATTAAGTCAGAGCTCAGCTAACACAAATACTCATTGTGGTGCTAATGATTCATCCATTCTACTCTTCACGTATTCCTTGAATTACTAAAATAGGCCAAAACAGTATTCAAAGATTCAGAAAACAAACTGCCCCTGTCAGCAGGTATCAAATGGGGAAACAGACATTCAACTCACTACAAAACCACTACCAGCTACAGAACTCTGATGTCATTACGTATACACACACATAGAGGAAACACTTCTATAGGTGAGGAACTGTTGATGTTTTCACTCTGGAGGTAAGTACTTCGGCTATGAGGGAGGGTGGTGATGGAGAGATGGATGAAGTGAGAATATGTTACGTCAGGCTATGCCAAAATATATGGTCTTCTGATTTTCATTTTCTACATCTTAATTACTTTACATGCATTTTATTAATAAATTAGCATAAGAAGGTGGGAAGGAGACCTGGCAATGACTAATTGCTCTAATCTTAATTAACTTTGCCTAGGAAAATTCCTATTCAACTCCAAGAAATAAAACAACACAGAATATAATTTGAGCATATGTAATGTGATCATTCTGAAGGAGATCAACCCTGGGATTTCTTTGGAAGGAATGATGCTAAAGCTGAAACTCCAGACTTTGGCCACCATGCGAAGAGTTGACTCCTTGGAAAAGACTCTGATGCTGGGAGGGGTTAGGGGCAGGAGGAGAAGGGGACGACCGCAGATGAGATGGCTAGATGGCATCACAGACTCAATGGACATGAGTCTGAGTGAACTCCGGGAGTTGGTGATGGACAGGGAGGCCTGGTGTGCTGCGATTCATGGGGTTGTTGCAAAGAGTCGGACACGACTGAGCGACTGAACTGAACTGAATGTGATCACTGCTCTTGGCTACCTAGAGATAAGACTTTACCACAACTGAGATAGTCCCCAACCACACAAGAACAATAAATATTCTAATAAATGTATCCCTATCTGTCCAAGTGTATAGTAGTCAGAACTCATACTGGCCAAAGTTTGATTCATTCTGATGCCGAGATAAAACCAGTATAGAGTAACATACTGGGAATAAGAAAACCATCTTTCAAAGCTGTCTTGAAGAGTTTAAAAAACAATTTTTAAATTCTGTTCTGAATGTCAAAGGAGTACTTCAATCACTTTGCCTTTCTCATACTGAAGAGATAAAAAAAATATAAGTGTATATCTTGGTTCAGTTCAGTTAACCCAAAGCCCCCCTGCGTAACTCTTCTAAAGAAGTTGCTACTCATGCTCTTGGGCACAGCAAAGGGAATGCACTCTAGCTCTGGTCAGTTGTACAAACGATAACAACGCGATCATTTCACATTATCCAAAGCACACAAGACAGCAAGGAGGCACTAAGTCTGCCACCACAATGGGAACTTTCTGAGAAGACAAGGAGAGCTGGGCTAACGCATCCGGTTTAATAATTAGGTAACTGGTGCTCCTTCCGAAAGATGAAGAACAGGAGGGACCAGCAGAGATCTGCCAACAACCAGAGGCACCAGAAGAACTCCCGTAAGGTGGCTATTTTTGAACGTTCTGTTGGGGATTTCTGTCCTCTTTAGTACCTTCCCATATTTTAAAACTTCTTACAATGAGCACAGAACATCCTTCTAAGTCAGAAAAAAAAACTTTTTTTCCACCCAAAAACCTACTTGGAACAGGCACAAACAAAGCTCTCCAGGCTCATTAGCCGTGTTGCTCTAACCATGCCGCCCACAAGTGACTGAACGAGTGGAGAAGAGTGTGTTGGCTCCTAGACATCCTGGGTCAGCCCTGCTAGCCCCCTGACTCCATTCCTGGATGTTCCTCTGCTCAGAAGTTCCCAGCATTAAATAGGTGAATTAAATAAGATTTGATTCCACCCAAATCACACATCTAAAGGTGGAAGGACAGGACATATTTATAAGCTTACCTGAAGGTTTTGTGGGCTTTTTGTTTGTTTGGTTTTGGCTTGTTTGGTTTTTGCATATAGAGCATCTTAAAAACCTAACTTAAAGGCTTCCCTGGTGGCTCAGTGGTAAAGAATCCACCTGCCAATGCAGGAGCCTCGGGGTTCAGTCCTTGATCCTGGAAGATCCCACGTGCCAAGGACAAGCTAAGCCTGTGGGCCACAATGATTAAACCTGTGCTGGGGCCCCAGAGCTGCAACTATAGAATCCCGTGCTCCCTAGAGCCATTTGCCCCATAATGCGAATACTGCAGACCCACCTAGAGAGGAATGTCTGCTTGCTGTAACTAGAGAAAAACCCACACAGCAACGAAGACCCAGCTCAGCCAAAAACAAATAAACTTAAAAAAAAAAAAAAATATATATATATATATATATATATATAAAACCCTAACTTAGAGCAGACACAGCCCTAGGTTAGGTTCTGAGAAGACATGGTAGAATAGTCAATTGCCTTTCACCTCTAAGGAGACAAAAATCAAGAAAAAAAAATTTTTTAATAAAAAAATAAAATACTGTCTGACCGGTGGAGGAATGGAAGTGATGTCAAAGTATGGAAATAGAGCATTCAACAAGAAATTAATCTCTAGGAGTACAGAAGACTCGTGGACAGTGGTCTATAAAAACAGTTCTGCTGAGCAAGGAATACGAACAAGGGCCCAGAGGTGAGAGCCAGTACAGCATGTTTGGGAAATGCTCAATATTTGATGTGGTGTGAATATCACTGTCCAAAACTGACTCAACAAGCCAAGGGATCATGGACCTACCACGTGTGTTGGTTTTCCAGGATTTTCAGGATTAGTTCCTATTTCTGGACAGTGTCTGATACTTTAGTTCTTTGCTGCTGCTAAGTCACTTTAGTTGTGTCCGACTGTGTGACTCCATAGATGGCAGCCCACCAGTCTCCCCCATGCTAACAGAACTGATAATGAAAGGTGTTCTAGAATAAGCTAAAGGGAAAAAGTCAGGGACCAACCAAGCTCTATGATCTTGGGCATTGCATTTAAATGCTGCAAATCCCAATGATTGTAAGTGGGCAAATAAAATGAGACTGGTTGGATAATTTCTAAGATACAATTTAGGTCAACAATTTATCAAACTGCTCACAAATATCAAAGATGAACAAAACAAAGCCTGCTTTCAAAAACTGATACACAATGTGAAGCAAAAGAGAAATAAATATACCTAAAAACAGCAGCATGAGGCAGGATGTGAGACATAAGAAAAGGAGAAAATGCACAAGACAAAGGAACTCATGAGACAATTTTGAAGCACAGCATGGAGTCTGGATGAGGAGGAGGCACATGAAGGGGCAATGGGAAATGAAACCAGAAAGGCTCCTTGGAAGAAAACTTAACCCCAGACTGAAAAGCTCCCCAAGCATCTATGACACTTTCCTACATTACAAAGCCGGCACTACAGATCATTAGAAAAAGAAGGGAGACCCCCCTCAATCAATGGTTCTGTGACAACTGGTTATTCACATGAAAGAATGAAATTAAATTCCTAACTCACACTTTACACAGAAAAAAAAATCTATTCTGGATGGATTAAGGTATAAATATGAAAGACCAAAATATAAAATTTTAGACTATAGAAGAATATGCTTCATGAGATTCAGGAAGGATTTTCTAAACATGACACAAAAGAGCATAAAACGACTGACAACACTGATTACCATAAAATTAAAATCTGAGTTCATAAGAACATTAAAAATTCAAGTCATTGAAAATACCATTAAGTTAAAAAAAACGAAGAAATTCCAACCACATATAACATATTAAAGCTTATTAAAATACACACACACACACACACACACACACACGCTTCCCAGGTGGCGCTAGTGGTAAAGGACTCACCGGCCAGTACAGGAGAACGTGGGTTCGATCCCTGGGTAAGGAAGATCCCCTGGAGGAGGGCATGGCAACCCACTCCAGTCTTCTGGCCTGGAGAATCCCCACAGACAGAGGAGCTTTGCAGGCTACAGTCCATACAGTCACAAAGAGTTGGACAAAACTGAACTGACTTAGTGAGTGCACACACACACACACACACACATGTGCATTTAAAACTCCTGTAAATCATTAAGACAAATAGAAAAAATGAGCAAAAGACTTGAGTAGGTGTTTATAGAAGAAATATAAATGGCAATGAAATAACTGAAACAATGTTTAACTTCATTAGTAATCAGGGATATGGAAATTAAGTCCATTCAGAGATAATCATATTATACCCACTAAATTAGCAGAAATCTCTAGGCCTGGAAATATTAACTATTGGCTGATGTGAAGTGATGAGAACTCATCTTTGAAAAATGCTTTGGCTTATCTGGAAATTCTAACATATTCATGATCTGGGTCTTATTAATTTACTCTCAGATGAGAAACACTTGAAAAGTGGGTACCATTAGACATGTACATGAATGATCCTAGCAGCACTTTTCATAATCGAAAAAAAAAAACCTGAAAACAAGCCAAATATCACTGAGAGTAACATAAATTATGGTTCAGTCACAGCACCAAATATTGTAAAGGAGGGAAGAGATTCAACATAAATAGCTGAAAACTAATACTGGATGAAAAAAATAATTGCTGAAGACTATAAATATACGTCAAAGAGAGGCAAAAGTAAACTGTTTAGGAGTACCTACATATTTGTTTAAAACAGTTTTAAAGACCAGGAAATGATAAGCACAAAATTCAAGTAATATTATTTCTGAGGGAGAACCATCAGGATGAGAATAAAGGAGAACACAGAGATGAGTCAAGGGTGGATAACGTTCTATCAATATGGTGGTGAAGTGCACAGATACCCATTTTGATTCACTGAACTAAACTCACGTGCAACAACTGGTCACGAAATTATTTGATTTCACAAAGAAGGAACCATTGGCAGCTGTGAGCAGGATAGAACTTTAAGAAACACTTGCTTTAGAAAGATTTGCTAAGTCATAGTTCCTAAATTGGCAAAGAGGTACCAGTGGTTCCCACCCAACTCCGTCAACAACAACAGCGCCGATGGGGCCAGCCCAGCACTGTAAGAGGGACTATGCTGCCTTCATCCAGCGCCACGATGAGCACAAAGCTGTAAACCCACTTATAAGTGTGATCACTTATCACTTATATCCTGGACCTAGGAGACGTTAGATGAGCGCTAGAAGGACTCTCTATTTGTGGGCCCTTGAGCTTTGTCAGAATGGAAACATATGGTGCAACCTCCAACCCTGAGTTCTTAAAACTCTCTTTCTTTATTATGTTTCTTATTTAATCACATCCTTTTGATCAGTACCTTGGTTCCTCCATCCTAGCAGGAAGAGGCAAGTTCCTAAAGACTGAAATACTGAGTACCATTATCCAATGCCAGTCATCTAAGTTATTTGTGATCCAATATGAAAATCTAAGGCTTAATTCAATGGGGAGGAGAAACCTGGGTGGCCACCTTAATCCCTTACACTTTGCTATGACCAGGATTGTCAAATATCTTCTCTAAATCTCAAAGGAAAAACAAAAACAGGGTCAGTTTCTACATTTGCTCGCAATCAATGCACCCATTAAATCAGTGGCTCTCAATCTTTGGTTCCCAAACTGAGACTCACCTGAGGAACTTAAAAACAGGATCAGTGGATCCTGTCCCCCGAGATGCTGAGTCAATTTTTCTGAGGTGGAAGTCCTGGCATCAGCTGATTGAGAACATGAGGATTAAATTTTCTCTTCAAAATTTAAATTACACACATATGTATCTCTCTAAACAGAGGTGACGTTCAACATTTGGTCTCGTTTTTCAATCTACTGTGTTTCAATGAAACTGCTTAAATATTAAATATCAATTTCAAACTTTAAAGCTAGTAGGCATACACATTCAAAGCACTTCTCTGTCATCTTTTCACTTAACCTGGGTGACAATATCACAGAGGTCAGCGTTTCTACCAGCTTGGAAAAAGAAAAGGTGGGGAGCAGGCAAGGGGTCCTTTGGGTGATGGCTGGGAATTTGCAGCTTTAAAACCTAATCATTCTTTCCAGCAGCAAGAACCTTCACTGATAACTGCTAAAAATAACCGAACCCTGAATATTTTGACACCTCATCTCCAAGAATCAGAAGTTGTCCACACCCTCCATGTCTAACACTTTCCCAATAAGGTGGCTTCAACATGAATAATCATTACAGGGTCACTGGAGTCTGTAAGCTCCAGCTCAACTACAGGGATTGTTTTTTGCAAGTTACTGTGCCCATCAGAGATGCAAAATTCACTGTAAGATAAAGATCCGTGGTCCAGAGGTTAGCACTCAGATTCCACTGCAGAGGGTGAAGATTCAATACCTGGTCAGGGAACTAAAATTCCACATGCTGCAACGTGTGGCCATAAATAAAAAGCTACCAGAGATGACAAGAAGCGGAAGCACCTGAGGCTTTCAAAATTACATCGTCACTCTCTTTGGATCCAAATTCATGCCCTTTTGAGGTTATCACTGGCAACTTGCTGCCAGCCTCAAAAAGCTTTCTTCTAAGAAGTACAAGTCAACTGTGCTGTGTTTAATCGCTCCATTGTGTCCGACTCTTTTCAACCCCATGGACTGGAGCACACCTCTGTCCGTGGGGATTCTCCAGGTAAAAACAATGGAGTGGGTGGCCATGCCCTCCTCCAGGGGATCCTCCTGACCCAGGGATCGAACCTAGGTCTCCCACATTGCAGGTGGATTCTTTACCGTCTGAGCCAACAGGGAAGCCCAAGGATATTGGAGTGGGTAGCCTTTTCCAGGGGACCTTTCCTACCCAGGAAGTCCATTACTTGTGCACTTTAGAATCTGCTCCATCTAGTGGTCCTCTAAGCACCCAACCTCTGAATCCATCTGAATTAACACACCTCATCACAATGGACCTAGCGCACCATTACAACTGGAAAGCGTTACCTTCTCACCACACCTGAATATCCAGATTTAAATAGGGAAACATGGAAAGTGGAAGCAATTTCCTTATCTAGATAAAAATTAGTTGTGTGGCAAATATTAACACTAAAGTTATTTCCTTGGATAAAGTATAAGGTTTTCTCTTCGAACTCCTGGCAGTAACATCACATAGTCTGAGCCAAAGAGAAGTGACTATCTTCATCCTATGTACAGAATTTTTAATAACCACATTTAGAACATATTTAGGGTCTTCTAGTGAATTCATGGAGAAGGCAATGAAATACCCACTCCAGGACTCTTGCCTGGAAAATCCCATGGATGGAGGAGCCTGGTGGGATACAGTTCATGGGGTCACCAAGAGTTGGACACGACTGAGCGATTTCACTTTCACTTTTCACTTTCATGCATTGGAGAAGGAAATGGCAACCCACTCCAGTGTTCTTGCCTGGAGAATCCCAGGGATGGGGGAGCCTGGTGGGCTGCCGTCTATGGGGTCGCACAGAGTCAGACACGACTGAAGCGACTTAGCAGCAGCAGCAGCAGTGAATTCATAGTGACTGAACAAAATTTTTACCAAAGATGCAGAGGGTAAGTAATTGGAACAAAAGCTTGACTCACCCTAAATTTCATGGAAACACAAAACCAATCTATGATGTAGATACAGAAAATGTAATATAGATAATAATGTAATACAATATTCATTAGCTCTGCTACAATAAACCGTGAGCCCCTTAAAACCACAGCCTCATCGTTCTATGATTCAGAACAGCACCAAAGATGAAAAATCTATCCTGTTTCAAAGGTATTTAGAAAAACAAAAATTTTAAATGAAAGGGAAACATCCTTTAACAGCAGGGTGAAATAATCAATAGGCTTTAGTCTCAGGGTATCATTCTTTTGAATTCCTTGGTGCTTTATTGATTGTGATTGTAATTATGGATCCAAAAAGGAGAAGAGGCAAGAACATTGAGAAAATGAAGATCTGGGTTCATAGGCAAACATTCATAGAAATGACCTCCTACAAGGCAAGCAATCTATGCTGCTTCTTTAGACCTCAGTTGCTTATGCAGAGATCTGAACTTCAGCATAGACATTTTGGGATTTCCCTGGTGGCTCAGATGGTCAAGAATCCGTCTGAAATTCAGGAGACCCAGGTTCAGTCCCTGGGTGAGGAAGATCCCCTGGAGAAGGAAATGGCAACACACTCCAGTATTCTTGCCTGGAGAATTCCAGACAGAGGAGCCTGGAAGGGTACAGTTCACAGGGTCACAAAGAGTCGAACACAATTGAGCAACTAACACTCACTCACTAGACATGTTAGGGTCCTATAAATTTCCAGCAATACAGTTTTATGATGCTTCTTTACAAATAGGATGTGGTGGCACATAGAAACTTACTGATCAAATTAATGTTTATCATGTGTTAAATAAAAGGCCACTCACATGCTTTCGATCTTCTGCTTTTAGACCATGCTCCTCACATGCTAACGGAATTTCTCTAGACAGGAAAAAGACCAATCCTGTACAAACTGGGTTGGCCAAAACGTTCAGATATGGGAAAACCTGAACAAACGTTTTGGTCGACCCAATATACAGACTGCTGTATCAAAACCTCACAGGGATAGCAAACCTAAAAACAACAATGGATACACACACACACACAAAGAAAAAGCACCCCAAACACTAAAAGATGGTCATCAAAATGCAAGAAAACAAAAGAGGAAAGGAAGACAAGAGACAACACTCCTCCACAAAGCTGTAAAAAGCTTTATTAGCAGAGCTCAAAGACCATTGTTGAAAATGAGGACCAACCAATTCCCTGACTCTTTAAATCTAACAAAAGGTGGCAAAAGTCCTTGTCTTGAGACAAACTGGAAGGTTGAGTACTGTATCTTGTGACTTTTGCTTGAATTAAAGGTGTTTTACTAAAATAACTGAGAAAGGTTCAAATCTAGAAATTTATCATGAAATAGCATATAGATGGTTGCTGCTAAAAAAGAAAAAGTCAGCCTAGCAATTGTGGGTCGATGCGCCCAACTGGGCAACAAAGGGCTGCCGTGGATGGATTCTAACCCAGTCGGCCCTTTTCCACACTCACCCTACTTCTGCACACTCACCCTACTTCTGCTGCTGGATTTGCACATGCATGCAATAGTTTACAACCACTGATTTAAGAGAAATTCATATGTAAAAATCACACTTCTTTTACTGATGAGTCTTGAAAACACTTGAGCCAAGGCTCACCAACAACATTCCTGAAGTCCTACTAACTTGCCCTAAAAATTCTTTCGGAGTACTTGTTATTGAAGGCTTTGACACATTTAAAATACCATGAAATGCCTCCTGATATGCCAAAAATACTGTGAAGAAATGGTACTTAAAACAACCAGGCAGCATCATACGATAATATTAGAGCAGGAAGGAAGTCTGATGATAATGCTGTCTCTTATTTTAGAAATAAAAGAACCAGAGGAAAAAAGTGACCTTTGCAGGACATGCAGCCTTTAATTTGCAGCCCACCACACTGCTTAAATAGGAAGGCAGGGTTTTTGGTTTTGTTTTTTTTTTTTTGCCACGCCACATGGTACATGGGATCTTAGTTCCCTGACCAGGGATCAAACCCATGCCCCCTCAGTGGAAGCACTGAGTCCTAACTACTGGGCTGCCAGGGAAGTCCCAGGAAGGCAGTTTTGACTTGGCGAGGAGACAGGGAGCAAAAGGAGGCTGAGAGTTGGGGGTTGGATGGGAAAGATCAGGGAGAAAGCAAGATACGGGGCACTCAAATTAAGAACCTGACGATCAAGTCAAAACTGTATCTCCATCTCAATTTAAGTGTTATTAATGGCATTTAAATTAATAGCATAGAACTTTAATGATGTACATTTGCAATGATGATATATGACATTCTACTAACATATAATACACACATACAGATATCTGCACATTAACGCACTTATCCCTTGACAATTTATTAATAATTGACTGCACAAGTGATGGTGTTGTCTGCTGCAGGATATGATAGGGGAGGGCTGTCTTTTCACATTGCTCTCCAAGATTGATGTGCATTTCAAGCTGTCTGCTAAGCTTGTGATAATAGCCAATGGGTTTTAGTTTTCATTTTTGTATTTGGGATGGGCGAGTGGGGTTTTATGTTCTCTTTGCTCCAAGGTGAAAAAAAATGACAAATATTTTTAAAACCATTCTTACTTTAAAGCAAACCCCCCAAACACCTACATCCCCCCACACACCTAACACTGACAAAACCTGTGAACCTCCTGATTGCCTTTTTTTTTTTTTTGAAGGGAGATAACTTTGGAAGTTTCCTGATGCAAGCTTCTGGCAATCACTGCAGCTGTAGGTCCCTAGGCTGAAAGAGATACAAGGGTTGACTATTCGGATGAAGGACAGTTACAATTTTCCCAGCTCCTTTCAAAAGGCTTAAAACACATATTTCTCCAGCAAAGAATTTTATTTTGTGGTCTGTATTATTTTTCTATTTATGTTTCAAACATAGAGGAGATAATTCTTAAAGATACATTGATGAAAATTATTATTGTAAGTCCAAATACATGGTTCAGTTCAACTCAGTTACTCAGTCACGTCCAACTCTTTGTGACCTCATGGACTGCAGCATGCCAGGCTTCCCTATCCATCACCAACTCCCAGAGCTTACTCAAACTTGTGTCCATTGAGTCAGTGATGCCATCCAACCATCTCATCCTCTGTCGTCCCCTTCTCCTCCTCTCAGATAACTTCCAGGTACAAATCAAAAGGAGAAGGCAATGGCACCCCACTCCAGTACTCTTGCCTGGAAAATCCCATGGACGGAGGAGCCTGGTAGATTGCAGTTCATGGGGTCCTGAAGAGTCAGACACGACTGAGTGACTTCACTTTCACTTTTCACTTTCATGCATTGGAGAAGGAAATGGCAACCCACTCCAGTGTTCTTGCCTGGAGAATCCCAGGGATGGGGGAGCCAGTGGGCTGCTGTCTATGGGGTCATGCAGAGTCGGACACGACTGAAGTGACTTAGCAGCAGCAGCAGCACAAATCAAAAGACTTTAATCTTATCTCTAAACTGTATACAGAGTAAAAAGCACAAGATTACTGGGTTGGCCCAAAGGTTGTTTGAAAACTATGAACATACCTTTTGGCCAACCCAATAATAATAAACACAATGTATTTAGAAAGAGATTCAGATTAAGAAGCCAGGACTGTATTTCTAAAGAGTGCTTTGTGTCTATAATGACATCTTTAAAATAAAACTGCAGAAAAGCAAACTCTGATGTTACTTTAATGAACTAAATTTTAATCCTTTTAAGAAATTTAGTTAGCAAATTCCTCAGGATAGTTTACATACCACTGAGGCCATACTAGGGTATATGTGTGTGTGCTTAATCACTCAGTCATGTCCAACTCTTTGTGACCCCATGGACTGTAGCTCACCAGGCTCCTCAGTCCATGGGGATTCTCCAGGCAAGAATACTGGAGTGGGTTGCCATGCCCTCTTCCAGGGGATCTTCCCAACTCAGGGATCAAATCCAGATCTCCTGCATTGCAGGTGGATTCTTTACCATCTGAGCCACCAGGGAAGCCCAAGAATACAACAGTGGGGAGCCTATCCCTTCTCCAAGGGATCTTTCCCCACCTAGGAATTGAACTGGGGTCTCCTGCATTGCAGGTTAATTCTTTACCAGCTGAGCTAACAGGGAAGCACATACTAGGTACACAGTATACTACTTTTCATATAGTTACAATTTTACTTGCCTCTGTCACTCCTGACACTTTTCCACTTGTTCCCTTTCCCAGAAGGGATCACTTATGCTCATAACCATGAGAAACGTACCACACAAACCAAGAAGTCAACAGGTATCACTGAAATTTTTTACTCATTTATTTCTCCTCCTGTCACACCTGTTCGTGGATTCCCAGTCCTGTCTCAAAAGTAGCACGAGCAGAATGTTGTAAGGTCCAACTTAAGTGCAATCAACCTATTTGGCACAAAATAAACAAAACAGACTGACAAGGTAGTCAGAAAGTCCCAGAAACCATTTGGAGACTCGGCGTCTGGTCCTAGTGCTATTTATGACTCTCCGTCCAGCCTTGGGTGGGAAAAAAAGTCTCTCAACCTTAATTTCATCATCTGTTCCGTATCAGGGTGGATGTAAAAATACAAAACTATCCCAACTGTGAATGGACCTAAAAATGTCAAATTACATGCAAATGAATTATTCAAAACAGCCCTCCGTGATAGTGTCACATCTTACACTTAATCATCTTTTTAGAATAACATATCCAGGAATGTGGGGCTTCCCTGGTGGTTGAGCAGCGAAGAATCTGCCTGCAATGCAGGAGCTGCAGGTTTGCTCCTTGGATTGGGAAGATCCCCTAAAGGAGGGCACGGCAACCCACTCCAGTACTCTTGCCTGGAGAATCCCATGGACAGAGGAGCCTGGAGGGCTACAGTCCATGGGGTTGCAAAGAGTGAGACACGGCTGAAACAACTTAGCATGCATCCGGGAATGTAGGCTTTACAATCTGTTGGGGGGCGGGGGGGGGGGGGGGGGGGGTGTAAAAGGTGAAGTCAGGGATGGGCCGAACACCTGCAGATGGTGAAGACTGAAGGGGAGGGCAGGTGTCGAGACCCCAGGCCACTGAGCTCACAGTTGGGGCTGGGACTCCTTTGGNGTGGGGGGGGGGGGGGGGGGTGGTGCCGGTGTATGTAAAACCCTGTCACAGTTATATATTTATGGCACCTAAAATTTCCTGAGTATTTTATCACAATATTGAGTAAATTTTAGAAATGGTATCTTTATTATTATTTACACCTTAACATAATAAGGTTAAAGTAAAAAATACTGTTTAGCATGTGTTATGGGACCAGCCCTGCCAGTGCTGGGTTAAGTAACATTAAGCGAGACAGCCATTGCCAAGAAGACGCAGCAAAGGAGGAGACACACCCAAAACCTACTCCCACGTCATGTCAGGATCCAGTTGCATGGGGAGCATATGTACCCCACATGAACATTCCTCTGCTTTTGTTTTTAACCAACTGTTCCTGTTCAACCTCTCCCTTCAGTACAGCCTCACTTTCAATATCCTGAACTCAGGATCATTTTTAAGTACAGCGCCAAGTCAAGAGATATGATAAGATGAAAGGAGGTAGAAAATATCCTTATTCTTATCCTTAGTCTTATTCAACAAAACTCTGGAAATTGCTCAACTTCTGGGGGACTCAGTTTCTTCTTAATAAACTAGGCACAGACATAAGTCCTCCATTACTTCAAAACAAAACCCAAGGCTTTTAAAATATTACACCCATCATTCCAAATGCTGGAAGCAAGACCGATATTCCAACAGAATGAGGCTCTCCCTGAATGTTTTATAAGTGGTTCTACATTTCTCTGTGTTAAAACTGACATTTTCTTTGCCTATTCTTCTATCGGCATTTTTACAATACTCTTACATAGGACTCTACTTCATACTGTCTTCCAAGTGAAAAGCAATACTGAAAATTAAAAAAAAAATTTTTTTTTTTCTTTATCTTGAGTTACTACCATCCATGACCTGCTACTCAAAGTATGGTGAGACAGTGTCATCTGGAAGTTTGTCAGAAAATGGAAACTCGGGCCCCTCCCCAGATTTACGGAATCCGAATGTGCATTTTAATAAGATGTGCAGTGATTCAAACGTACATTAACATTTGAAAACCCTGATTTGTGTGTTTCAAATATTGCCCGCTTAGCTTTCATAACCCCTGATCATTTGGTTTCCCTTCCTCTTCCAGGAGATTTTATTAAATTAAATTCAAATAAAGACGGTAACTACTAAGCAAGTACTGTGACAAGGCAGGAACCACCAATCTCACAAAAACAACTCCACAGAATGTGCCAGAAATTTCTTTTAGAGGCAAATCTTCTCATCCAACATTTAGTAAATACACTTGCTTTTATAGTAAAATCTATGAATGGCATTAAGCCTAGTCATCCCAATGTTGGTTGGGCCCTTGAAGTCATCAGGATTTCTTTGCTTTAACCTCTAGCATCTCCTGCTTCCTATGACTGTCTGCCAAATTACTTACCTTCGGGGGATGTCTGCAATGTCATTTTCCCTTGGACTTACCTGATTGAAAGGTTACACCATTCAGTGTAAATGAAACAACACACCTTGTAAAACCCATCCTGAGTCAAATTCCATGGTGTTGCAGTGAAATTACCCCATATGCTTCCTCCCATCCTTATAAGCCAGGTTCCAGCGAAAGCACATAGTGTGTCAAGGTCTCTCATTCTGGGGAGAGAGGCTCTTTAGCACTTTATGAACCAGAAATCTGGGGGCAGAAAGTCAATACCTGCTTTAAGTGAGGCTGTAACTGACCTCACTTGGAAGATGGCTTTTGGCTTCCGGCTTCCTTAATTAGGAAGGAAACTGTCAGAAGAAACTGATCATATAGGAGAAATAGAGGCCTCCCTGAACTCCTGTCCTCTTGGAAACAGTATTAAGAAACATTTGACAACCTGAAACATCCGGGAACAGTTTACATCCTGTCGTGGTCTAACGTAAGCCGACAAGCGGACTCCACGTTCTGATCTCTACTTTAGCCCCATCAACACAACCCTAATTTTTCTGCCCCTAATTTCTTAGTCCAGGGAAGTCCAGAGAGGGCGGGGGTGCGAGAACAACATACGCGATCCCCACCGTCCTGTGTACAAATCCACTTTTCAAAGAAATCCTCAGAAGCAAGAGAGTGCGCCGTGGATTTCTAAGGCGGTCCAAACTGAATACAAGAACATCCGCCTAATTTCTCCCCGTTATCTACGCACAGCATGTGCAGGCGCACAATAAGAGCAGACAACGCAATGTGGTACCAAACAATTAAAAGTTCTTCTCAAAGTGGAGATGCACAACAGAACGAATCTCTCTCTTCTATAAATGAATCGAGCCATCTGCCTCGCAGAAGCAGCAGCAGGAGTACCCAAAACAGCAGAAACAGCAACCTCTGGTGTTAACAATCTAGTCTCGAATCTCATGCTTCACATTTCCCCGGCAAACAAGGCTAAAAATACAAGACAGGCAACAAATAGTCTCTTGGGATCTGCCGTTCCATGGATGGCGTATTCAATCAGAGCAATATTTTGTGCTGAAATTCAAAATTGGGGGTGGGGAGGTAGGCAAGCTATCACATTAGAAGCTGGCTCTCGGAATTTTAAGTGTGAATCTGATCCCAAAGTATATTAAGCTGAATGGTGAGAGGGTGGCTGTTTCCATACAACATAAATCTCTGAGATGTAGCTGAATACATTTATAGATTTATTTAAGCTCCTCTAAATTCTTCTGCAAATCTCATAGTTAGAGAGATAATTTTAGCCCTCGTGTCACCAAAATATCAGAGCCGCTTTGCTTTCGGCACAGCTTAGAAAAGCCTCTTTGCCGTGGGCTCTGGAGCGGGACTGCGTGGGTTCAAATCCAGGCACTGCCACAGAATAAACTCCGTGGCCTTGAACAGGGAATCTGACCTCTCTGTGAAGTTGTTCTCCTGTCTTAAACAGAAAAATCTTAAGAGCGCTCACCTCAAAGACTTATTTTAAGCATTCTATGAGTTAACATGTGTAAAACTCTTTAGAGTAATCAACAAAGGTGCAAGCACATGCCCAACTCTTTGAGACCCTATGGACTGTAGCCCACCAGACTCCTCTGTCCATGGGATTCTCCAGACCAACAACACTGGAGGGGTTTGCCATTTCCTCCTCCAGGGGACATCCCCGACCCAGGGATCAAACCCACACCTCCTGCATTGGCAGGAGGAGTCTTTACCACTGAGCCACCAGGGAAGCTCAGAAACACAGTCACTACCAGTATTATTTAATAGTCAAGCAAGGCTGCAAAAACACCTTCTCTTAAAGAACAGGCATGATATAAAGAGCAGCAGCAGCAACACAAAGGTAGGTCTCCTGCCAATGGCGGGCACCGAACACACTAGCGGGTGAGCAGGCAAGTGCCTTGACCTAGAGCCTGTGGCCAAGAATGACGGAAGACAGCTCCCTTTGGTTATTCGAGGCTGTCTATTCACGAAGGCAGCTGAATAAGGAGGACAGAAGACAAGAACGCAGTGGGTCAAGTGGTACCACCCAATGAAAGGGACGATCAGAATTCATGGCTAAGGTGTAACAAGAAGGGGGACATGTTCTGGCTCTGTGAACACCTGTGTCTGCCCATTAAGAAGACATCCTGTAACACCACCATCACCTTCCACGTGATGGAATAAGTCTTTCTTTGTTCACCTGTCTTTGGGATTAGACTATAACCCCTATGGTCTGGGTCTCCAGCCTCCATATTCAAAAAGAAGACAGACCCAAGGAAGTGATATCAAGTTTCATGAACTCCCGCACAGGCTATTTCTTGAGAAACCTTGAAAGCTGGCAGTACTTTAAGCTGGGTCCTTGTTTGATGGAAGGAAGATGGTGAAAAGTTTATGAGTCATTGAGGCAACAGGAAAGGGTTTCCCCAACAACTGAGACTGCAGGGTATGGACCTACCAGTCCCACTTAGAGAGTTCTAATGGAACTCACTGAGGATTCCTGGGGTTCCACAGGCTTTCCCAGCCTGCAGGGTACCACTTAAAAAACCACAGACAGGTCACTCAAAGACTGAGAAGAATGGAAGGCTGACATTACTATTTTTCCTAGTAAGAATATTAAAAAAAAAAAAAAATGGTGACAGGTGCTGCTATTATATGGCCAGGTAAAAACAATGAAATTTCTTAACAACTGAGATACTTAAGAGATTTCCTGAGCTGAAGCCTTTGTTGGGTAGGAAAAGAATGTGTGTCACTGGACTGCTCTAACTAAGAGCACAATCCGAGAGTTACAAAAAGAAAAACCCATCGAGAAATTGGGAGGAAAGGCTCTTTTTCATTAGCCCTCTGTGGAGGGGCAGATTTTGGAGGAAAAAGCAACAGAAGGTAGGGCAGGGGAGGCAGTAATAATGTTCATTAAGGAGAAAGTGAATCTAGATTTTAAACTGTAGGAATGAGAGAGGTAAATGGATTTAAGTATGCACAAACCCCATGACCTACTATGCCTACAAAGCAGACGTGTATTTCTATTGCCCTTAACACACTGCTATGGTTATGGTAAGGAAGACTGCATTGTCCAGAAAAATTTTTTAAAGAAACTGGGTGAAAGCTCAGCCTATCTGAGATCATCTCCCTCCCTGCCTTCAGACTGGGATCTCCTAAGTACAGTATCTAACAGAGGAGTTAGAACCAGATTAACAGCGGCGCTCCTTTTTTTTAAAAGAACGAAAACAAATTAGTGTGACAACATGATGGGGATTCAGTTAGCACTTGGCAGGTCATGAACAACTTTTAAACCACTTTTCTTTTAAGTTGGAAAGTGTTAAAATATACGGTAATCATGGTACCTAAGTGCCTTCCTTACAGTATGCTCTCCATCAGGAACATAAATCTGAAGAAGTCAGTCTACCTTACAAAGAAGAGAACCAGACCGTAGTTTCTTCAGGCAGTCTGTTGCCCCAAGTATTTTCCTCTTTGAGGCCATTCAAAGCCAATCATCTGAAATCTCATTCCGATTTTCAGACGGTTTTACTTTAAATATGGAGTGAAAGAAAAGGGGAGGGAAAGGAGTTGGTACAATCGTCTTGGAAACAAATAAATGATAGCTAATTGTAAAGAAATGGCTACTGAATTGTTCAATAGTATTATACAGTCAAAGTCAAGAGCATAGTTCTGTCTATCCTGTTGTTTAGGGAAGGCAGAGAAGTTTGGTTCAAAACAATGTGAAAGAAGATTCACAAAAAAACTATTTACTTGGGTAAATAAGAAAGACAGGAGGCCAACCCCAGAGACACCACTTAGCAAGCATGTCCCCAGGGGGACCTCATCTTGCTTTCAATGAAAGGGCACCCTCCTGGGCTGAGAGAACTGAATTAGCATTGAAACCCACCCCTTGTTCTGAAAAACTCTTAATTGTGCCCACCTGTCCCAAGTCAGGTGCCTGCGGCTTCACAGATTTTGCAGCCTGTTTACTGCTCATTTCTTGGGGTATCTCTGACAGGTGCTAAAGGTAATGGGCTTGTTGCCCCAGCAAGTAAAATATTACAGGGGAAATATTAGTCAGATGTACAGCTCCATTCCATGTGTCTTGAACATTACTATGATCTGCGCAAGACATTTGTTGTAAATAAGCCTGCAGAGTGTACAGTATGTTTTCCAGGAGTCCTCCGAAGAACAGCTTGCCGACAAGAGGTGCTAGCCTTAGTTTCACAGCCAGCAAAACTCCATCCAAGAGGCTTTTTGGCAGGTCCGCACCTCTTGTTTCAAGCTAGATTCAAGACAGACCCATCAACCAAATTCCAAAGGTCACTATGTGGCATCAGTCACTCTTAGGTACTCAGCAAAGAATAGCAAGTGGAAACTCAGACATTTAAAAATCAACATTTAGGACAGAAAAGGCCCGCTTTCCCCCAGAACAGTGTATTAAAAACAACTCAGAGCTGACTTTGCAAGGAGGCATTCTCCGTAGTAAATTAAATGGCTGAAGCTTGTGCTTCTTCCAGCAAGGAAAAGAACTATGCTCCCCACCATCAGTGTGTGCAATCACTGGCTCATTTTTAAGCCTTTCCTGCTTTTTAAAAAGCCTACTCCATTAAAGGTTTGTGTGGGGGGGTACTTTTCAGGAAATGAAATGCAAATAGTCACTGAACAGGATCATAAAAGGGGAAAAATCTCTATCCACTTTTTTTTAATTCTTCATTCCAGGCAGCAAGACTGCTTTTAACACACCGTTAGCTTTTATAAAAATGGATGATACTGGTTCTTTTATGATCCTTAACCCTTTCCACCCTTTTCTGTCTCGCGGCTACTCACAGCATGTTCGAGGGAAATGAGATGGGCAGGTCAGTTTCACCTCTGGACAGACCAGCGTTAGGTAAGTCACTGAATGTAATTTACAAATTCTAAGCCTAACGGATGACAGCCAGGAAATAAAGAAAGGTAAAGAGCGGGAAGGAGAAGCTTCCTGGTGATTTCAAAGGTAAAAGGCACAGTCCTCAAGCTATGCGTAACACTGCCTCTGATCACCTTCAAACAAGTCCGCGGGTTTTAAGTTGATGCTCCCCGTCCTCGCTCAAGGTGGAGCTGAAACCAGTTGCAAAATTTCCCTCTGCTGGAGTCCTAAGGAGCCAGGAAAAACGGGGTCTACGTTTCTAAGTAGAAAGAAGCAGCGGCTTCCCTGCCGCTCAGGGGCCCCGCGCTGGCGAGCTCCCAGGCAGGAGCCGGCACCCGGTAGGTAAACCAGGCGTCGGGTGACCGGCCTCGGGCCAACTGAGAACCCGGCTGGGCACTGCAGGCGCAGTTACGCGCGGCCCGCGCACGCAGCTCTCCCGGGCACACGGCGGCCTTCTCGAAAGACAGCCCAGTGCTGCCCACGACCTCGGGCTGCTGTCGCCCAAGGCGAGTCGAGCTTAGCGGACCTCAACCTAGGTGCTGCTCCCCAAAGGGAAAAGGCGCGATCTCCATTCAAGCCCATCCTACTGAGCCTCCCAGTACCCGGTCCCTTCTCCCCAGGAGCTCTCGGACACCCCTCCGGGCGCCCACCCGAGAACGGGCTCGCTTCGGAAGGAAGTGGAGTGGACTCGAGAGAGCGAGACTGGAGTGAAGAGAGCGGCGGACTCCAGTCTGCAGCAATTGGGGAGGGCTCGGAAAAGGGAGCGAACGAAGAGAATCGAGGCAGGGTAGGGGCCCAGCGGTT
>SJXQ01011735.1:0-110564 GCA_006408695.1 Aepyceros melampus
TTATTCCCATCTCTTTCAGAATTTTCCACAATTTACTGTGATCCACACAGTCAAATCCTTTGGCATAGTCAATAAAGCAGAAATAGATGTTTTTCTGGAACTCTCTTGCTTTTTCAATGATCTGCCTTTTCTAAAACCAGCTGAAACAAGCTTTGCTTACACAGAACTAAAATAGAGTTCTTGAGGTATATTTCTACCTTATTCTGAAATTTATCTTCTTGTAGTTTGTTCTTGAAAATTCCATTTGGTGTCCAAGTATTCCTCATTGTGGCTGGTCAGAACTTGCAAGTCTTTCCAGCCTGTGTGATCTCTGGAAATGGTTCATTTTAAAACTTTCCATTGTGTATGTGTTGAGGGTCACGAGGGGAGGTGTAGGTGTGCAGTTCAATATACAGCAAAGATCCTCTACACATTTGTGAGGCTCTATCTGTGTATTTCTTTGATAGAACTCTGCCCTATAACTTCCAGCTGCCTCAGCCGCCCCAAATGTCAATGATCTTTTTTAACTCAGTGAGACCTTCAGGCTCTTCGAATACTTGCTCTTTGTCCTTGAATTTCTGAAACTGCCTTCGGGCATAATGCTTAGGCGATTAGAGTGCTTGTTTCCATCTCTCAGGGATCACAATCTGTTGCTTCCTCTTGTCCAAAGTCTGTTAATTTTTCCCTCATATAGCTTTGTAATTATGTGCGGTAAGATTTCAAGTCATAAATGCCCTATTCTGGCATTGCCAGCAAGTTAAGGTGCAAAATATAGTTTATATGAAAAATAAATTAACCAAGTTGTATAATTCAGCTATATAAAACTAGTAAATGCTCTTGTTTCAATATCAGACTAAGTGCACTTTAAATTAATATAGCTCTAAAATTTGAAATAAGTGGTCGGCCATGTTATTGACCATTTATTGATAGCTATATGGGGGAAAGATAGACCTAGATATTCTTGTAGTGGGAGAAGAATTTGATGTTTTCTCAATTTATTCAAATGCTGCATATAAAAAGTAAAGGGTTGATGATGACAATATATTTTGAAAAGTTATGGTGATCATAAAACACAAAACATGATTACAATAATTTATATTGCATATTGAAAAAGAGTTAAAAATCCATATTGTATCTATTGATAAACCATATCAATACTGAAGGAAAGTTATGACCAACCTAGATAACATATTAAAAAGCAGAGACATTACTTGCCCAAAAAGGTCCATCTAGTCAAGGCTATGGTTTTTCCATTGGTCATGTATGGATATGAGGGTTGGATTGTAAAGAAAGGTGAGCACCAAAGAATTGATGTTTTTGAACTGTGATGCTGGAGAAGACTCTTGAGAGTCCCTTGGACTGTAAGGAGATCCAACCAGTCCATTCTGGAGATTAGTCCTGGATGTTCATTGGAAGGACTGATGTTGAAGCTGAAACTCCAGTACTTTGGCCATCTGATGTGAAGAGCTGACTCATTTGAAAAGACCCTGATACTGGGAAAGATTGAAGGCAGTGGGACAAGGGGACAACAGAGAATGCGATGGTTGAATGGCATAACCAACTCAAAGGAGATGAGTTTTAGTAAACTCCCGGAGTCGGTGGTAGACAAGGAATCCTGGCGTGCTGCAGTCCATGGATTCACAGAGTCAGATACAACTGAGCGACTGAACTGGCTGGCTGATGTAGATGGACAAGTGTGAATTAGACCAATTCTAAGAGTAAAGTTGGAGGATTCGTTAGCTACAGAAATTGCCCCTAGGCTAATTTTCATCTTACTACAGACTTCATAATTTTGTATCCAATAAAAGTGAAAGTGAAAGTCGCTCAGTCTTTGTGACCCCATGAACTATATGGTCCATGGAATTCTCCAGGCAAGAATACTGAGTAGTTTGCCATTTTCTACTCCAGGGGATCTTCCCAACCCAAGGATTGAAGCCAGGTCTCACACATTGCAGGTGGATTCTTCACCAGCTGAGCCACCAGGAAAGCCTTTGTATGAAATTGAACCATCTAATTAATTAATTAATTACTTTGCCTGCACTAGGTCTGTGCTCTGTGCCGGCTGTCTCTACTTGCAGCTAGCAGGGGGCTACTCTTTGTTGTGGTGTGCAGGCTTCTCATTGCAATGGCTGCTATTGTTTCAGAGCACAGGCTGTAGTGACCAGGTACAGTAGTTGTGGCACATAGGCCTCATTTCTTCGTGGCATTTAGAATCCTACTCGACCCAGGGATTGAATCAATTGCTCTGCATTGGCAAGCAGATTCTTATCCACTGTACCACCAGGAAAGTCCCCAAATCATCTATTTTTAACAATCTCTTCAGTTACAATACCAGGGAATATTATTTACAATACTATAATAGCTGGAGAAGGAAATGGCAACCCACTCTAGTACTCTTGCTTGGAAAAAAAATCCCATAGATGGAGGATTCTGGCTACAGTCTGTGGGGTGGCAAAGAGTTGGACATGACTGAGCGACTTCACTTTCACTTTCACTAATAACAGTAAAGCCAGCACACTGGAACAAAGCAACACATATTTCAGTAGTTAGATCTGATGACCAAGTATAATATTGGAGATTTGATCTGACAGCAGGAATTTAAATATATATTATACTTTGGTGCTGTATTGATAAGACTACAGGGAAATTAAGAGATGAAGTTCATAATAGATGTGAGAAACAAAATTATAAATACAAGTCGGAAAATAATATTAAAGATTTTAACAGTCCGGAAGTTTATTCATGGCATATTCTTTTTCACTTTTCTGGCACACCTGCCATATCTTAATTCATTTTTTAATCATGCTGTTTTGTCCTAACCAAGAGAGTATCTTGAGGATTTGGGGGGAAGTTAGATGTTATATGGGGGCTTCCCTGTTAGCTTCAGTAAAGCGTCTGCCTGCAATGCAGGAGACTCAGGTTCTATCCCTGGGTTGGGAAGATGCGCTAGAGAAGGAAACGGCAACCCACTCCAGTATTCATGCCTGGAAAATCCCATGGACCAAGGAGCCTGGTAGGCTACAGTCCATGGGGTTGCAAAGAGTCAGACATGACTGAGCAACTTCACTTCCTTGATGTCATATATGGAGAGGTGTGTGTCTGCATGTGTTTGTATGCAAGAATCTTAATGCATTATGCAAAAGCAATGAAACTAGAATAAGTAAATGTCAGCAAATGGTACAATTCATTCTGAAGATTCCTTTATGAAAGCATTTTGGATATTTCCAAATATAATTGATTCTTTTCAAAAATAATATCCAGCTTGTCCATGTCTATACATGCACACAAGAACAATAGAGTGTTCTGAAATATGCTAATGTAGTTTGTTATTGACTGAATTGTGATAAAATGTATTTGTTGAAGCCCTAACTCTTAATGTGATTTGTATTTGGAAATAAGGCCTGTCAGAAGGTAATTAAGGTTAACAAAGTATATAAGGGTGAGGCCCTAATTCTATACACTAATGTCCTTATAAGAAGGTGAAGAGATAACTTGAGAGCTCACTCTTGTACTCTCTTCCTCTTCACATATGCACTTGCAGGTGTGCACACAACACACACACGCACAGAGGAGAAACCATGCTTGGACACAGTGAGAAGGTAATGGCCTTTAAGCCAGGAAGAGGTGTTTCATTAGGAAATATGCTGACATCTTTATTTAGGTCCTATAGATTTCATAACTATGAGAAAATTAATTTCTGTTGTTTAAGCCACCCAGTCTATGATACTGTGTTATGGATGCCCAAGTAGAGTAATACATAAGTCAATGTTATCCTCACATTTAAAGCACTGGTAAATAAATGGTCAAGATTCTTAAACTTACTGTTAAACAGTTCCAGTCAAAGTAAAACAGTTATTTAGGATATTTTAAAATATAAACTACAATAGTTGATGTAACTTAAAAAGAATCATCACACCTAAGCACTTCTTGCTCATTTCTATCCTTGGTGTCCTGATGATTGTTATCTTTTTATTAAAAAATTACATTTGGAACTACACTTTGTCAATGATCAAAATTTTTCTGTAAGAATTGATCATATGAATCATCATGTGATCATAGAAATTTTTTTATAATAACTCAAGCAGCTTTACTTCAGAAACAAGATAGACCATTTTCATGAGATACTATACTTATTGTATTACTTAAATTATTCATATTCTTTTAAGAGCATCATTTTAAATATGAATGAGTTATATCACTATGTGTGGTAGAGGATTGATAGTTAACTAATAACATTCTGTGATAGCTATATTAAAAATCAGGAGTATTAAAACAAATTAAAAGCTACCATTTTCATGAGATACTATACTTATTGTATTACTTAAATTATTCATATTCTTTTAAGAGCATCATTTTAAATATGAATGAGTTATATCACTATGTGTGGTAGAGGATTGATAGTTAACTAATAACATTCTGTGATAGCTATATTAAAAATCAGGAGTATTAAAACAAATTAAAAGCTTATTTTAAAACATCATATTAAATAATAAATTCCATTACCTGAGCTTAGAAAATGTTGATCGTAAAAAAAAAAAAAAAAAGAATTACAGAAGAGATGAAACAGTATGTACAAATACTTATCCCAAAGAAATGCTTAAAGCTGCATTAGAATTAATCTAGAGTAAAACTTACCAGTCTTTTTGACCACTCATTGGCAATCAGGATCCCATGGCACTCTTCGAAACAGCAGAGGTATTAACCCTGAAGTTCTGGCCTTATTCCAAATCTATTAATTAAATACTCACTACCTTATATCCCCACATATTTCCAATTAGAAAAATTATTCTCCATTTCTCTTTGATATTGCTATTGGGAAATGTTCTGGCACAAATCTCCTGTATCTGTTCTCTCTGGAATTTAATTTCAGTACAGCTTGAAATTTGGGATAAATGACATCTTTATATTTAAGGTGTTCTGACCTCTAATAAACTGTGGCAAAAAGGACAATTGGACATTTTATAGAACATGTTGTTCAGATAAAACATGGCATTTTGTGTGTATGTTTGTGTATATTTAAGAAATATTATTAAAGTAATGAATATTAAATATCTTAATCATAAAACATCATAAGAGAAGAAAAGTAATTGAAACTTCCAAGATATTCTTAATGTAGAGGGAGGAATTTCCTGGCAAGACAGCCGAAGTTATACTAATCAAAACAGAGATAAGAATTGCCAAATTTTTCTTTTTTTTTTCTACTTTCAAACCTCTACAGCTGGTTACGTGGGGGAAGAAACAGATGGGATGTATTATATATATTTAAACAGCCTTTGACATCACATCAAACACCTTGGCTTTTGCTCTGTAAATGGAACTTAACTATTTTCCCACATATTGCAGTCATAGCACTAATTGCATTTTATTTGAATGTTATAGACTAGAAAAGTAATAGAAAATATATAAATATATTAATTTGTGTATTACAAAACAAAGTGATATTAAAGAGAGTACTAAACATTCTATTTTAAATTAATGAACAGTGAACTATTTTTTTATTCTCTGAAAAATGTGTTAACCTATTGTACTAGTTGAAAATTATCTCTTTTAATCTCTTGGCATTAAGAATAATTCTAAGTCAGTATTTATTTCAGGAAGTTTTCACAGATTAAAAAGTGAATATGGTATGGAGGCTACCACCAAAAATAATCTTGGGTTTCTGACAGGCCTATTTGCTGTTGTTCAGTTGCTAAGTCGTGTCCAACTCTTTGCGACCCCATGGGCTGCAGCACACCAGGATTTCTTGTCCTTCACTGTCTCCTGCGGTTTGCTCAAATTCATGTTCATTGAGTCAATAGTGTTATCTAATTATTTCATCTTCTGCTGTCCTCTTCTCCTTTTGCCCTCAATCTTTCCCAGCGTAAGCATTTTTTCCAAAGAGTCAGCTCTTCACATCCGGTGGCCAAAGTATTGGAGCTTCAGTTTCAGCATCAGTTCCACCAATGAATATTCAGGGTTGATTTTTTTTTAGGATTGATTGATTTGATCTCCTAGATGTCCAAGGCACTCTCAAGAATCCTCCAGCACCACAATTCAAAAACATTTACAAGTAGAGTCATATTTGAAAAGACAGAACTTAAGATGGATTCATTAATATATTTATAAATCCAACAAATGTTGAGTATCTACCATGTGATATATATTTTTTGTTTAATTTAGTTTTGGCTATGCTGGATCTTCATTGCTTCATGGGTTTTTCTATAGTTGTGAGTGGGGCTGCTCTCTAATTGCAGTGTGATGGTGAGGGTTTCTTATTATGGTGGCTTGTCTTACTTATTGTAGGGCATGGGTTCCAAGGTGCATGGACTTCTGTAGCTGTGGCACATATTAGTTGCAGTTCCTGGGTCCTAGAGCAGAAACTCAATAGTTATGGTGCATGGGCATAGTTGTTCCAAGGCTTGTGGGATCTTCCTGGATCAGGGAATGAACCCCTGTTTTCTGCATTGGCAGGCATATTCTTTATCACTGAGCCACAAAGGAAGTCCTGGTGATAGACATGAAGGGAATAAAATAAAGCAAAGTCTTTAAGAGGATTACATTTTATTGCATAAGAAGACAGTAAACACCCAAATGGTGTCAAATGGCAAAGGAGTTGTGAAGAATAGAAAGAATAAAGAGAACTTGAGAAAAGAATATTTATTTTCCTAAAGTGACCAGAGATGTTAACTTCTAGTCAAAGAGTATAAATAAAACATAGTATTTTTTTTCCATTTCTTTAAAGAGAAATCTAAATTGTAATTATGATTTTATAACTAATTTTATCTGATTTTTACAACTTCCATTCCCTGGTGGCTCAGAGGGTAAAGCATCTGCCTACAATGCGGGAGACCTAGGTTCAATCCCTGGGTTGGGAAGATCCCCTGGAGAAGTAAATGGCAACCCACTCCAGTACTCTTGCCTGGAAAGTCCCATGGACAGAGAAGCCTGGTAGGCTACAGTCCATGGGGTCACAAAGAGTCAGACACGACTAAGTGACCTCACTTTCACTTTCACTTTAAATATAAAATATACATTTGCTAAAACAAAATGTGTTAATTTAAATTGGATAATAATCTTCTGGAGGAAATTGTTACATGCCTTAATTGTCTTAGCAGAAATGAGTAGAATAAGCTATCTCTAGTGTTGACAACTTATCTAAATCTTCAGTTTTTGACATAAATTCAAACACATATGATTTTTATTGTTGAAATTTCATAGAGTATTTATCTATGAAGCTCCAAAAAATCAACATACTTATGACAAGAATTACAGCATGTGGTTAGGTAGTTTATATTTATTAAAATTGTCATGACTTATTGACAGTGTGTTTTCATCTTGATCAAATTTATTGGAATAACATGTTTAGTGATTTACTCATCATTTATCATAGCCTTAGAAAATGCTATTGGCTATATATTTTGCAGCTGCTAATTAATATTTGTTACTATCATCTCGACCATTTCAGAATTCTTCCTTGCAACAGTTTCAGTTCTAAATTTGTCTAAAATGTTTGTCATAATGTAAATTTCATATAACGTTGCTTTTTATTGTATCCATTCATTCTTGTTTGGTTTTATTCTGCATTCTTTCTAGAAAGTGTGATTTTTTTTTTAGTTTATTTCACTTTTTTATATTTTTATATTTTTTTCTTTTATTTAGAAATTACTCCGCATAAATTTAGCCAATATTAGTTTTATTTTATGCTGATTTTGTGGAAACAAAAAATAGTAGATTTGCTTCTTGGAAAATACATGAGAAAATCACAATATATCTTCTGAGATATTTTCAGTATTACATTAAGTAGATTTCTTAAGTATCATTTTATGTACCATGTATTTCTATGCTTGTTTTGACAGATCAGAGAACAGAGTAGAACAATGAAGTGAAAATTGGTGGATAAAAGTGGAAAGTTAACAAGGAAAATGGACCTCTATCATTTTGCTGTTTGTAAAAATAGATTTTGTTCACATCTGTAAAATTACAATGTATAAAGATTTGAAATACTGATGTAATATGTACCAAAGCCTTCCATCTGACTTGAATCTGCAATTTTAGAAAACCATTATTATAATAAAAAGAAAAGAATAGCTTCCTCCATTTTAATTAAATGTTTCTTAATTAAATTTATTTTTTACTTTTTAAGGGAAAAAATTATGTTTACCCTCATAGATTGTACTTAAGTAACAGAACAAAATACAATACCTAGATAGGGGAGAGGCAAAATCTTTGTTGGCACAGGTCCCTCTCAGATATGCTTCACACTTTTAATCAGCTAAACTTCCTCAAATTCTGGAATTTATCTCAATAATCACTGATATCTCTATACTAAATAATATGGTTTAAACAAATTGCAAGTTACTGGACAGTCACCTTAAATTTTGGATATTTTAATTCAGAGCTTTAATAAGCAAGTCATATCTCTAAATTCTATCTCTATAACAATGTGCAGTTACTGAAATTTATACATGTTAGTAAATTCAAAATGGAAACATCGTATTATGGAATGTATAGTGTTTTATCAATAAATGACGTTAAGAGGAAAACAACAACAACAACAAAAGGAGCCAATGATTATTACAGTGTACATGAAGTAAGATTATTTGTTTCAAAAGTGCAAAACATTTCATATTTTTCTAAGCTAGCTAAGGTCTTTCTTGGTGGTTCAGTGGTAAAGATTCTGCCTGCAACACAGGAGACACAGGTTCAGTCCCTTGGATGAGGAAGATCCCTTTGAGAAAATGGAAACTCACTCTCATATTCTTGCCTGGGAAATCCCACTGACAGAGGAGCCTGGTGAGCTACAGTCCATGGGGTCCAAAAGAGTTGGATACAACATGGCAATGGATTTCCCTGGTATCTCAGCTCGTAAAGAATCAGCCTGCAATTCAGAAGACCCTGGTTCAATTCCTGGGTCAGAAAGATCTGCTGGAGATGGGATAAGCTACCCACTCCAGTATTCTTGAGCTTCCCTTGTGGCTGAGCTGGTAAAGGATTTGCCTGCACTGCGGGAGACCTAGGTTCAATTTCTGTGTTGGGAAGATCCCTTGGAGTAAGGAAATGGCTACCCACTCTAGTATTCTGACCTGGAGAATTTCAGGGATTGCATAGTCCATGGAGTTGCAAAGAGTTGGACAAGACTGAGTTACTTTAACTTGACTTGACTTAGCAACTAAAACAACAATATTAGCTTGAGTAACAAGAACAAAAAGAATGAAGAAGATAAGAGTCATAACAGTGATAACATTGGATATGGTTTTTAAAATTATTGGAAAATACTTTTTGGATGAATTATTGGTAAGATAATTCTGTGTTTTATTTGTAACAGTGAGCACATTATTTTGTAATTGAGTGAAAATTTCAAATATTCTTTACTATACATAACATTTGAATATTTTAAAAGAATGTAATTAGGTCTCTGAATCAGTGGGTTCTGCAGATTCAACCAAACTGCTATGGAATACACAGTTAGCTGTATCCATGGAGGCAGAATGTGTTAATATGGAGGGCGAACAGTGATATGCCATTTTAAATATGGAACTTGAGCATCTGGATTTTGATAATCCAAAGTTTCTGGGAATCAATTCCTTTATAGTATTGGATATCAAAACAACTGTCTATCAAGTTCTAGCATAATTATAAAATCACATATACTATACATAATTCAAATATATATATTTAAATATATACTTTTGTATGTACATGAAATTAAAAAAATAGAGATCCACTAGGCCTTATAAATAATTCACATCTCCCTATGTACTCTTCCTTCCTCCTATATTTTCCTACCTAAACAGTAGGCACTGTACAGAGTTTTTTATTTACTGTATAGTATGTATATATACTTTTGATTTCTTAATTATTAATGAAGCAGCCTTGAGTAACTCAATGGAACTAGGCCATGCCATGTGGGGCCACCTAAGACCGATGGGTCATGGTGGAGAGGTCTGAAAGAATGTGGTCTACTGGAGAGGAAATGGCAAACCATTTCAGTATTCTTTCCTTGAGAACCCCATGAACAGTAAGAAAAGGCAAAAAGATAGGACACTAAAAGATGAACTCCCCCAGTCGGTAGTTGCCCAATATGCTGCTGGAGATGAGTGGGGAAAAAAAAGATAAAAAACTTCAGAAAGATCGAAAGGATGAAGCAAAAGCAAAAACAACACCCAGTTGTGAATGAGACTGGTGATAGAAGCAAGGTCTGATGCTACAAAGAGCAATATAACATAGGAACCTGGAATATTAGGTCCATGAATCAAGGCAAACTGGAAGTAGTCAAATAGGAGATGGCAAGAGTGAAAGTCACCATTCTAAAATTAGTGAACTGAAATGGACTGGAATAGGTTGATTTAACTCAGATGACCATTATATCTACTAATGTAGGCAGGAATCCCTTAGAAGAAATGGAATAGCCATCATAGTCAACAAGAGTCTGAAATGTAGTACTTGGATACAATCTCAAAAACAACAGAATGATCTCATTCATTCCAAGGAAAACCATTCAATATTATGGTAATCGAAGTCTATGCCCAGACCAGTAACAGTGAAGAAGCTGAAGTTGAACAGTTCTATGAAGACCTACAAGAGCTTTTAGAACTAACACCTAAAATAGATGTCCTTTTCATTATAGGGGACTGGATGCAAAAGTAGGAAGTCAAGAAACACCTGGAGTAACAGGCAAATTTGGCCTTGGAATACAAAATGAAACATGGCAAAAGCTAATAGAGTTCTCCAAGAGAACACACTGGTCATAGCAAACACCCTCTTCCGACAACACAAGAGAAGACTCTACACATGGACATCATCAGATGGCCAATACCGATCAGATTGATTATATCTTTTGCAGTCAAAGATGGATAAGGTCTATACAGTCAGCAAAAAAACATAACCAGGAGCTGACTGTGGCTCAGATCATGAACTCCTTATTGCTAAATTCAGACTTAAATTGAATAAAGTGGGGAAAACCACTAGACCATTCAGGTATGACCTAAATAAAATCTCTATGATTATACAGTGGAAGTGAGAAATAGATTTAAGGGACTAGATTTGATAGACAGAATGCCTGATGAATTGTGGACAGAGGTTCGTGACATTGTACAGGAGACAGGCATCAAGACCATCCCCATGGAAAAGAAATGCAAGAAAGCAAAATGGCTGTCTGAGGAGGCCTCACAAATAGCTGTGAAAAGAAGACAAGTGAGAACAAAGGAAAAATAGAAAGATACATCCATTTGAATGCAGAGTTCCAAAAAATAGCTAGGAGACATAAGAAAGCCTTCTTCAGTGATCAGTGCAAAGAAATAGAGGAAAAACAATAGAATGGGAAAGACTAGAGATCTCTTCAAGAAAATTAGAGATACCAAGGGAACATTTTTTGCAAAGATGGGCTCAATATAGGAAAGCAATGGTATGGACCTAATAGAAGCAGAAGATATTAAGAAGAGGTGGCAAGAATACACAGAACTATACAAAAAAAGATCTACATGACTCAGATAATCACGATGGTGTGATCAGTCACCTAAAGCCAGACCTCCTAGAATGTGAAGTCAAGAGCACCTAAGGAAGCATCACTACAAACAAAAATTGTGGAGGAGATGGAATCCCAGTTGAGCTATTTCAAATCCTCAAAGAAATGCTGTGAAATTGCTGCACTCCATATGTCAGCAAATTTGGAAAACTCAGCAGTGGCCACAGGACTGGAAAAGTCAGTTTTCATTTCAATCCCAAAGAATGCTCAAATTACCACACAATTGACTTATCTCACATGCTAGAAAGGTAATGCTCAAAATTCTCCAAGCTGGACTTCAGCAATAACTGAACCATGAACTTCCAGATGTTCAAGCTGGTTTTAGAAAAGGCAAAGGAAGCAGAGATCAAATTGCCAACATCCTCTGGATATTCGACAAAGTAAGAGAGTCCGAGAAAAACATCTATTTCTGCTTTATTGACTATGTCAAAGCCTTTGACTGTGTGGATAACAATAAACTGTGGAAAATTCTTCAAGAGATAGGAATATCAGACCACCTGACCTGATTGAGAAACCTGTATGCAGGTCAGAAAGCAACAGTTAATACTGGCCATGGTACAACAGACTGGTTCCAAATAGGAGAAGGAGTATGTCAAGGCTGTATATTGTCACCCTGCTTATTTAACTTATTTGCAGAGTACATCTTGAGAAATGATGGGCTGGAAGAAGCACAAGCTGGAATCAAGATTGCCAGGAGAAATATCAATAACATCAGATATGCAGATGATACCACCCTTATGGCAGAAAGTGAAGAGGAACTAAAGAGCTTCTTGATGAAAGTGAAAGAGGAGAGTGAAAAAGTTGGCTTAAAACTCGACATTCAGAAAACGAAGATCATGGCATCTGGTCCCAACACTTCATGAAAAATAGATGGAGAAACAGTGGAAACAGTGTCTGACATTATTTTTTTGGGCTCCGAAATCACTGCAGATGGTGATTGCAGCCATGAAATTAAAAGACGCTTACTCCTTGGAAGGAAAGTTATGACCAACCGATATAGCATATTAAAAAACAGAGACATTACTTTGCCAACAAAAGTCTGTCTGTCTGCTGCTGCTGCTGCTGCTGCTGCTGCTGCTAAGTCGCTTCAGTCATGTCCGACTCTGTGTGACCCCATCGATAGCACACCAGGCTCTCCCGTCCCTGGGATTCTCCAGGCAAAAACACTGGAGTGAGTTGTCACTTCCTTCTCCAATGGGTGAAAGTGAAAAGTGAAAGTGAAGTCGCTCAGTCGTGTGCGACTCTTCTGACCCCATGGACTGCAGCCTACCAGGCTCTTCCATGCATGGGATTTTCCAGGCAAGAGTACTGGAGTGGGGTGCCATTGCATTCTCCAAGGTCTGTCTAGTTAAGGCTATAGTTTTTCCAGTAGTCATGTCTAGTTAAGACTATAGTTTTTCCAGTAGTCATGTATGCATGTGAGAGTTGGACTATAAAGAAAGCTCAGTGCCGAAGAATTGATGCTTTTGAACTGTGGTGTTGGAAAAGACTCTTGACAGTCCCTTGGACTGCAAGGAGCTCCAACCAGTCCATCCTAAAGGAGATCAGTCCTGAATGTTCATTGGAAGGACTGATATTGAAGCTGAAAGTCCAATACTTTGGCCACCTGATGTGAAGTGGTGACTCATTTGAAAAGACCCTGATGCTCGGAAAGATTGAGGGCTGGAGAAGGGAACTACAGAGAATGAGATGGTTTGATGACATACTGACCCAATGCACATGGGTTTGCATAGGCTCTGGGAGCTGGTGATGGGTGCAGAGGCTTGGCGTGCTGCAATTCATGGGGTCACAAAGAGTTGGACACGACTGAGCAACTGAACTGAACTGAACTGAACTGAAATAATATTTTAAGTGCGTATCAATCACTGGACTTCCTTGGTGGTTCAGTAGTTAAGACTTCACCTTACAGTGCAGGAGATGAATGTTTCATCCCTGGTTGGGTAACAAGACCCCACATGCTTTGGGGCCAAAATAAAAATATAAAGCCGAAGCAATATTGCAACGAATTCAATAAAGACTTTAAAAATGGTTCACTTCAAAAAATCTTTTTAAAAAACCATGTCATGTGTGTTTGTTCTATTGCAAAATATATTTTAATTCAAATTTTGTAGTTCTTTAACTTTTTATACTAAATCTTTGTTCCATTGTGACTTTCACCTCTAATTTGCAATTAACATTTATATTTCAAATTTTAATATTTGAATTTTTTAATATTTAATTTTTATGATATCTTCTGTTTAAATAAAGCTTTAATTTTAATATAGTAAAATTATCCATATTTTTTGCATGTTCAGCTTTTTTTTTTTATCATCTTTAAGACATCTCTCCCCACCATAGTGTCAGAAAACTTGCTCATGGCTTCTATATTTTCTTCCAGAACTTTTAAGTTCTTTCTTTTTCAAATTTAAGTTCTAAACCCATCTGGAATTGATACATATGCATGGACTATAATAGGGAATAGGCAAAGAATTGTTTTAGCATCTTTTAGTGGATATCAGGAAGTTATCAGTCTTTTCTGATAGCTCAGTTGATAAAGAATCCACCTGCAATGCAGGAGACCATAGTTGGATTCCCAGGTTGGGAAAATCCCCTGGAGAAGGGAAAGGCTACCCACTCCAGTATTCTGATCTGGAAAATTCTGTATAGTTCATGAGGTTGCAAAGAGTTGGACACAACTGAGCAACATTTACACTCTTTATCTGCTGATTTAATTTAGTCAAACAATCCAGTAAAATCATACCCTAGTTTTTTTCCTATTACATCTGATTGGTTAATTTTTCTATTTCAGTACCATACTTTTATTTATTATAACTTCATATGAAGAGCCCTCAAATTGCTTTCTGAAAGCCTTTAAGCTATTTTGGAAACTAGTCTTTCACATATAGCTATGAAAATTAGTTTGCCCAAGTTTCATAATCAGCCTGTTGGATAATTATTAAATTTGAATTGCATCTTTTGCTCAATTTGAAAAGAATTGGTGTATATACAGAGCTAAAATTTTTCCCCTAAGACTATGGATTAAGTTTCTCATTTTAAACGATATAAGTATCTTTAATGTTTAATAATATTTTACTAGTTGTTTGCTAATTGTATCAATAGCTTTTTTTATTCCTGAATTTATTTATACTTGTCTAATAATATCTATAGTTGTTTTTAAATGGTTTATGTTAAGATGCAATTGTATAGCTAGTAAATCATTAGCGTATATATCCTTTGAATTTTCTTTTAGAATGTTGGGCTTTATTTCTTCCTTTCTATGATCCTTTGCTTTATTTTCCTTGTCATAGTCCTTGGCTAGGACATGAGTACAATGTAGAATGAAATGTGTTATACAGTTGCCTATGTCATATTCCCTGTTTTAAATGAATTATTCCCATACATTCTCAAAAATATTGTTTTCTGCTGGTTTTTAGTAGATACTATTTATCACATTGATAAAGATTTACTTAACTATCATAAAATATGTTGAATTTTATCAAATAATTTCTGCATATCTATGAAATGGTCCTATTTTTTCCTTTAACACTATTAATGTAATAAATGCATTTTTATACATTTCTTATGTGATATAACTCTTGAATTTCTTCTTATAATATTAATTTAGTTGAGATATTTTCAATATTTTTAAATATTTAAAATTTATTTTGAAAATATTTCTGTGTTCTGACTGTTAAGGATCATAAAGTTTGCATTTATTATTATGACTGAAGTAGAGTTGCAGATTTACTTTAGCAACAACAAAAAAATCTGAACTCATGATGTGTTTCTTTTTTTTATAATATCATGAACCAAGAACTGTCCTTCTTGAATTCAGTAAATTGTTTCTTCCCCACAAGTGTTTTTATATTGGTCTTCACTTTGTTAGTCATATCTTTTTTCTCCTATTTATAATGGATGATTTGAATCTTAATAATCTTATCCAAGGTGAAACCTAGCCTCCCTAATGTGGCATGATCTACAAACAGAAATTTTATACTTTCCAGTCCATCATTCTGAACAGTGATGAAAACATAAAACTCTGAATTTAAGATTAATCCTGTAGGACACCAGTTGTTTTATCCTCTGTCTCCAGACTGACCCCTGTTTATTGCTTTCTGATTACAATTTAGTCAATTGCCTGCTGACATAATAGCTATATAAGCTAAATTATATTTTCCAAGTACATTGATAAGGATATTAAGCTCAATATACTATGCACTAAGGACTCAAAAACCTCACTAATGCTACATTAATGTTAGTACATCACAGTGGTATTTATGAATACCCCAAATCCCTTGGAGTTATACTTGGCAGTAGCTCAAGGTATAATAATAAGAAGTCACCAACCATCTGTCAGTACAGCTGGGTGAAGGTAACAAGTTCATAACAGTGAGAAAACAAATTTAAAGCGATGGGTGATCATTGGTGACATTTCAAGAAAGGGTTTGGTTATAATGTACCATTTCAAAAAATCTAAACACTTGCTCTGCAATACCCCAATATATTCATTTTTCTCTGTTGCCAGTTAACAATTTCAGTGAGTAATTTCAGCCAACTGTTTCTGATGTGCTTACATTTCCAAGGGCAAAAAAGCAATCTTGATATTTAGTTAAGTATTTTTTTTTTGTCTCATAAGAATTCATAAGTAAAGAATTTCCTCATATGTGTACATAGAGTAATAATTGACAAACCAATATAAGATTGCCTCCCTGATTATCAATTTCCAAGTTAAATAAGTTGGTACTGATTAAAATGACAAGCAAAGAGTCTAGGAATAAACTGTGAATTTTCCCAGATGTTCACCAATAAATCTTTCATACTTCTATATCACTCAATATATATGTTGAAACTTTTTATTTTTTATATGCTAAAATTATCATAATCCCCAATTATATTAGAGCCCATTGTAGGAAACAGAAAATATGAGTACAAAAAGACATAATGAAAGGACTGTATTTCTTAGAAATGATCAGAACTATAGGAATTTAAGTTATCCCTGAATATTAAGTTCAAGGAAAAAAAAAATCATGGTTACAAGTGAAAGGTCAGGAACATGCCTCTGCTCTCTCTGTGCTGTGCTTAGTTGTTCGGTCATGTCTGACTCTTTGTGACCCCATGGGCTGCAGACTGTCAAGCCCCTCTGTCCATGGGGATTCTCCAGGCCATAATACTGGAGTGGGTACCTTTCCCTTCCCCAGGGGATCTTTCCAACCCAGAGATCAAACCCAAGTTTTCCACATTGCAGGCAGATACTTTACCAACTGAGGCACTAGTATTCCTTTCTGGAAAATTTCAAGGACTGTATAGTCCATGAGGTCGCAGAGTTGGACATGACTAAGTGACGTTTTGGAGAAGGAATGGCAACCCACTCCAGTATTCTTGCCTGGAGAATCCTATGGACGGAGGAGCCTGGTGGGCTACAGTCCATGGGGTCGCAAAGAGTCCGACACGACTGAGCGACTTAATTAACTAATTAACTAAGTGACGTTTACTGCTCTCTCTCAGTTCTGTTCAGTTCAGTTCAACTGCTCAGTCGTGTCCGACTCTTTGTGACCCCATGAATCGCAGCACGTCAGGCCTCCCTTGTCCATCACCAACTCCTGGAGTACACTCAAACTCACGTTCATCAAGTCAGTGATGCCATCCAGCAATCTCATCCTCTACAATCCCCTTCTCCTCCTGCCCCCATTGCTCCCAGCATCAGGGTCTTTTCCAATGAGTCAACTCTCACAGGAGGTGGGCAAAATATTGGAGTTTCAACTTTAGCATCATTCCTTCCAAAGAAATCCCAGGGCTGGTCTCCTTTAGAATGGACTGGTTTCATATTCTTGCAGTACAAGGGACTCTTGAGAGTCTTCTCCAACACCACACTTCAAAAGCACCAATTCATTGGTTCTCAGCTCTCTTCACAGTCCAACTCTCACATCCATACATGACCACTGGAAAAACCATAGCCTTGACTAGACAGACCTTTGTTGGCAAAGAAACGTCTCTGCTTTTCAATATGCTATCTAGGTTGATCATAACTTTTTTTCCAAGGAGTAAGCATTTTTTAATTTCATGGCTGCAGTCACCATCTGCAGTGATTTTGGAGCCCAAAATAATAAAGTCTGACACTGTTTCCACTGTTTCCCCATCTATTTCCCATGAAGTGATGGAACCAGATGCCATGATCTTCGTTTTTTGAATTTTGAGATTTAAGCCAACTTTTTCACTCTCCACTTTCACTTTCAAAAGGCTTTTGAGTTCCTCTTCACTTTCTGCCATAAGGGTGGTGTCATCTACATATCTGAGGTTGATATTTCTCCCGGTAATCTTGATTCCAGCTTGTGCTTCTTCCATCCCAGCATTTTTCATGATGTACTCTGCATATAAGTTAATAAGCAGGGTAACAATATACAGCCTTGACGTGCTTCTTTTCCTATTTGGAACCAGTCTGTTGTTCCATGTCCAGTTCTAACTGTTGCTTCCTGACCTGCATATAGGTTTCTCAAGAGGCAGGTCAGGTAGTCTGGTGTTCCCATCTCTTTCAGAATTTTCCACACAGTTTATTGTGATCCACACAGTCAAATGCTTTGGCATAGTCAATAAAACAGAAGTAGATGTTTTTCTGGAATTCTCTTGCTTTTTCCATGATCCAGCGGATGTTGGCAATTTGTTCTCTGGTTCCTCTGCCTTTTCTAAAACTAGCTTGAACATCTGGAAGTTCACGGTTCACGTATTACTGAAGCCTGAATTGGAAAATTTATAGTATTACTTTAGTAGCGTGTGAGATGAGTGCAACTGTGTGGTAGTTTGAGCATTGTTTGGCATTGCCTTCCTTTGAGATTGGAACAAAAACTGACCTTTTCGAGTCCTGTGGCCACTGCTGAGTTTTCCAGATTTGCTGGCATATTGAGTGCAACACTTTCACAGCATCATCTTTCAGGATTTGAAACAGCTCAACTGGAATTCCATCAACTCCACTAGCTTTGTTCGTAGTGATACTTTCCAAGGCCCACTTGTCTTCACATTCCAGGATGTCTGGTTCTAGATTAGTGATCACACCATCATGGTTATCTGGATCATGAAGGTCTTTTTTGTACAATTCTTCTGTGTATTCTTGCCACCTCTTCTTAATATCTTCTGCTTCTGTTAGGTCCATACCATTTCTGTCCTTTATGGAGCCCATCTTTGCATGAAATGTTCCCTTGGTGTCTCTAATTTTCTTGAAGAGATCTCTAGTCTTTCCCATTCTGTTCTTTTCCTCTATTTCTTTGCATTGATCGCTGAGGAAGGCTTTCTTTTCTCTTCTTGCTATTCTTTGGAACTCTGCATTCAAATGCTTATATCTTTCCTTTTCTCCTTGGCTTTTTGCTTCTGTTCTTTTCACAGCTATTTGTAAGGCCTCCCCTGACAGCCTTTTGCTTTTTTGTATTTCTTTTCCATGAAGATGGTCTTGATCCTGTCTCCTCTCATGAATCTCCGTCCATAGTTCATCAGGCACACTATCACAGCTTGCCCCTTAAATCTAGTTCTCACTTCCACTGTATAATCATAAGGAATTTGATTTAGTTCATACCTGAATGGTCTAGTGGTTTTCCCTACTTTCTTCAATTTAAGTCTGAATTTGGTAATAAGGAGTTCATGATCTGAGCCACAGTCTGATCCTGGTCTTGTTTTTGTTGACTGTAACCAGGGCTTGATTACTTGTTGTTTTAGAAGTACTCAAGTATTTTTGTCTTAGAATAAAGAGCTTCATGGAAGAAACTTAAACTCGAAAAAAGTGCAGCCTGTTCCTTACAAAAATCATTAACATTCTGAGTCATCAATAAGTACTTGATAAATATTTTGTGACAATTTTGAGTTGATAAATATTTATGAATATGATGTCATATACTTATTAGAGATGATAATGTTCTGAGTTAATTTTGAAATAGTTGTGATAAAGCATATATTTTAAGTGTATGTTAAGGAAAGAAAATGAAATCTATTAAATGTATTTTGGGATTTTATTTGTTTGCCATTATTTTCTGTAGAGTGTGTTTATTAGAGTAGCAAATATTTCCATTAAAGGGCCTATTTTTAAAAATCTTTTGATTTTAATTATAAGTTTTACCTTAAACAGTCATTAAATTAAGATATATTAAAGCCACATCTTTCATACTAATGAAGTTCCTTAATATATGATGAGAACACTTTGAAGGTAGATTCTTTCCAACCACAGGAGATTGAAAGCTAAATGACAGATTAACTTATTGCAAGAAGCTAGTTGAAGAAAATGGTAAGACTTAGAGTTGAAGTATGACTTCAGCATCTTCTGTTCTCTATGCAACTGAGTAACTGTAAATAGAGCAAAGTAGAACTCAAGCAATGAGTGAGTCACTGCAGTTTACAGAGATGGAGCCTCATGGGGACAAAAGGAATGGGCATGTCTACACATGAAAGATAAGTGTGGCAGTAAGAATCCCACTTATTTCTGCTTGTTAGTGCCTAAATGGGTAGGAATGAGTTGGGAATGTAAGCAAAAGGAGTCATCAATCCAGTTGTTAAGGGTTAAATAGTATGAATTTTTTGTTAGTTTATTTAAACTAAATTTTAAGGATAAAATCTTTTGGAATATTTAAAACCTTTAGAAATTATCATGAATAAATATCCCCTTAAGTTGTTAGAATTGAATCTGCCCAGGTGTTATGGAGTATGTGTGTTTGAAATAGGTCTTCTATTTGGGAGGCCATAAGCCTATGTGCATGTGTGCTCATTCACTTCAGTTTTCCAGTTGTGCCCAACTCTGTGGCCCTGTGGACTGCCCACTGTGCTCCTCTGTTCATGGGATTATCCAGACAAGAATACTGGAGTGGGTTGTCAGACCCTGCTCCAGGAGATCTTCCCCACCCAGCGATCAAACCAAAGTCTCCCATATTCCAGGTAGATTCTTTGCCACTGAGCCATGGAGGAAGCCCCAAGCCTATATGTATGCTGTTTGGAAATAAATTGATTTTGTTCTATTGAAAAGTCTTTATAAATATCAATATTATTAACTCCATGGATAAACTGAGATTTGTGTACGTTACTTGTTAAGTTTTTCATGACACATATTTTGATGTAGGTATCTTTTTGAGGCTACCTGTCAATATTTTTTAAATAAGCATTGTATATACAAAAGAGCAGTGACTTGGTGACTTTTTTTTTTTTTTTTTACTATTGCTCATGGATCACATTTTCCTGATTCTTTGTATACCTTGTAATTGTCTGGTTTTTGTTTGACATTCTGAGTGATACATTTGAGGAAATTTAGAGTATGTTTTCTTCCTTTAAAGGATAATGAATTTTATAATGGCATTGCATAACAGGACCATCTTGATTTTTTCAAATTTGGTTTAGTGCTTTGTCAGGCATACTATAATTGTGTCACCTCATTGCTACTTGGAAATGATTCTTACTCTAAAGTTTGATCTTTAACTCTATATTTGAGCTCTCTGGACTCTCAATTAGAAGCTCCAAAGGACTGAGCAACATTTATACTTTGAGTTTGGGGGAACTCCACCATTTTTTACCACAGCAAAATCTTAATACTTCTGTTAATCTCTTTTAACCACCATATTAAGTATTCTCTGCTAGGCCTACTGGGCCTTACTCTTGGCAAGCAAACTCAGTCACTGCCAAGGTCTTGGGGAGAGTTCCCAAGGGAACTTCTGGAGATGCTTCCCAGTGATGTTTTCCCTTTTCTTACATGGTCTGTCTCTCATATCCTAACTACTTCAGAAAGACTGTGTGTTATCTGTGCCTGCTAGGCTCAGAAAGATCACATCTTACTACTTGAGTTTGACCTTTCTAAGCCATGGTGTACAAAATGCTCCCAGGCTGATTGCCAGAGTGAAAGGAGTACTGGGCTCACTAGTTTCCATTTATTCAGTTTTCACAGTCCTGTTTTGTTTTCCATTGACTTTACATCATATATATTTTACTCTTGAATGGAAGTCTGTAATATTTATATGAGAATTTATTTAGAATTGAATTTAGTAAAGGTAGAGATATGGACAGAATCTGTGCAGAGATATTTTGTCAAGATAACTGTTTCAAATATACTCTTATTTCAAATTACAAAGAATAAACAAATTATTTTTACAGTTATATTTTTCTTCCTCCTTTATCTCTATGAAAAGAAAAAAAAAATATTATAACATCCTGCATTATAACAAAACCTTCCCAAAGAAAAATAAAAGCAGGAAATACAAGTGATTATCTGAGGAGGTCTTACAAATAGCGAGAATGAAGAGAAGTGAAAAGAAAGGGAGAAAGAGAAAGGTATATACAACTAAACACAGATTTCCAAAATACAGCACAGAGAGACGAGAAGGCCTTCTTCAATGAACAGAGTATAAAACTAGAAGAAAACAACAGAAGGGGAAAGACTAGAGATCTCTTCAGGAAAACTGGAGATATCAAGAGAATATTTTGTCCAAAGATCGGCACAATAAAAGACAGAAGGGTAGATATCTAGTAGACAGTGAAGAGATCAAGAAGAGATGGAAAGAATACATGGAAGAACTGTACAAAAAGCATCTTTATGAACCAAATTACCATTGTGATATGGGCAGCCACCCAGAGCCAGACATTCTGAGAGTGAAGTCAAATAGGCCTTAGAAAGCACTTCTGCTAATAAAGCCAGTGGATGCAATTGAATTCCAGTAGAACAGTTAAAAAAATCCTAAAGTATGATGCCACCAAGGTGTTGTATTTAATATGTCAGCAAACCTGGAAGACTCAGCAGTGCCCACAGGACTGGAAAAGGTTAATCCTTATCCCAGTTCCCAAGAAGGGTAGTACTAAAGAATGTGCTAACGATCAGACAATTGCACTCATCTCCCATGCTAGTACAGTCATGCTTAAAATCTTGCAAGCTAGGCTTTAGCATTATGTGACAAGAACTTCCAGATATACAAGCTAGTTTAGAAAAGGAAGAGGAACCAGAGATCAAATTGCAAACATTCCCTGGATCATAGAGAAAGTTAGGCAATTTCAGAAAAACATCTACCTCTGTTTTATTGACTATACCAATGCCTTTGACTGTGTGAATCATAATAAACTGTGGAAAGCTCTTAAAAAGATGGGAATACCAGACCATCTTACCTGTCTCCTGAGAAACCTGTATGCACGTCATGAAGCAACAGTTGGAACCCTATATGGAAGAACTGATTAGTTCAAGATTGAAAAAGAAGTACACTAGGGCTGTCACCTGGTTTGTTTACTCTATATGATGAGCACATGAAAAATGCCAGGCTGGATGAGTTGCAAGCTGGAATCAAGATACGAAGGAGAAATATAGACAAGTTGAGATAAGCAGATGATACCAATCTGATGGCAGAAAGTGAAGGGAACTAAATAGCCTCTTGATGAGGGTAAAGGAGGAGCATGAAAGAACTGGCTTAATGCTAAATATTAGAAAAACTGAGATCATGGCATCTGGCCCCATTACTTCATGGCAAATAGAGAGGGACAAGGTGGAATAGTGACAGAATTCCTCTGCTTGGGCTCAAGGAACACTGTGGATGGTGTCTGCAGGCATGAAATCAGAAGACTTTTGCTTCTTGGCTGCAAAGCTAAAAGAAACCTAGACAGTGTATTGAAAAGCAGAAACATTACTCTCCTGACAAAGGTCCATATAGTTAAGGCTTTGGTCTTCCCAGTGGTAATGTATGTTGTGAGAGCTTGACCATAAAGAATGTAGAGTGCTGAAAAATTTATGCCTTCAAACTTTCGTGCTGTAAAAGGCTCCTGAAAGTCCCTTGGACTCCAAGGAGATCAAACCAGCCAATCTTAAGGGAAATCAACCCTGACTACTCATTGGAAGGATTGATACTGAAGCTGAAACTCCAGTACTTTGGTCATCTGAAGGAAACAGCTGACTCATTGGAAAAGTCCTTGATACTGGGAAATATTGAGGGCAGAAGGAGAAGATGGAGTCAGAAAATGGGATGGCTAGATGCAATGGACATGAACTTGGGCAAACTTTGGGAGATGGTCATGGACAGGGAGGCCTGGCATGTTACAGTCCATTGGGTTGCAAACAGTAGGACACGACGAGGTGACTGAACAACTACAATAATACATTTCTATTCACTACCATATTCACATACAGTTTTATCATTATTTCCTAACATTATTGAAAGACCCAAATGCATGACACTCTTGGGAATAAATTAGACATGAAATCACTTGTTCCATGATAAAAATGGAATTAAGAGTATTGTTTTAATTTTTATGTAAATGCCATTTAATATTATTTTCATATTTTTGAGGTATAAATAAGATTGTGTATCATATAGTTGCAAATATATTTTATTTAGCTAAAAATATATTAAAAAGCTTATAGTAAGTCATTACAAATTTCCCCTTGGTTCTTATCTTTAACTGTCTCTAGATTTCTAAAGATGTCTCATTATTCCTCAGGAACGAATCTATTTCCATAGTATGCCTGCTACACCTTCATGTGTCACAGTTATTCAATGTGACTCTGTCTGGCTTAGTTTCTTAGCCTGCTGCATTTACCATTGCTTTGCCCGTATGTTAGGTGCTAATGTTGCTCAACCTGGTACAAACTCAAATAATAATGTAATTTCTACTTGGAATCTCTCCCCCTTCAGATAGCCAGAATACTCCTCAAACAAATCAAACTCAACACTTCTAGACGCCTTTCCAACAGGATGGGTTGTTACTCAAGAAAATATCAGTATCTTTTCCTCCAGCATAAGCATAACTCAACTTCTCTTAGTTCTTCCCGCATATTTATTGGGTATGTCAGTAGAGAAATATGTGAAAACTTCATTCCTATATACAGATTGGGTTCATTCTCCAAACAGATAGACTATATACATATAGACCTCTAAGGCCAATGAAATCATTTTGTTGAACCACTTTCTATCTCTTGAACCTTGCAGAAGAGTGAGTGAAAGCTAAGGTTCAAACTGAGTTCCTGCTACACTAATAATAATACAACTAAAAATAATAAAACCCTTAAAATTATCATTTATAAAAAGAATCTGATGTGTTTATTTACTGAGACTAAAAAAATAGCAGAGCAATGTATCATGATATTTATCAAGGAGTACAAAATTCAGTGTCTGGATTTTTCATCTACTGTAGCATGAAAGTGAAAGTCAGTCATGTCTGACTTTTTGTGAGCCAATGGACTCTACAAGCCAGAATACTGGAGTGGGTATCTTTTCCTTTCACCAGAGGGTCTTCCCAATCCAGTGATCAAACCCAGGTCTCCTGCATTGCAGGTGGGTTCATTACCAGCTAAGTCACAAAATCTTTCAGCAAATTATTTTCTTTTCTCAGTCTGTAATATTGTGATGTAATAAAAAATACACATTTTGGCCTTTTTCTCTTGTTCCTGAACAGATTTCCTAAAACCTTTGCAGTTGTCTTAGGAATAAAGGTGTTAAGAGCATCTTTATTCTAATACTTGGTCCTTGATACCAGTTCCTGACACAATGCTTCTGAATACCTTAGAATTTCCTGAGTGACAGGAGAATGTTCTGAGGAGCTATTCTTGGTGACTCCTGCGTAGCATCAGGATAGGGATGGCTGCCAGAAAGATCAAACGAACCATGATTAGAAGTTTGGAGGTTTTAGCCCCACTACTCATTCCCTCTAGGGAGCAGAGATTAGCTGGAGATTGAGTTAATAATCAGTCATGCCTATATATTGAAGTCCCTGGTGTCTCAGTCAGTAAAGAATTTACCTGCAATGCAGGGGAACACCTATAGGATTTCCTGGGTTCAATCCCTGGGCCAGGAAGATCCCCTGGAGAAGGAAATGGCAACCCATTCCAGTAATCTTGCTTGGGAAATTCTATGGACAGAGGAGCCTAGTGGTCTAAAGTCCATGAGGTCGCAAAGAGTCAGACATGACTTAGTGAATAAACCACCTATACATTGAAGCCAACAACGAGGTTGATAAAACTTCCAGGTTGGTGAAAATATTCACATGCTGGGAGAGTAGTGTACCCTAACTCCATGAAGGCAAAACTTCTGAGTCTGGAACACTGCAAGACCTCTCCTTATATATCTTGTTATCTGGCTGTTTACATGTGCTGTTATTTTTCAGTAACCAAGTCACATCTTGTAGCACACTTGACAGCTACGTCCATGGAATTTTACAGACAAGAACAATGGAGTTGGTTGTCATTTCCTCCTCCAGGAGATCTTCCCAACCCAGGGATCAAACCTGCATTGAAAGGGAATTATCTACCGCTTGAGCCATTGAGGAAGCCTCTCTAATTCAGTTCTAATCATTAAAAAATTATGGATGTTCTTCTATACATACTTATGCATGCTGTAAGCTCAGTTCAGTTCAGTCTATTACTCCTATCCGACTCTGCAATTCCATGGACTGCAGTACGCCAGGCTTCCCTATCCATCACCAACTCCCAGGGCTTACTCAAACTCATGTCCATCGAGTCGGTGATGCCTTACACTAACTAGAATAGGCTTATAAGAAAATATAGGTATGGGCTGCCGGAAGTCAGCGTGAGGAATCCCACCCGTGATAGAGTCACGTGGCAGACTAGATGGCAGAGCAATTTGAGTCTTTGGATTTCTCCGTGGCATTTCCTGAGCATGTACCCCCCAAAATAAGAATCTACCTGCTTTTCCACTCTTCTGACATTCTTTGGAAAAAGTCAAATTTAGTCTTCTGTATTTGAAAGAGTGTTTCAAACCAAAAACCTCTCTGATGGCTTTCTAGCCTGCCTGAAGGATGGGATGTGATTGTTTGAGGCGAGGCACAGGAAGCTTGAAACATCCTAGGAATGTAGGAGCTTCTGAGGAGTCGTAATCATTAGAATAGGACTGATTAAAGATTTCACTTGTTGAGCCAATACTTGCTGCCAAATTTTCATATCTTATATAGTTGGTATATAGAAAAATTGGTAGTAGACCTGGTATTAGCAATATTAGATCTTTGAGTTAAGTACTTTATTATAACTCTCTGGACCTTTTTTCTTCAGGAATGTAACTTTATTTAGTATTTTGAAGGTAATGCACAATAAAGAAAAAACACTTCTAGGGAAAAGGAGTTTTCTGGTTGATAGACAATTACCCAGGAAGAGAGCCATAAAAATGTTAACAGGCCTCTTGGCCAGAAGATATGTAAACCACCTGAGACCTTTTGTATATGGGAGGGTATGCAAACACAAAGCCTGGTTTTTGGGCTGCTATTGCTGATCTCGGGGCTTCCCTGGTGGCTCAGAGGTTAAAGCCTCTGCCTCCAATGCGGGAGACCCTGGTTCGATCCCTGGGTCGGGAAGATCCCCTGGAGAAGGAAATGGCAATCCTCTCCAGTGTTCTTGCCTGGAGAATCCCATGGACAGAGAAGCCTAGTACATTACAGTCCACGGGGTCGCAAAGAGTCGGACACGACTGAGCGACTTCACCTTCACCTTCACCATTGCTGATCTCTATGTACAATCAAAAAGGTGTAAAAGGCCCTTCTAAGATAATAGAGGTGGGGCCAGTCCTGGGAAGGGGCCAGTTCTTGGAAGGAGCTAGTTATTGGAGGGACTAGTTTCCCCCCTGTCTCCTATTTTCTCAATTTCTGGCTGAATTCCCATCTGGGGTGTGGAGGCTCGCCATGTCTGCTTACCTGTCTTGGCTGCTAAGATCCGTAAGAGAGAGAGCTCAGGGCGGGGCACTCTCCAATATTCAAACGGAAGCCGGTGGCTTAACTTAGATGGTGCAAGCTCCTTGCCTGGAACTTTATTGGCTTTCCACGTAAACCAGGTTATTCAGCCTTCTTTTCTCCACTTAATTTTCCTACTATACTATTTCCTCCTAATCTATTCTTATATTTCTAAATAAATAAGTTTTTCCTTGCCGACGCCGTCTCCTCTTCGAATACCCCGGATCCACCGGGGCTGGACCCCGGCAATGCGCCATCCATTTAAATAAATGTAGTTTGTAATTAAAGCACTATAAAAACTCAGTTAAAAAGTTTGAAATTGTCAATTTTATTGTAAAAAACTACAGTAAACATAGAACTTCATTTTGAAATTGTATAAAAGGTGAAGGTAGTTTAGTAGGAGAGAGTGTAAGGTAGGGTTGAAACTACTAAGTAGTGGAAATAAAAGCAGGGTTCACAGCAATGGATAGCCTATAGGAAGAACAAGGAAAGTATAGTGTTATGTACAACATTCTAGTTATTACCTTTGCTGCCTCCCACTCTGCTACTATACTTTGCATTTAGCAGCTAATACACAGTGGCAAACAATGCTAAGTTTTGGAAAATGCTATGTATAAACTAATAAAAATCAAGTAACATATTGATTTCATTTCACCATTTATCATTCACAGATGAACTAAAGATGCCTTATAGCACAACAAATTGAATTTAATGCTTTAAAATCAGTTAAGGCCATAAGTAGATTGGCTTATAATGAGTCCAGAACAGTTAATGAAGTGTGCTCCTGCTTATAAATGTACTAATAACATAAATACTTTTGTATTTTTCTTGCTTTACACAGAAAAGGGTTTGCTAGACTTAAAACATGGCACCTATATTATATAGGGACCTTAAGAAATATTGCCTTATCTATGGTACATAATTCACATGTCCTGAAAGATAAATAATAAACTAACCTGCATGAACTGTGGTGTTGGAGAAGACTCTTGAGAGTACCTTGGACAGCAAGAAGATCAAATCAGTCAATCCTGAGGAAAATCAGTCCTGAATATTCATTGGAAGGACTGATACTGAGGCTGAAGCTCCAATACTTTGGCCACTTGATGCAAAGAGTCAACTCATTAAAGACACTGATGCTGTGAGAGATGGAAGGCAGGAGGAGAAGGGGACAACAGAGGATGATGTTTGGATGGCATCACAGACTCAGTGGACATGAGTTTGAGCAAACTCTGGGAGATAGTGAAGGACAGGGAAGCCTGTGTGTGCTGCAGTCCATGGGGTTGCAAAGAGCTGGACATGACTGAGCAACTGAACAACAACAAAAACCTGTGTGCATGCTAAGTTGCTTTAATTGTGTCCTACTGTTTGCAACCCTATGGACTATACCCTACCAGTCTCCTCTGTCCATGGTATTATCCAGGCAAGACTGGAACAGATTGCCATTTCTTCCTCCAGGGGATCAAACCTCACCTCTTATGTCTCCTGCATTGTCAGGCAGCTTCTTTACCACTAGTGCCACCTTGGAAGCCCAAATTAACTAGTTTATGTAGAATTAATTTTGACTTAAACAAATGTCACAAACATTTTGATTTAGTGGATAAAGAATTAGTAATAATATTAAAAATTCTCCTTGACCTTGAAATGTCTTTTTCCTAATCTTAGGATAGCACCATTGATGTTGCCCATAGTACAATAATATGAAGTTTTATTGTTTTATTACAGAATGCTAAATATTTTCACTGAGGGAAATTATTTTTCATCTAATGTCATATAGGAAAAGCCAATTTGTAAGAAAACTGTGAAATGTTCACCAGTTAATTTAACAATTTTTGAAACATGCATTTACATTCTGTAGCTCTCAAGATAATTCTTTAGAGACCCAGAGTTCTAAGAAATAGAATAAGAAAATAAATCTTTTATCTCATAATTATGTTTTATCATAAATTACACAATATAAAGAATGGAGTAATATGATAATGTCTTTCAAATTATTTTATATAAATTAGAAGTACAATGAATAGAAATTGACATATTTATTTATGTCCTTTCTATTTCAATAATTGAGGTGGCTGAACATTCAGGGATAAACCAGAGAAGAAGTTGACAAAATGAAAGGAAAAGATAAAACTGCTATGCAAGTAAACTACCTTTCTCTGAGGACTATAGCCAAAGCAGAATAAAAAAGAGGGGGAAATATAACAGCCTCTATATCTCTCATGAAATAATAAGAATAGTAATACATATTTGTAAGATATTAAAGTTTTTCTGTCATACTAATTGGAAATCATAGTCACAAGCATGAGATAGTTACTTATTTGATGATTTAATGTTAAACAAGTATGTATAATAAGGTACAATGGTAACTTAGAGAATCAAAGGACAGGCAGGGATCTGGGCCTCTGGAACATAAATGATAAGCTCTTGGAAATACTACAAAAAGTTTCCTCTTTGCCTTCTCTCTCTGCTTTTCTATTTATCTGTTATGTTTCTTCAAGACAAAAGATGAGGGAAATGGTAGGAGTAATACTATAATCCACTTGTAGTAAAACAATATAACTGAAAGTGCATTAGGAAAGGGCACTAATTTTCAACTATTTCATAAGTAATTATCAAAAACTCAGTGGCTTAAAAAAAACACAAACTTACTATTTTACATTCTGTAGCACAGAACTCCAATAACAGGGCTCAAGAGATTAAAATCAGAGTGTTGGTCAGTTATATTCGTTTCTAGAGAAGAATTCGTTTTCTTCTTCATCTGGGCTATTGACAGAATCACTTCTTTGTATCCCTATGACAGATACTGCCATATTCTTGCTGGCTGCCAACTGAAGGCTATTCTTAGCTTTTGGAGGCCACTCTCATTTTTTGGCTTGTGTTTCTCTTCCTGTTTCCAAAAGGCCAGCAAGGGCAAGTTGAGTCTTTTTTATTATTTGACTCTCTCCTTTCTTCCCTTCTCACTGACCAACGCTTCTACTTGTTCTTCCATTTTTAAGAAGTTCTGTCATTAGATTGTTTCCATCAGGATAATCCAGGCTATTTTAAGATCCATAATCTTTACCCCATCTGTACCTTTGGGCTTCCCTTGTGGCTCAGCTGGTAACATGGCATCTTAGATTAAGGTATGGATATCATATATTAGGGACAGCATTATTCTGACTACCAGAAAGAGATAAATCTTTCTATTCTTTTGAAATTAACCCATTAAAAATATACATTTACTTTTAAAAAGTAAATACAAAGCTACATGCAAAAGTAATCAAAAATATAAGAAAAATGTTCTGTTTTGAAAGAAAATGTAATTTGACAAAATAATAAATACATGAAATTAAACAAATTGAATGCTTAAGAAATGAAAGAAACTACATTAAGATAAGAGAATTAATAATCACAAAGAAATTTATGAAAATGTTCATTTTAAAAAATTTATTTTATTGAAGTATAGCTGATAGACAATGTTGTGCTAGCTTTTGATGTACAACAAATTGTTTCAGTTAAATATGTGTATTCAGTGAAACATGTATATTCTTTTTCATATTCTTTTCCATTATGATTTATTACAAGAAATTAAATATATTTTTGCACTACACAATATGATCTTATTGCATCAGCTAATCCCAAACTCTCAACCCCTCCCTCTTGTACCGTCTGACCTAGAGATTATCATACTAAGGCTATGAAATTTTTAAAACATAAAATCAATAAGTAACAAAAAATTAATGGGAAAGTGGATGCTAATTAGAATAAGAACATGAAAACCATAAATAAGCACAATATTTTAAAACAATGCTAATATACAGAAAGTTAAGCATTTAAAAGTAAAATAAATATGCCTTTACTAACAAAATCAAAAAGCACAATAAAAATAAAAATAAAATTTTATGAAATCAATATCATAGTCAAAAGCACCAAAGTTTCTCAATGATTTGTAAAACAGCGATCAAATTTTAAACTCTTACACTAATAAAGATGCTCAAAATACAGAGAAAATGTTTTCTTGAGCACTTCCCTGGTAATTATAAAAAGATACTTAAACCACAGTGGTTAGTCAAGCTTGTTCATGGTTTTAAAATGGAAAGTTACCTTAAATTTTAAAACATCTGTGTACCCAGAGAACCAGGAAACATTATTTCTGTTGGCAAAAATTTGCCTGTGCAATTAATCTAACTTTAAAAAATTAATGAATGCTGCCAGCAGTAAAAGTTCTTACTTTATATTGGATGAACTGATGAACAACAGTGGCTACATTGTGATTGTATTACCAACAAATTCAATTATTCTGCATAATTTCTCTATCAGTATCTAGCTTATCCAAAAGTTATCAGGATATTTGAATATCTTTTTTAAAAAGGAAGAAACTAAAAATCTGTGGGTATTTCTTACCTTTGATTCCAAATTATCATTAATTTTATTCAGTTCAGTTCAGCTCACTCAGTCATGTCCGACTCTTTGCAACCCCAATATCCACAGTACGCCAGGCCTCCCTATCCATCACCAACTCCCAGAGTTTGCCGAAACTCATGTGCATCAAGTTGGATGATGCCGTCCAACTATCAGATCCTCTGTTGTCTCCTTCTCCTCCCTGCTTCAACCTGTTGCAGCACCAGGGTCTTTTCCAATGAGTCAGTTCTTTACATCAGGTGAACATAATATTGGAGTTTCAGATTCAGCTTCAGTCCTTCCAATGAACACTCAGGACTGATCTTTTTCAGAATGGACTGGTTGGATCTCCTTGCAGCCCAAGGAACTCTCAAGAGTCTTCTCCACCATCACACTTCAAAAGCATAAATTCTTCTGCGCTCAGCTTTCTTTACAGTCCAACGCACACATCCATACATGACTACTGGAAAAACCAGAGCCTTGACTAGATGGACCTTTGTTGGCCAAGTAATGTCTCTGCTTTGAATATGCTATCTAGGTTGGTCATAACTTTCCTTCCAAGGAGCAAGCATCTTTTAATTTCATGCCTGCAACCACCATCTGCTGTGATTTTCGAGCCCAGAAAGATAAAGTCAGCCACTGTTCCACTGTTTCCCCATCTATATCCCATGAAGTGATGGGACCAGATGCCATGATCTTAGTTTTCTGAATGTTGAGCTTTAAGCCAACTTTTTCACTCTCCTCTTTCTCTTTCATCAAGAGGCTCTTTTGTTCTTCTTCACTTTCTGCCACACTATTTATATTTTAATTTTATAATTATGTTAATAAAGATAAAGTTAGATAACTTTAATATTAATATACTATCACTTACATTTTTGTTTGAATATTCAATGTCTAAGGGAGCTTTTGTATGTTTTAATCAATCAATTATTATTCAGGATTAACCAATTTTCTCATAATTTTAAATACACCCCACAAATTTAGTATATTTCCTTATAATCTTGTATTTTTTTTTAAATTTAATAGTTCTGAATTCATTTTGTTCTTTTATTGTCAATTAACTTACTAGTTAGAAGATTAAATTCTATTGAACAATTAATGCTGCTTGCAAACTTAATTAAATTATCTTAATATGTTTTAAATTGTAAATTACAAATTTGAAATAGCTGAATCTCTGAGGCATTTCAATGGTCCTAAAACATAGGCCAGATATATTCAGATTTAAAATAGAAATTATATTTTCTTGTATAATGAGCACACTGTTTATATTTTAATTTCAAACACAACTTCTGAATCATTTCTGCTTTATCTCTGTTTATACAATGCCATAATTTCAGATAATTTTATCAGTCATGGTTCTGACAGGAAAAAAAAATCTGGCATATTTTATTATGCAGAGATTTTAATTCAAGGACTACCTGCAGAGATGAGATCAAGGCTAAATGGACAGAAAATCAGAACTATAACCAGAGATTATACAATCAGAAGCCCTTAATACTCCTAGAGCTCAAAGGACAATTCAAGGAAATAGCAATAACAGCAGCCCATTGAGATCTAAGAAGTATTAAGAATGGACTTCACTGTGGGAGATTTAGTTGTGGAGAGTGCATCCAGGCACGTCTTCCTTTCCTGATGTCACTAGACATGCAGAATGTAACTCCTCAGTAGTCCTGCTTCTTCTTTGTATGGAAACACATTAAAGATGGAAATCTGGGCATAAGAACTGTATTATATACATAAGTGATCCTCATGATGTGAAATTGCAAAGAATCAGACATGAATGACCTAGCACACTCACTCACTCACTCATGATTACAAGTATATGCAAAGTAACAGACTTTTATCCCTTTTAATAAAATAACTGGAAAAATAGTATTAACAAAGTTTCTCAGTAATGCTTATTCTTTCTTCTGATCACCCACTGCATAGTACTTTAGGCTCCAATCCTAGATCTCTCCCAACTCAGCCCTGAACTTCACCCCACTGAGCGATATCAGTCACAGAAGTTTACATATTACTTTGAAGGTTATAAAAAGCTTCCAAAATCAACATCTCCTCTCTCAACTTTAATATGATTTTTTTAATCTGAAAAAAGTTTGGCTGTAATTAGATATACATTTTCTTAGTTCACTCAAAGATTCCTTTTTTCTTAGTTATATATCATATATATTCGTGTGTGTGCATGTGTGTACACTCAGTTGCTCAGTCCTGTTGGACTCTTTGAGACCTCATGGACTGTGTATCTCCAGGCTCCAATGGCCATGGGATTATGTCAGCAACAATACTGGAGTAGGTTCCCATTTCCTTCTCCAGGGGCTCTTCCAGATCCAAGGATCCAACTCGATCTCCTATGGCAACTGCACTGGCAGGTAGATTCTTTACTACTGAGCAACCAGGGAAATCCCATCAGTTCAGTTCAGTCACTCATTTGTGTCCAACTCTTTGTCATCTCATGGACCGCAGCATGCCAGGCCTCCCTGTCTATCACCAATTCCTGGAGTTTACTCAAACTCAGGCCCTTTGAGTCAGTGATGCCATCCAACAATCTCATCCTCTGTTGTCCCCTTCTCCTCCCACCTTCAATCTTTCCCAGCATCAGGAATTTTTCAAATGAGTCAGTTCTTTGCATCAGGTGACCAAAAGTATTGGAGTTTCAGCTATAGCATCAGTCCTTCCAATGAATATTCAGACTGATTTCCTTTAGGTTGGATCTCCTTGCAGTCCAAGGGACTCTCAAGAGTCTTCTCCAACACCACAGTTCAAAAGCATAATTCTATTGCACTCAACTTTCTTTATAGTTCAACTCTCACATTCATGTGTGACTACTGGAAAAACCATAGCTTAGACTAGATGGACCTTTGTTGACAAAGTAATGTCTCTCCTTTTTGATATGCTGTCTAGGTTGGTCATAGCATTTCTTCCAAGGAATAAGTGTCCTTTAATTTCATGTCTGCAGTCACCATCTGCAGTGATTTTTGATCTCCAAAAAATGAAGTCTGCCACTGTTTCCCCATCTATTTCCCATGAAGTGATGGGACCAGATGCCATAATCTTAGTTTTCTGAATGTTGAGCTTTAAGCCAACTTTTTCACTGTTCTTTTTCACCAAGATGATTTTTAGTTCTTCTTTGCTTTCTGCCATAATGGTGGTGTCATCTGCCTATCTGAGGTTACTGATATTTCTCCCGGTAATCTTGATTCCAGCTTGTGCTTCATCCAGCCCAACATTTCTCATGATGTGCTCTGCATATAAGTTAGATAAACATATGGGTCATAAATATTTATACCTTTCCAATTGTACATTTCCACCTTGAAGTATACATGTAGCCTTACTTATTTCTTGGTAATCCTAAATTTAGGCCCTCATACGGGTGATGCTGGGAGGGAATGGGGGCAGGAGGAGAAGGGGATGACACAGGATGAGATCGCTGGACAGCATCACTGACTTGATGGACGTGAATCTGAGTGAACTCCAGGAGTTGATGATGGACAGGGAGGCCTGGCGTGATGCAATTCATAGGGTTGCAAAGAGTCGGACATGAATGAGTGACTGAACTGAACTGAACTGATGGGTGAGTTCTTTCTTACAATTTGTCTTTACATATTTTTAAGGAAATTGGAAGGTCTTGTGAGATTAAAAAAAATATTAGTGATTTTTATTTAATTAATCAAAATAGTATTCTTTCTCCCAGGTAGTCTTATATGATATATGTTTGCTTCTAAAAATATTGTTAATTTTACCCATAACAAGAAAAGTTTACAAAATACCATACCGATTTTACTCTACCAGGTATAATTAATGAAATATTTGAGAATTAGTATTTTTCAGATGTTTCTAGATTCTAAGTAGAGGAGGTCATGATATACAAAAATTGTTAGTAGGATGTGTTATCACATCTCATGAAAAGTAATATTTTAAGGCAAAAAGATCATTCTATAGCATGTTTTACCAGAAATGTATAAGCATACATTAATTGTACTTAATAAATTTTAACTAGCTATTTGTTGCTGAAATTCTTTCTTAAATGATAATTACTATAATTGATCTATCATCCACTGTTGTAATATAATATCTGTTAACAGCAGTACACTATGGGAGAAAAAAATAGCATAGTGGATTTGTTGTTGTTATTCAGTCTCTCAGTTGTGTCTGACTCTTTGTGACCCCAACTGCAGCACACCAGGTTTCCCTGTCCTTCACCATCTCCTGGGAACTGCTCAAACTCATGTCCATTGAGTCAGTGACACCATCAAACCATCTCATCCTCTGTTGCCTCCTTTTCCTCCTGCCTTCAATCTTTTCCAGAATCAGGGTCTTTTTCAATGTCAGTTCTTCACATCATAGTTGATTATGTGCACACAAATCCATCCTTGGGAAATTTATTGAACATCTCTGGGCCTTAGTTTCCTGACTTGTAATGTAGGCATAGTAAATACATCTGTTTCATAAGATTATACTATAATTAAGTGTATATTTCTAAATAAACTACTTAGGACAAAGTCAGGTACATAGTACTTAGCAAAAGTTGACTATTTTTGTTTGTATATCAAATATATATAATCTAATGTTATATTAATATACAGTAACAGAGGAAAAAACTCTGGCTCATTTACAATAACTGTATTAAAATACATTAATTCATCATGCTAATTAGTATACTAGTTCACGTTTGTAGTGTTAAATTACTTTACGCATATAAAATTTGGTGGGATATAATTTTTATTTGTCTCTTTTTCTTAAGCTCTTATTTAGAGATAATTGTAGAACTACAATCAGGTTATCGACATTGATGCTCAGCCAAAGTACCAAGTATTTCCATCACCCAGGGATTCTTCACGTGTCCCTTTTATAGATACCTGACCTTCCCCCCATCCTCTCTCTCCCCTTCTTAAAGCCTGGCAACCACTAATATTTTTCTTTTTCATATAATTTTGTCATTTAAAAATGCTATGTAAATAAAATCAGTGTGTAACCTTGGAAATTGGCTTTTTTCTCCACTCGTTATCTTTCTCTGAAGTGTTATCTAGGCTTTTGCATTTATCAATAATCTGCTCCTATTTACAGCTGAGTAGAATTTTATGGTACAGATGTACCACAATTTGCTTAACCATTCACTCTAGAACATCTGGATTGATTCCAGCTTTTGTCTATTATGACAACATTTGTATATACATTTTTGTGTGTAGACATGTTCCTGTCTCTAGTTTAAATAAATGAGTACAGTTGTTGTGTTCTATAGCAGTTGTGTGATTTTGCTTTTTAACAAACTTCCAAAATGTTTTCCAGGAGAGCTATAATACTTTATATCCCCACAACAATATATGAGTGATCCAGTTTTTCCATGTCACCAGCATTTAGTGTTGTCTCTCTTATTCTTTTAGTTTTTTTTTTTTCTGATAGATGTGTAGTGATTTTTCATTGTGGTTTTAATTTATAATTCTCTACAATTGCACTCATCTCACACGCTAGTAAAGTAATGCTCAAAATTCTCCAAGCCAAGCTTCAGCAATACATGAACCGTGAACTTCCTGATGTTCAAGTTGGTTTTAGAAAAGGCAGAGGAACCAGAGATCAAATTGCCAACATCTGCTAGATCATGGAAAAAGCAAGAGAGTTCCAGAAAAACATCTATCTCTGCTTTATTGACTATACCAAAGCCTTTGACTGTGTGGATCACAAGATACTGTGGAAAATACTGAAAAAGATGAGAATACCAGACCACCTGACCTACCTCTTGAGAAACCTATATGCAGGCAAGAAGCAACAGTTATAACTGGACATGGAACAACAGAATGGTTTCAAATAGGAAAAGTAGTACATCAAGGCTGCATATTGTCACCCTGCTTATTTAACTTTTATGCGGAATACATCATGAGAAATGCTGGGCTGGAAGAAGCACAAGCTGGAATCAAGATTGCCGGGAGAAATATCAATAACCTCAGATATGCAGATGACACCACCCTTATGGCAGAAAGTGAAGAGGAACTAAAAAGCCTCTTGATGAGAGAGAGTGGAAAAAGTTGGCTTAAAGCTCAAAATTCAGAAAATGAATATCATGGCATCCGGTCCCATCACTTCATGGGAAATAGGTTGGGAAACAGTGGAAATGCTGTCAGACTTTATTTTTGGGGGCTCCAAAATCACTGCAGATGGTGATTGCAGCCATGAAATTAAAAGACACTTACTCCTTGGAAGAAAAGTTATGACCAACATAGATCGTATATTCAAAAGCAGAGACATTACTTTGCCGACTAAGGTCCGTCTAGTCAAGGCTATGGTTTTTCCTGTGGTCATGTATGAATGTGAGAGTTGGACTGTGAAGAAGGCTGAGCACCCAAGAACTGATGCTTTTGAAGTGTGGTGTTGGAGAAGACTCTTGAGAGTCCCTTGGACTGCAAGGAGATCCAACCAGTCCATTCTGAAGGAGATCAGCCCTGAGATTTCTTTAGAAGGAATGATGCTAAAGCTGAAACTTTAGTACTTTGGCCACCTCATGCGAAAAGTTGACTCATTGGAAAAGACTCTGATGCTGGGAGGGATAGGGGGCAGGAGGAGAAGGGGACAGCAGAGGATGAGATGGCTGGATGGCATCACTGACTCATTGAACGTGAGTCTGAGTAAACTCCGGGAGTTGATGATGGACAGGAAGGCCTGGCGTGCTGCCATTCATGGGATTGCAAAAAGTTCGACATGACTGAGCGACTGAACTGAACTGAACTAGTGGCTGACAATGTGGAATATCTGTTCATGTGCATATTTACTATATGTAAATCCACTCAGTGAAATGTCATTTCATGTATTGGACTTTTTCTACTAGGATTTTTTTTTTTTCTGTTGAGTTACTAGATTTTTTAATGTATTCAGTCCTTTCTCAGATACTTGATTTGCAAATATTTTTGCCCACTGTGTAGATTGTCTTTATATCATCTTAAATCCTTCACAGAACAAAAGTTCTGAAGTTGATGAATTCAGTTTATCAACTTTTCCTTTGATATATTGTGCTTTTGGTATCAAATCTATTTTTTTAATTAAATTTTATTTTTTAGTTTATTTTGCTTTACAATACTGTATTCATTTTGCTATACATTGACATGAATCAGCCACGAGTGTACATGAACTCCCTATCCCGACCCCCACCTCCCCCCTCCCGCCCCACACCTTCTCTCTGAATTATCCCCGTGCATCAATACTTAATCTCAGATAGCAATTATTCTCTCACTATTTTTCTCATAAATTTCATAGATTTATTTACACTTAAGTCTGTGAACCATTTTAAGTTTTATATGAAAGTGAAAGTAAAGTGAAAGTCACTCAGTTATGTCCAACTGTTTGTGACCGCATGGACTGTAGCCCACCTGGCTCCATAAAATTCTCCACACAAGAATTCTGGAGTGTGTTGCATTTACTTCTCCAGGGGATCTTCCCAACCCAGGGATCAAACCCAGGTCACCCACATTGTGGGAAGACTCTACCTACTGAGCCACCAGTGAGTATTAAGTCAAGGCAAGTTTAAATCTTGCCTATGAAATGGATGACCTACAGATGTCAAATTTCTATAACACAATATGTTGAAAAAGCTATCTTTCCTCCACTTAGTTTCTTGTGCATCTGTGTCAAAAAATAATTTTACATCTTTTGTCTCTTTTGCAATTCTTATTCTGTTCCATCTATTTATGTGTCTATGCCTCTGACAATTCCACTTTCCAGATTACTCTAGCTATACAAGTCATGAATTGAAATAGATATATCCCACCTACTTGATTCTTTTTAAAAGTTGTTTCATCTGTTCTAATTCCTTAACTTTCCATATAAATTTTAGATCATTTTATCCTTATCAAGAAACTTCTTGTTAGAATATATGTTGTGCTAAAAGTGTATATCAGTTTGGGGAGATGACACCTATGTGATGTTGAGTCTTCTAATCCATGAGAGAGTTCTTTAAGTTCTCTGATTTCATCAGCATTTTGTAGTTTTAGCATACAAGCCTTGATGTGTTTTGTTAGATTCGAAGCTAAATGTTTCATTTATTTTGAGAAATTATAAATAGTGTTGCATTTTTAATTTGCTGTGTCCATTTCTCTATAGAAAAAAACTGACTTTTTAATTTTTAAAAGTTAAGCTTTTAAAATTAAAAATTTTAATAATCCATTAGTATCTACTCTTGATCTTCCTGAACTCACTTATAAGGTCTAGGGATTTGAAGTTTTTTGTAGACTCTTGGAGTCTTATAGCTGGACAAGTATAGCTCTGCAAAGAGAGATATTTTCATTTCTTTCTTTACAACCATTACGGTTTTTATTTTCTTTTTTGCCAATTGCACACTAGTACTTCTAGCACTATTTTGAAAATTGTGGTGAGAACTGATATACTTGCCTTGTTCATGATCTTGGGGATAAGGCTTTCAGTCTTTCATTACAAAGTGTTATATGAGCTATAGCCTTTTTGTAGATACCTTTATTAAGTCTACTGACTTCCCTGGTGGCTCAGATGGTAAAGCGTCTGTCTACAATGCGGGAGACCTAGGTTCGATCCCTGCGTCGGGAAGTTCCCTGGAGAAGGAAAAGACAACCGACTCTAGTACTCTTGCCTAGAAAATCCCATGGATGGAGAAGCCTGGAGGAGCCTGGTGTCCATGGGGTCCCAAAGAGTAGGACACGACTGAGCAATTTCACTTTCACTTTATTAAGTCGAGGATATTCTCCTTTATTTCTATGTTACTGAGAGATTTTATCATCAATAGATGTTGGATTTTGTGCTTTTTGGACATTGATTGATATCATTATGTGATTTTGCTTATTTTTTCCATGTTAGGTTACATAGTTGACTTTTCAAATATTGAACTAGCCTTATCTACCTGGAACAAACTCCACTGGTTATGCTTTATAAATCTTCATATATATTGCAAAATTCTATTTGCTAAAGGCAATGGCACCCCACTCCAGTACTCTTGCTTGGAAAATCCCATGGATGGAGGAGCCTGGTGGGCTGCAGTCCACGGGGTCGCTAAGAGTCGGACACGACTGAGCGACTTCACTCTTTGACTTTGCACTTTCATGCATTGGAGAAGGAAGTGGCAACCCACTCCAGTATTCTTGCCTGGAGAATCCCAGGGACTGGGGAGCCTGGCGGGCTGCCGTCTCTGGGGTTGCAGAGGCAGACACGATTGAAGCAACTTAGCAGCAGCAGCAGCAATAGTTTGATATTTTATGAGAAATATTAATCTTCAGTTATATTTTTTCTCATTTTTGTGATCTAGTTTTCATATCAGGGTAAAACTACTTTTATGACCTAAAATGCAAAAAATTCCTTATAGTCTAGTAGATATCTTATAGAATTGATTTTTTTTTTTTTTTTTTTAGACTTTACATTCTTTTTTAAACAGTTGGCAGAATTTTCTAGTCAAACTATTTGGGCCTTTAAATTTTTATTTTAGCATTTTAAATGCCAATTAAATTTGCTTGATTGTTATAGATTTGGGTACATTGTGCTTTTGAATAATTGGTTCATTTCAACTAAGTGGTCAAGTTTATGTTGTTTTTTAGGGTTTGTCTAACATTCTTTTGGAATCTGCAAGAGCTCTAGCATCTTTAATCTGTGTCTTGTCTCTTTTTTCAATTTTGCAGAGTTTTGTCAATTTTATTAATTAAAAGTAAACAACTCTCATTTAACTGAGTTTTGTCTGCTGTTTTTTCTGTTTTCAAATGTTATTGATTTACACTATTTTGATAATGTTGGTTCCTCATTGTATGTTTATTTTTATTTTATTTTTTTAATATGATTCATGTAGAAACTTTGATAATTCAACTTGAGTCATTTTCTCTTTTAGTGCTATAAACTTCCCTTCAGCACTGTTTACTGTGTCCCACAAATTTCTGCATGTTATAGTTTCATTTTTATTCAGTTCACTGTTCTTTCTGGTTTGCCTTGAAACTTCCTCAATAATTCATTAGTATTTAGAAATGTGTTATTTACAAGTGCTAAAAGTTTTTCCTGTTATCTTTCTATTGTGCATTTCTAGCTTGATTCCACACTTCTGTGATTTCAATTTTTTAAATTAGTTGATGTTTGTTTTAGCTCAGGATGTGGGCTATCTTGGTATATGTTCTGTGCACTTGAAAAGAATGCATATTCTGCTGTTTTAAAGTGGAGTTTATTTAAATGTTCATTAACTGTATTGTAGAATTCTTCTATTTACTTGCTGAATGCATAGCAATTGTTTTATCAACTGCTGAGATAGGGACATTGATGTTTCCAAGTTAATTGTATGTTTGTTTAATTCTTTTTCAGATCTGTCAGTATCTAACTCACATAGTTTGCAGTTCTGTTGCTTCCTGCCTTGCCTTCTTGGAGTATTGATTCACTATTGCGTAGTTTACCCTTTTCTGATAATTTCCTTTGCTCTGAAGACTACTTTATCTTATATTAATATGCCACACCTGCTTTCTTTGTTTGCACGGCATAACTTTTTTCATCCTTTTATTTTTACCTATATCATTATACTTGAAGTGAGTTTCTTAAAGACAATGTAGAGTTGCGTTGTATTTTTAATCCACTATGCCCATATACCAGTCCATTCTGAAGGAGATCAGCCCTGGGATTTCTTTGGAAGGAATGATGCTTAAGCTGAAGCTCCAGTACTTTGGCCACCTCATGCGAAGAGTTGACTCATTGGAAAGACTCTGATGCTGGGAGGGATTGGGGGCGGGAGGAGAAGGGGCTGACAGAGGATGAGATGGCTGGATGGCATCACTGACTCCATGGGCATGGGTCTGGGTGAACTCCGGGGGTTGGTGATAGACAGGGAGGCCTGGCGTGCTGCGATTCAAGGGGTCGCAAAGAGTCGGACAGAACTGAGCGACTGAACGAACTGAACTGATGCCCATCTATCTTTGAATTGCTACATTCAGATGATTTACATTTAATTTAATTAGGGCTAAATCTATGTTTATTTTCTGTTTTTGATTTCATTTTTTTTTCAGTCTTTCTGTGGGTTATTTGAAAAATTTTAGAGTTCCATTTTAATCTATTGATAATATTTCTAGTGTATGTTTATGTATAGCTTTTAGTAGTTGTTCTAATGATTGTTACCTATTATATATCTATGTAGGTATGTATCTCTCTTTATATATATATTTATACATAAAGAGAGATGCCTCAATTCAGTTCAGTTCAGTCGCTCAGTCAGGTCTGACTCTTTGCGACCCCATGAACCGCGTTACACTGGGCCTCCTTGTCCATCACCAACTCCCGGAATCCACCCAAACACATGTCCAATGGTCAGTGATGCCATGAAACCATCTCATCCTCTGCGATCCCCTTCTCCTGCCTTCAATTTTTCCTAGCATCAGGGTCTCTTCCAATGAATCAGCTCTTCGCATCAGGTGACCAAAGTATTGGAGTTTCAGCTTCAACATCAGTCCTTCCAATGAACACCCAGGACTGATCTCTCTAGGATGGACTGGTTGAAATCTCCTTGCAGTCCAAGGGACTCTCAAGAGTTTCTCCAACACCACAGTTCAAAAGCATCAATTCTTCATCATTCAGTTTTCTTTATCTATTCTTCCAAATGTTATTGTCTAACTTCCAATTTATTGATTCTTTCTTCTGCTCCTTTAATTCTGCTACTGAGTCTGTCCATTTCTTTTCCCCCAGTTATTATATTTCAGCTTTAAAATTTACAGTTGGTTCTTTTTTATATCTTTCATTTCTTTGGTGAGATTTTCTTTTAAGTTTTTCAAGTATGATTATTATTACTCATTGAAGAATTCCATAATATGTTCAAATATTTGCCAGATATTCTAATATATCCTTCATTTCAGTGTTGGTGTCTGTTGATTTTTTTTCCCCCTCCAATTCGAGATCTAGCTGGGTCTTGGCATGATGAGTACTTGATTAAAACCTAAACATTTTGAATATAGTAAGAGTCTGAATTTTAAATTTTAAATCTGTTTTGCTGGTCTTCTCTAACAGGACTGCAGCAAGGGACATGCACTCATTACCTTCTTAATTTCAGGTGGAATTTGAGATCCAAGTTTCACACTTGGCTTTAGTTGATATCCAAGGTTGGGAGGTGGGCTCCTTGTTACTCTTGTGTTTCGGTAAGAGTTTGAGAAATGTAGCTCCTCAGTAGGCCTTCAGTAAAATGTCTTTGGTTGTGAGGGGTAAAAGTGACTCATTATTGCTCCCTTCATGGTTTATACTATACAGAGGGAAGTGACATTTTATTCCTAGAGGATGGTGAAGGGTATGAATTACCACTAGGACTCTGAGAAGATGAAATAAATGTATTTTTCTCTAATTCTTCGACTAAGTATCAATGTAAATAAAATCTCTGGAAATTGTATCTGAAACAAGCCTAAGAAAATTATGAAAGGTGGCTCACTTGGATGACTAAGAGGTTAGTTTTCTTAGTTTACTTTTGCCTTATATATGCCAGATTTGGAGTAAACAAAGCAACCTGAAACACCAACTGCTGCTACTGCTGCTAAGTCGCTTCAGTCGTGTCTGACTGTGCGACCCCATAGACGGCAGCCCACCAGGCTCCTCCATCCCTGGGATTCTCCAGGCAAGAACACTGGGGTGGGTTGCCATTTCCCTCTCCAATGCATGAAAGTGAAAAGTGAAAGTGAAGTTGCTCAGTCGTGTCTGACTCCTAGCGACCCCATGGACTGTAGCCCACCAGGCTCCTCCGCCCATGGGATCTGCCAGGTAAGAGTACTGGAGTGGGGTGCCATTGCCTTCATGCCTCAACAAAACTCTGGTCTCCCAAAGTACCAGAAAAGTAGCCTAGCAATGCAGAAAACTTTCAGACTAGTCTGCTCTACCCCAGAAAAAGTACCACACACATACACACACACACACACACAAATGGCCTCAAATAAGTAAATACCAACATGATAGTCTAGACATATGCTCAAAAAATGTAAGGAGCATCTTCCAAGCACCTTCATACTTCTAGGTACCTAATCCTCAACCCCAGCTCCTTCCATGGTATCAGTGAAGATCATCCTCATCCAGAAGCAAAGAGAGATCCTTCCACATCCAAACAGGAAAATAATTTTATTTTTAAGAATATGAAAACATCTTAATTAATAGAATATGTAAATAAGGATTTAAAACGTGATATAAATCCCAGATTCCTGGGAAATTATAAAAATAAATAACGGATAGCTATCTGAGGAAAAACATATAGCAGATTTTCATAAAAAAAAACCTAATCTCTCTCTAAATGAATATATTATTATGTGTTTTGTGAATTACTGTTATAATAGTACCATCATTTTGCCAGAAAGATGGATTGAGCATTATGTAAATTAATATAGGAGAATCAAATGCATTTAGCAAAGATATCTTGATGAGAAATACAGGGCCATTATCTGTTATATTTCTGACTTGATATTTCTAAAAAACAAAAGAGAAGGGTTGGTAAAACCAGATTTTGAAATGGTCTGCACATTTCTCTATGGTCTCAAACTTATTGTATGCAGCTGTGTTAACTACCTATCATTTTCCTAAGATCTGCACACAATTAAATCAAGACAACTTTAGTTTGACTACTGTGAATTCAAAAATATCCATTTGAATGCTTCTCATGTCTAGGACACTTTCTTAGCAAAAAAAGGGTACTTTGAAATTAAATGACATTTTCATGGACCAGCATAATGATTTCTTTCAAATATAAAAACATTTCTTTGAAATCTTTGTACAAACAGACTGAAATTACTTGAACTATGGCTATCACACATATTCATATATTCTTAATTACCAAAAAGTACTTAATAATCTCATGAAAAATATGTGACATTTTTAATTGTAGCATGAAAATTCTAATTTATGTAAAGTCTATATATAATTTTAGTATTTTAATATTATGGACAATTATAGAATTAATACATAAAATGGACATTTCATAGAATTGAGATATGCTTCTTAATATTTATGTTATTATAATGTATAATCTAGTTTAATAACGTGTAAGTACTGAAAAAGAATATCATTTCCATGTAATCATTTTCCAGCATCTAATGGGAAGGTGGAGCACATTGTCGTTGCTGTTAAGTCACTAAGAAGTATCCAACACTTTGCAACCCTATTGACTTTAGCACACCACATTGTTCTGTCCTCCACTATCTCCTCCTGCAGTTTGCTCAAATTCATATACATTGATTTGATGATGCTATCTAACCATCTCATCCTCAACTGTCCCCTTCTCCTTTTGCAATCAGTCTTTCCCAGCATAAGGGTCTTTTCCAATGATTCAACCCTTTGCATCACATGACCAAAGTATTGGAGCTCTAGATTCAGCACCAGCCTTTCCAGTGTATATTCAGAGTTGATTTCCTTTAAGATGGACTGGTTTGATCTCCTTGTCCAGTTCAGTTTCATTCAGTCAGTCGTTTCCAACTTTTTGTAACCCCATAGGAAGCAGTACAACAGGCTTCCCTGTCCATCACCAACTCCTGGAACTTGCTCAAACTCATTTCCATTGAGTCAGTGATGCCATCTAACCATTTAATTCTCTGTCATCCCATTCTCTTCCTGTCTTCAATCTTTCTCAGCATCAGGGTCTTTTCCAATGAGTAAGTTCTTTACATAAAATGACCAAAGTATTGAGTGTCAGCTGTAGCACCAGACATTCCAAGGAATATTCAGGACTGATTTCCTTTAGGATGGACTGGTTGGACATCCTTGCAGTCCAAGGGACTTTTAAGAGTCTTCTCCAAGACCACATTTCAAAAGCATCAGTTCTTCAGCACTCTGCTTTCTTTATAGTCTAGCTCTCACATCCATACATGACTACTGGAAAAACTGTAGCCTTGACTAGATGGACCTTTTATTGGCAAAGTAATGTCTCTTCATTATAATATGTTGTCTAGGCTGGTAAAGGTTTTTTTTTTTTTTTTTTCCCCAAGAAGCAACCACCCTTTAATTTCATGGCTGCCATCACCATCTTAGGTGGTCTGATTTTTGGAGCCCAGAAAAATAAAATCTCTCACTGTTTCCATTGTTTTCCCATCTATGTGCCATGAAGTGATGTCATGATCTTAGTTTTCTGAATGTTGAGTTTTAAGCCAACTTTTTCACTCTCCTCATTCACTTTCAAAAAGAGGCTCTTTAGTTCTTCTTTGCTTTCTGCCATAAGGGTGGTGTCATCCGCATATCCGAGATTATTGATCTTTCCCTCCAGCAATCTTTATTCCAGGTCGTGCTTCATCCAACCCAGCATTTCACATGATGTACTCTGTATATAAGTTAAATAAGCAGGGTGACAGTAAGAAACGCTGACATACTCCTTTCCCAATTTGGAACCAGTCTGTTGTTCCATGTTCAGTTCTAACTCTTGCTTCTTGACTTGCATACAGATTCATCAGGAGACAGGACAGGTACTCTAGTTTTCCCATTTCTTGAAGAATTTCCCACAATTTGCTGTGATCCACACAGTCAAAGGCTTTGGTGTAGTCAATAAAGCATAAGTAGAAGTTTTTCTGGAATGTTCTTACTTTTTCTATGATCCAGCAGATGTTGGCAATTTGATTTCTGGTTCCTATGCCTTTTCTAAATCCAGACTGAACAACTGGAAGTTCACAGTTCACGTACTGTTGAAGCCTGGCTTGGAGAATTTTGAGCATTATTTCCTTTCTCATGTGTGCTGAGTGCAATTGTGTGGTAGTTTGAGCATTTGTTGGCATTGCCTTTCTTTGGAATTGGAATGAAAACTGATCTTTTCCAGTCCTGTGGCCACTGCTGAGTTTTCCAGATTTGCAGGTATATTGAGTGCAGCACTTTCACAGCATCATCTTTTAGGATTTGAAATAGCTCTACTGGACTTCCATCACCTCCACTAGCTTTGTTTTTAGTGATGCTTCTTAAGGCACACTTGACTTCACATTCCAGGATGTCTGGCTCTAGGTGAGTGATCACACCATCATGGTTATCTGGGTCATGAAGATCTTTTTTGTACAGTTCTTCTGTGTTTTTCCCATCTCTTCTTAATATCTTCTGCTTTTGTTAGGTTCATGTCATTTCTCTCCTTTGTTTTGCCCATTTTTCCATGAACTATTTCCTTGGTATCTCCAATTTTCTTGAAGAGATCTCTAGTTTTTCCCATTCTATTTTTTTCCTCTGTTTCTATGCATTGATCCCTGAGGAAGGCTTTCTTATCTCTCCTTGCTATCCTTTCAAACTCTGCATTCAAATGGGTATATCTTTCCTTTTCTCCTTTGCCTTTCACATCTCTTCTTCTCTTAGCTCTTTGTAAGGCCTCCTCAGACAGCCATTTTGACTTTTTGCATTTCTTTTCATAGGAATAGTCTTAATCACTGTCTCTAGCACAATGTCATGAACCTCCATCCATAGATCTTCAGGCACTCTGTCTATCAGATCTATTCCACTGAATCAATTTGTCACTTCCATTGTATAATCATAAGGAATGTGATTTAGGTCATACCTGAATGGGCTAATGGTTTCCCTACTTTCTTAAATTTCTGTCTGAATTTGGCAATAAGAATTTCATGGTCTGAGCCACATTCAGCTCCCAGTCTTGTTTTTGCTGACTGTATAGAGCTTCTCCATCTTTGGATGCAAAGAATATAATTAATCTGATTTTGGTATTGACCATCTGGTGATGTCCACGTGTAGATTCTTCTCTTGTGTTGTTGGAAGAGGATTTTTTTTATGATCAGCTTGTTCTCTTGACAAAACTGTGTTAGGTTTTGCCCTGCTTCTTTTTGTACTCTAAGGCCAAATTTGCCTGTTACTCCAAGTTTCTCTTGACTTCTTTCTTTTTTGTTCCAGTCCCCTATAATGAAAAGAACATCTTTTTTGAGTGTTATTTTTAGAAGGTTTTGTACATCTTCATAGAACCATTCAAATTCAGTTTATTCAGTACTAGTGGTTCAGGGAGAGACTTGGGTTACTGTGATATTGAATGGTTGATTGATACGAGGCAAGATGTCAGAGTATAAGGATATGCATTCATCTTCTCCTGCAAAAATTCAAAATTAAAAGTTGTTGCTAAACAAAAATTGACAGGAGAATGCTGGATCCCACTAATAAAAGATACTGACTTCCAAGGACAAAGGAGAAGCCTCAGCAAAATGGTAGGAGTGGTGAAATCACATTTAGAATCAGACCACATACCCACCAGAGATGATGAGAGGGCTCAAACCAAACCTTATGCACACCAGGAGACCCTACAGAGACTGAACCAGACTTGCATTGACTGTTTGAGTGTCTCCTGCAGAGGTATGGGTCATCAGTGGCCTGCTGCAGGGGCAGGAGCTCTGGAGGAAGCAGATCTAGGTGTGGCATAAGGCTTTTTGGAGGAGGTTGCCATTAACCCTACCCTAGAGCAGCCAGAGTCTTAGAGGGCAAAAAAAAAAAAAAAAAAGCTGGTGCACACCAGGACCCAGAAGAAAGGAGAAGTGACCCCACAAGAGACTGACCCAGACTTTCCTGTGAGTGTCCAGGAATCTCTGGTGGAGATGTGGGTTGACAGTGGCCTGATGCAGGGTCGGAGGTACTGAGTGCAGCAGTGTGTGCATAGGACCTTTTGAAGGAGGTTGCTATTATCTTCATTACCTCCACCATAGTTTTATCTCAGGTCAAACAAGAGGGAGGGAACACAGCCTGGTCCATCAACAGAAAATTGGATTAAAAATTTACTGAGCATGGCCCTGCCCATCAGAACAAGACCTAGTTTCCCCCACAGACAGTCTCTCCCATCAGCCACTTATCCTCATCCATCAGTGGGCAGACAGAATGAAAACCACAATCACGAAAAAAAAAAAAAATCAAACTGATCACATGAACCACAGCCTTGTTTAACTCAATGAAACTATGAGCCATACCCTGTAGGGCCACCCAAGATAGATGGGTCAAGGTGATGAATTCTGACTAAATGTGGTGCAGTGGAGAAGAGAATGTCAAACCACTTCAGTATTCTTGCCTTGAGAACCCCATGAACAGTATGAAAAGGTAAAAAGACACTGAAAGATGAAGTCCCCAGGTTGGTAGCTGCCAATATGCTACTGGAATAGAGTGGATAAATAACTCCAAAAAGAATGAAGAGACAGAGCCAAAGCAAAAACAACACCCAGTTGTGGATGTGACTGGTGATTTAAATAAAGTCTGATGCTGTAAAGGGCAATATTGCATAGGAACCTGGAATGTTAGGTTCATTAATCAAGGTAAATTGGAAGTGGTCATACAGATCGCAAGAGTGAATATCAACATTTTAGGAATCAGTGAACTAAAATGGACTGGAATGGGCAAATTTAATTCAGATGGCCATTATATCTACTACTGTGGGCAAGAATCCCTTAGAAGAAATGGAGTAGCCCTCATAGTCAATAAAAGAGTCTGAAATGCAGTACTTGGGTGCAATCTCAAAAACAACAGAATGATCTCTGTTCATTTCCAAGGCAAACTTGCTGTCCAAGGAACACTCAACATTCTTCTCCAACACCACAGTTCAGAAGCATCAGTTCTTCAGTACTCAGCCTTCTTTCACAAATCCTTGGGATGTGAGCATGTGAGGCTGATTTGGATGTGTGTATAATACCATAGCTTTGGCTATACAGACTTTTGTAGTCAAAGTGATGCCTGTGCTTTTTAATATGCTGTCTACTTTGTCATAGTTTTCCTTCCAAAGGGCAAGTTTGTTTTTTCAATTTCATAGCTGAAATCACTATTTGCAGTGGTTTTGAAGCCCAAGAGAATAAAGTCTGTTACTGTTTGCATTGTTTCTCCATCTATTTGACATGAAGTGATGGGACTAGATGCCATGATCTTAGTTTTATGAATGTTGAGTATCAAGCCAGCTTTTTCATTCTTCTCTATCACTCTCATCAAGAGGTTCTTTAGTTCCTCTTCACTTTCTCCATTAGGGAGATATCATCTGCACTCTGAGATTATTGATATTTCCCCTGGTAATCTTGATTCCTGCTTGTGATTCATCCGGCCCGGCATTTTATATGATATACTCTGCATAGAGGTTAAATAAACAGAGTGACAATACAGACTTGTGGTACTCCTTTCCCATTTTGAGTCAATCAGTTGTTCCATGCTACTTCATGGATCACAGCCATGTCATGGCAAAGGAGCTTGCATAACTCAATGAAGCTATGAGCCATGCTATTCAGGGGCACTCAAGAGGGACAGGTCATAGTGAAGTATTCTGACAAAACGTGTTCCATTGGAAAAGGAAATGGCAACCTGCTCCAGGATTCATGCCTCAAGAACCATGAACAGTATGAAAAGGTAAAAAATATGTGATGCCGGAAGATGAGCCCTCTAGTATAGGAAAGTGAAAATGAAAGTTACTCAATCATATCTGACTCTTTGCAACATCGTGGACTGTAGCCCACCAGACTGTTCTGTCCATGGGATTCTCAAGGCAAGAATACTGGAATGGGTTGCCATTTCATTCTCCAGGGGGATCTTCCCAACCCAGAGATCTAACCTCGGTCTCCTGCATTCCAGGCAGATCCTTTATCTTCTCAGCCACCAGGGAAATTATCTAATATACTACTAGTGAAGAGTCAAAGACAACTACAACAGTTCCACTAATGAGCTATGAATGAATCTGCTGAACCAAAGCAAAAATGATGCTCAGTTGTGGATATGTCTGCTGGTGAAAGTAAAATTCAATGCTGTAAAGAACTATAATGCATAGAAACCTGGAATATTACATACACTAATAAAGGGAAACAGGATGTGAGCAAGCAGGAAATGGCAAGAGTAAACACTTACATCTTAGAAGTCAGTGAACTAAAATGGACAGGAATGGCAGAATTTAATTCAGATGACCATTATATCTACTACCATGGGCACAAATCCCTGAGAAGAAATGGAATAGCTCTTATAGTCAACAAGAGTCCAAAATGCAGTACTTAGGTACAGTCTCAAAAACAACTGAATGATCTGTTTGTTTCCAAGTTAAACCATTCAGAATCACAGTAATCCAAGTCTATGTTCCAACCACTGATGCAGAAGAAGCTGAAATTTACTGGTTCTGTGAAGACCTCCAAGAACTTCTAGAGCTAACACCAAAAAAAAGATGTCTTTTCATCATGGAGATTGGGATACACAGGTAGAAAGTCCAGAGATACCCAGAATAACATGCAAGTTTGGTGTCAGAATACAAAATGAGGTGAAGGACAAAATGTGTTAACTATAAAAAAAATTTAATAGAGCACAGTTATCTATTTTGTAACTTTAAGAAATTAAAACCTTAAGGATATAATTTAAAATAACTGAAAAATAAGATTTTCTATTTAAGGACCCCAGATTAATTTAAGCCTGGAGTAATTTTTTTTCCTAAGATATAGAACTAGCTTAAAGATTTTAAGCAAATACTTATTTTCCAGATATTTTACAGGATGTGTGCATACTGACAATGGATTTTCCCAAACAACTTATTATCATTGTATTTTTAACACAAGTTTTGAAAGAAGGAGTGTTCAGAGGAGTATATTTATATGCCAAAAAGCTACATATTTTCAGAGCAAAAACATTTTGACATGAATCAATCACAGTGGAAACAAAACCTTCTGTGATTGGGCAGATATGAGCAGTAAATCTGCAGTATATAAGGATAATCTTGAGAAAATAAATGAATGTAATTTGGGATCCCCTGACTTAATGATCAACAATAGGACAGAAACTGGGCATTGATTTACAAATTTTTTAAAGGTATCTATTTATTGAGCTAATCTGTTACTGCTGTCATAAACGTAAGAAAAGACAATGGCAATATTTTTTAAGGCTCACACTCAATAGAAAGGCCAAGAAAAATTTAAATCTTTTAACCATTAAAATGATACAGAAGGCTAAAGAAGTACATTAGTTCGAGAAAGTGATGCATATTTCATAACTAATAATTCTCATAATAATCTACTAAAGATAGCTACTAAAAGCTTACTAAGATTAGTTACAAAATGGCAAACATTCACATATAGGAAGCCCATTATTTGTGGATGGCTGTCTAAAGAATGGGTATGCCCAGTGGCTCAGTGGTAAAGCACCAGCCTGCAATGCAGGAGACACAGGAGACATGGGTTGTATCCCAGAGTCTGAAAGATTCCTGGAGGAGGACATTCACTCCAGTATTCTTGCCAGGAAAATTCCATGGACAGAAAAGCCTGGTGGGGTACATTCCAAGGGGTACAAAGCATTGAACATGACTAAGCACACATACATGCCCAAAGAAAACAGTCCTTTTTGTTATTTTGTGATTATTTTACTATCAGTCTTTCCCAATGGACCACAAACATCATAAGGAGAGGACTACATTCACCTGTACTTAATGATTGTATGCTTAGGCAGGAGTACTGGAGTGGGGTGCCATTGCCTTCTCCGATGCTTAGTATATAATGCAGTAGATGTTAGCTGAGTGAATAAAGATAATCTTGGCATTATGTGGCATACATAATACTGTATATAAAGTATGCTACATGTAATATGTTTGGGATTAGACTCATTCCTCTATATTTTCATATAGCAATTCTGAGGATAAAACAGTTCTAAAATGTTCTAATGGAAATATCACTTCAGATGCCCAACTAGTTTCTTGAAGGTGGCAAGTTTGGAATGAGTGGTTTATTCATCTTTATTAAGGTCTCTGTGCCCACATGTGCAACATTTTGTTCGAAGACAAGGAAAATAAAGTAATTGCATTTCATTATGGAGGAGGAGTGGGCAGTATCTAAAGAAAGAACATTATGAACAAAACTTGTTCACTTTAGATATAATTAACCTTCTTGTGCCATCTGCATTACTAATGTGATGGGATTATTATACTGTCCTAATGTATTTGAATTTCTATTCATGTTTTCTCCACTAAATAAATAAAAGTGGTTGACTAAGATGACATTTGCTTTAACTGTTCATCATAGAATTTTTTCTAAAGCTATATTAGCCTGTTAAATGCAAACTATTAAATAGATGATATTTCATGAGAGGTTGTGAACCTAATTATACCAAATGTCATCATTTTATTTATTAAAAGGTTTTCAAAAGTTGCTCAGTAAAAAGGATGAATACCTGGATTCTTATGATATTTAAATTATTCCATTAACTAAAAATAATTTTATAAGGCAAGTTTATTGACAGTATACTTAATTTATATTTATAATCAATTTGAGTTGTTTATGGATAATTTAGGGTTTCCTAGGTGGCACTAGTGTTAAAGAACCCACCTGGCAAAGCAGGAGACACAAGACATATGTTCGATCCCTGCGTTGAGAAGATCTCCTGGAGAAGGGAATGGCAGCCCACTCCAGTATTCTTGCCTGGAGAATCCCATGGACAGAGGAGCCTGGTGGGCTATAGTCCATGGGGTCCCAAAGAGTCAAACATGACTGAGCATACATAAACACAGACACAGTTGCATGCATATTGTAAACATCACATGTCTACTGTGAATCATGTTAGGTTTTAAATCTTATAGGATTTAAGGAAATATCTGTTTGAAGAATCTTTATATTGCTAGAGTTGTGTTCCTTGAAAAAGACATCAGCCCAACTAAAGTATCCATGTACTTGAATCCAGCATTTACATTGTAGACATATTCAGTTCTTGCTTTGGTCTTCTTAAGCCTTCAATAAAGGAATGCATGAGCCGTGTTTGAAAAGTCAATGTGTGCACCCCATTTACATCTCTTATCAAGAATGGCCTATACATACTATTGATCAATATAAATGAGACATTTCTTTCATTTAGACAACATTTCATGAGCATTCTGTCATTCAAGCTACCAACTTGTGGTTTTGTCTTTTATTCTTATGTTGAGCTGAAACCTTGTATACAGTTACAAGTCATACCTTCTGATTTTTGTAAACACAAAACATAATGGGCTTTTCCCCAACTATTTTTTTTAACCCTGGATGTCATTAATTTAAAACACAGGTCAGAAATAATTTGTAACTTAGGAAAATTCTTGCCTCTCCACAAAATTTGGAGCTAAATTAATCAAAGAGAAAATCATAGCTTGAGTTTATTTTAGATAATGTGCAAATAATAAAAACATGAATAATGAGGATCAACTGCACTTCAATGCTGTTCACTTGTTGTTATTGTAACTGTTTTTGTTTAAGACAGTCATAACAGTGAAACTCAGATATTGACTATTTTTCATGCTAATCAATAAAAAAGTTCATCCCTTTAAACTGAAATATTATTTTCTTACTGTGTATTGCATTTAATGGTATCTGAGTTCAACTTAGGATTTAAGGATAGAAAGCATGTCAAATCCATCAAAAATACATATTAATAAGCACAAATCATTATATAGAACAAATATTCATAAGCCTATTTTTAAGTTAGCCTTGGAAAATGTCTAAATCATGTATTTTTTCTTTGTAAATTGTACATTTATGCTGAATTTTCTATAACTTGAAAAGTGTTAATTAATGTTTATATTTTATTTGGATGTTAAGATTAAATATTCACTTGTTTAAAATAAAACAAAATAATACAGCTGTCTGATTGCTATAAGCCTATAAGAAGGACATTAGGGTCAACATGGAGCATAATCAACAGGGGCATAATCTATTAATTTATGATCCTTAAGAGATATCAACTAGTTAAAGTATTTTAGCTATAAAATTCCTGGCAATGAGTCAACTCTTCGCATGAGGTGGCCAAAGTACTAGAGTTTCAGCTTTAGCATCACTCCTTCCAAAGAACACTCAGGGCTGATCTCCTTTAGAATGGACTGGTTGGATCTCGGGGAGGCCTGGCGTGCTGCAATTCATGGGGCTGCAAAGAATCAGACACAGCTGAGCGACTGAACTGAACTGATATATGATATTATGTGGGGTTTTTAAGTTCTTATTTGTTAAAGGTGCATACTAAAATATTAAGGGGTAAAATGATATGATGTCCAGGGTTTATTTCAGCCCAGAAAGAGAAAAAAAGACAGTTGGAAAGAAACAGGCAAAACAAGATTGGTAAAATCTTAATAAATGTCAAATCTGAAAAAAAAAATTCCTGGCAATTGCTTTAATTATGGATAAGAGCATGATATGAAATCTAGCTCTAGTTACAGCTCTTTCATGGCACTATGGCAGAATGTCAGAAGGCTTCTGAAAATATTGCATTTCAGGACTCAAATGCATTTGGTTTTACTTGATGATGAAACTTTGACTCTTCAAATGTGAGGAATCTCATGTGTATAAAAGCAATTATATATATATAGGCTAAGATTTAAAGCACACTGTTGAGACTGTTCAATTTGTTCAAATTTGGTAGTGGTGGTAATTTGAAGAATGATTTCAAATAATTAAGTAAAATTTAATTATTTTAAATTTTATAATGATTTTCTTATAAAGGTAATATCATTTTAATTCATTTTCCATGATTATATGAGCCAATTGAGCATGATTATAAAATTTTGTGTGGAGCTTCCAAGGTGGCACTAGTGGTAAAGAATCTACCTGTCAATGCAGGAGATGTGGGTTGCTTCAATCCTTGGATTGGGAAAATACCCTGGAAGAGGGCACAGCAATTCATTCCAGTATTTTTGCCTGGGGAACCTCAGGGACAGAGGATCCTGGCTTGTTACAGTCCATAGGGTCACAAGGAGTTGGACATTACTGAAGCAACTTAGCACACACACACACATAATACTTTATATAGACTTGAATATTCAATATTATTAATTCATATATGTCTTATTATTTGACTTATAGGTGCTTGATAAATAACATGCTGTGAACTCTGGCATATATAAAATAAATACAGCTATAATTCCTTGTGAAACTCACATTTATCGAAGGAAAGCCACATTTCACATGGGAACATGTACTAAGAGCTACATCTATTTATGCTAAAATACATTAAACTGGGCCATTTTATATTTTTAGTGCAAAAAATGTTCTGTAGACTACTTACAACATGTTCTGAAAAATGAAGTTGTATATTAGATTTTAAAAATTAGATGAGCTGATGTGAACTTGTTAAAGAGAGGAGTCATAGAATGCTTATCTCTCAAATTTTCTCAAGAAAAAATAATGCAAAATTTAAATAACATATTAAAGGTTAACCAAGAAATAAAAGCAAATATACTACTTTCACAAAACATTTAATCTTTATTATTATCAATTAACTCTCAGTTTCCAAATGTGTTAATGAACTTGGGCCTCGTATGGCTCAGCGGTTAAGGCATCTGCTCCAATGTGGGAGACCCAGGTTTGATCCCTGGGTCGGGAAGATCCCCTGGAGAAGGAAATGGCAATCCACTCCAGTATTCTTGCCTGGAGAATCCCATGGACAGAGAAGCCTAGTAGGTTACAGTCCATGGGCTCGCAAAGAGTCGAACACGACTGAACGACTTCACCTTCAAATCCTTCACCATCCATGTATCTACTATATACTTCAAAAGAACTTGTGTATTCATCATTTGGTTATGATCATGATCAAGCTTACTGAAGTTATTACTCTAAATACCGTATGATATGAAAAAATAAGATCAGAATAATACTTATTATCACTTTGACACATTGCCAAAGTGGCTAATTTACACCCAGGGAGTAATTTACAAATGTTGAGCATCTGGATGGTTACATATTAAGCTTCCTCAGGTGAATGATTTCAGGTAATACTTAGAAATACTTTTAAAGACATGACACCTGGTCTATAACAGTTTTCAAAACTAAGGACAAACACATGCTGATTATATAATCAATGTTATAATGAAACACAAATAAATTAGAAAATTTCACCATGTCAAATTATGAAATAAATTCATCATAGAATTGCATTTTATATACCATTTTAGTTTTATACACATATATTATATATAAATGTGTTTATGTATATATATCTAAACATGCTTTACTATAAAATCTTTTTTTAAAGAAATATAGTTTCATTATAAGCTAAGAAAATTGAACAAAGGATAAGTTGTAAGATCTGTTCTCTTGAGATAAATTTTTCTTTCAGATTTTATGTCTATTTGACAAAATGATGAAATTTAAGCCTATAATGTAATGAAATTATCAAATTTTTCCATGCTTACTCCTTGGAAGAAAAGTTATGACCAACCTAGATAGCATGTTGAAAATCAGAGACATTAATTTGTCAACAAAGGTCCGTCTAGTCAAGGCTATGGTTTTTCCAGTGGTCATGTATGGAATGTGAGAGTTGGACTGTGAAGAAAGCTGAGTGCTGAAGAACTGATATTTTTGAACTGGGTGTTGGAGAAGACTCTTGAGAGTCCCTTGACTGCAAGGAGATCCAACCAGTCCATTCTGAAGGAGATCGGCCCTGGGATTTCTTTGGAAGGAATGATGCTAAAGCTGAAGCTCCAGTACTTTGGCCACCCCATGTGAAGAGTTTAATCAATGGAAAAGACCCTGATGCTGGGAGGGATTGAGGGCCGGAGGAGAAGGGGACGACAGAGGATGAGATGGCTGGATGGCATCACGGACTCAATGGACGTGAGTCTGAGTGAACTCCGGGAGCTGGTGATGGACAGGGAGGCCTGACGTGCTGCGATTCATGGGGTCGGAAGTAGTCGGACACGACTGACCAACTGAACTGAACTGATTGAAAGACCATAATTCCTATAGGCCTCTCAAAACAGCTATCAAAACACATGCAGTGAGATATTCCCTAAATTTAATCTTCTGGTATAAATGCAATTATCCAATAGTGTATCTATTTGCATTTTATGTGCATTTCCCCAATTCAGAAGGTCATTTTTCTCTTATTTTACATTCCTCTCCTCGCATTCAATTAATCCCAAGATGTTACTCCAATCCCTGTTATTTACAAGAATTTAAAAAATTTTCTAATTTTTACAAATATAATCTTTACAAAAACCTTTGCTGTCTGGCTCTTGCAAAACTATACAGACTCATCACTGTGCTATTTCCTATTCCTGCATGATAGGCTTCTTGTGATCCTCTGAATTTGCCATTTTTCTTATTTTTGCACATTACTATTCACTCTTTGAGCTTCCCTGGTGGCTTAGACGGTAAACTGTCTGCCTGCAATGCGGGAGACCCGGGTTCAATTACTGGGTCGGGGAGATCCCCTGGAGAAGGAAATGGCAATCCACTCCAGCACTCTTGCCTGGAAAATCCCATGGACGGAGGAGCCTGATAGGCTACAGTCTATGGAGTCGCAAAGAGTCGGACACGACTGAGCGACTTCACTTTCACTTTTCATTCACTCTTTGGAAAAACTCCATTTCCATCTGCTAAATTTGTGTTTTCCTTTAAAACATTATTTAAATATAATCCTTTCTGCAAAGACCTGCTTGATACCTTCAAGCTCAACTTCTAGCACATTCGCTAGACTCTTTTAGTACTTCAGTTCAGTTCAGTTCAGTTCAGTCGCTCAGTCGTGTCTGACTCTTTGCAATCCCATGAATCGCAGCACGCCAGGCCTCCCTGTCCATCACCAACTCCCGGAGTTTACCCAAACTCATGTGCATTGAGTCAGTGATGCCATCCAGCCATATCATCCTCTGTCGTCCTCTTCTCCTGCCCCCAATCCCTCCCAGCATCAGGGTCTTTTCCAATGAGTTATTACTCAATAGGACTATATTATTCTAAATATCAATTATATCCCTGCATATTTATCTTTATTATCCTGTGTGGTCCTTGAAGTAGGTTAACTGTCTTGCTTTTGAATCCTCCAAAGTAAGGATTCAGCCTTGTTACAAAATGGATAAATTGAATAGTTCAGTCAGTTTGTTGCAAGCCATTGCCCAACTATTAATACTAAGCCTATGTCTCACTATCTAAGTTTTTATTAATATCATAGGAGGGCAATACTACAAGATGTCCTTTTCCATACTGGTCTAAATAAGCTGCACTGTGGTTACAGATATACCATAAATATCTCCAAATTGTAGTGATTTAGCACCAGAAAAGATTATTTCTTGCTCAGATGAAGTTAAATATGTCTGCTGATATTCTTCTTTGTGACTTAGGGTTTAGATTTCCTCCATTTTGATGGTATATCAACTCAATATTTGACTTCCCTGATCTCAGTGGCAAGATTATTATTTTATTTTATACTTGGAAAAAAACTGAGATATTATAGATAGACTTAACTATTCATTAGTAAATAGGTAATTTAGCTTCAATTCAGATATTTAACCACTGTGTTATACAGCCAACCAAGATGCTGGCATGCATGCCAAGTTGCTTCAGTCATGTCCTATTTGGCATGACCCCACGGACAGCAGCCCACCAGGCTCCTCTGTCCATGGGATTCTTTAGGCAGAATACTGGAGTGGGTTGTCACTTCCTTCTCCAGCCAACCAAGATGATACATATTAAAAGGTTTATATTTCATGGCCCATAGCCGGATCTCAGTAACTCTTATTTTCCCCATTTTATCTACCAGACTGAAAGACCTTTGAATATAAATGTTTTTTTTTTCTTATTAGTCTTTTTCTTTTCAATATTAGTATGAGAAGTGGTAAACAGTAGGCAGTCAATAAAATTAATTTGGTGACATTGTCATGGGAAAGCTATCAGATGCTAAATAAAGGAAAATAAATATAGTTTATTTTCTTCCTTATGCATAGATATCCTCACCTATTAAAATACACATTAAAACCTTTATGTTATAGTGAAATAGATTATGCACTGTATATTTCATTCCAAATATTTTTAATTTATTTCAAACAGTGAATTTGCTTGGTTTTAGACTATGTTCCATTTTGTGATTGTTAAAGTAGTCTCATATGTGAAATCTGAAATTTTAACCGTGGGAAAAAATAATCATGTCTAGAGTTTGCTACTGAGAATTCAAGGAGCACTGTATTTAGAAAATTGCTTTTAGAGGGCTAACAATTAAATGACATGCGTAAACACAAACACACACAGTGTTTAAGTGTAACTTCAGCTCAGTCTTTCAGTCATGTGCGACTCTTTGCAACCCTATGAATGGCAGCACACCAGGCCTCCCTGTCTATCACCAACTCCCGGATTTCACTCAGATTCATGTCCATCGACTCAGTGATGCCATCCAGCCATCTCATCCTCTGTCTCTGTCATTCCCTTCTCCTCCTGCCCCCAATCCCTCCCAGCATCAGAGTCTTTTCCAAGGAGTCAACTCTTTGCATGAGGTGGCCAAAGTACTGGAGTTTCAGCTTTAACATCATTCCTTCCAAAGAAATCCCAGAGCTGGTCTCTTTCAGAATGGACTGGTTGGATCTCCTTGCAGTCAAAGGGACTCTCAAGAGTCATCTCCAAAACCACACTTAAAAACATCAATTCTTTGGCACTCAGCCTTCTTCCAGTCCAACTCTCACATCCATACATGACCACTGGAAAAACCATAGCCTTGACTAGACGGACGGACCTTAGTCAGCAAAGAAACGTCTCTGCTTTTGAATATGCTATCTAGGTTGGTCATAACTTTTCTTCCAAGGAGTGTCTTTTAATTTCATGGCTGCAGTCAAAAATGGTTTAATTCTGCCCACAGTAAAGGTCTCAGAAATGCCAACAAATTCAGCTACATTGCAGACCAGAAATGTCTGGGCACTATATTTAATAATGTATGAATACTCAGTTGCTCAGTTGGGTCTGACTCTTTGTGATGCCCTAGACTGTAGCCCACCAGGCTCCTCTGTCAATGAAATTTTCCAGGCAAGAATACTAGAATGGATTGTTATTTCCTACTGCAGGGGATCTTCTCGATTCTTGACAGGCAGATTCTTCACTGCTGAGCCACCTGGGAAGCCCAAACAATCCTGCCCAGATTGTGCAGCATTGAAGAAGATGCATTTTTTTTTAAATTATATTTTTTCTTGTTACTTTTGTCTCTGTATAATCATATTCTTTTCCATTGTGGTTTATCATAGGATATTGAATATAGCTTCCTGTGCTATACAGTGGGACCTTGTTGTTTAATCATTTGATATATAAGAGTTTACACCTGCTAATTTCAAACTCCAATCCTTTCCTCCTCCACCACCCTCCTTCTTGGAAACCACAAATCTGTTCTTTATATCTGTGAGTCTGTTTTTGTTTCTTAGATATCTCCATTTATGTCATATTTTAGATTCCACATTTAACTGATATCTTATGATATTTATCTTTCTCCTTTTGACTTAGTTTGCTTAGTATGATAATCTCAAGGTCCATCCATGTTGCTGAAAATGGCATTATTTAATTATTTTAATGGCTGAATTATATATATGTGTATATATTATAACATTTTATATATAATATATAATTTCAATGGCTGTTATGTATATATATATTTATATATACATGCATCTATATTTACACATTACATCTTTATCCATTTGTCTGTGATGAATGCTTGGGTTGTTTTCATGTCTGGACTATTGTAGATAGTGCTCCTATGAACACTGGGTTCATGTATCTTTCTAAACTATAATTTTGTTTGGGAATACACCCAGGAGTGGGATTGCCAGATCATTCAGTAGTTCTATTTTCAGTTTTTAAGGAACCTTCATACTGTTTTCCATAGTTGCCAAACCTATATATGTTGCCATCAACAGTTTGAGAGGGTTACCTTTTCTCTATACCCTCTGTAGCTTTTATTATTTGTACACATGTTAATGATGGACTGTTGTGAGGGTTTACAAATAATTTCTTCCAGTCTGTAGCTGTCTTTTCATGTTGTTTATGGTTTCCTTTTCTGTGCAAGAGCTTGTAACTTTGATTAGGCCCCATTTTTTTAATTTTTGCTTTTATTTGTATTGCCTTGGGGGACTGACTTTAGAAATCAATCATATGATTTATGTCAGAGAATATTTTGCTTATGTTGTCTTCTAGGAGTTTTATGATATCTCATCTTTATTTAAGTCTTTAAACTATTTTGAGTTATTTTTTTGTGTATGGTGTGGGGTTGTGTTCTAGCTTCATTGATTTACATATGGCTGTCCAACTTTCCCAACTCCACTTGCTGAAGAGACTTTCTTTTCCCCATTGCATATTCTTGCTTCCTTTGTTGAAGATTAATTGTCTATAGGGGTGTGTGTGTGTGTGTGTGTGTGTGTCTTATTTTTGGATTCTCTGTACTGTTCCTTTGACCATGTGTCTGTTTCTGTGCCAATAACATGCTGTTTTGATGGCTGTAGCTTTGTATTATTAAGTCTAGGAGGATTATGCCTCCTGCTTTCTTCTTTTTTCTTCAGAATGGCTCTGGCAGTCTGGGTTTTTTACGGTTTCATATGAAATTTAAGATTATTTTTTTTAGTTCTGTGAAAAACCGTCATGGGTATTTGATAGGTATTGCATTAAATCTTCAGATTGGTTTGGGTATCATAACCACATAAACAATATTAATTCTTCCAATCCAAGTGCATGGATATCTTTCTATTTCTTTGAATCATCAATTTCCTTTATTAATGTTTTGTAGTTCTCAGCATATGTCTTTTGACCACTTGGTGAGATTCATTCCTAAGTTTTTTTTTTTTTTAATTTGTATTTTTACTTTATTTTACTTTTTACAATACTGTATTGATTTTGCCATACATTGACATGAATCCACCATGGGTGTATATGAGTTCCCAATCTGATCCTCCCTTCCACCTCCCACCCCATATCATCTCTCTGGATCATCCTCATGCACCAGCCCCAAGCATCCTGTATCCTGTATCGAACATAGACTGGTGATTTATTTCTTACATGAGAGTATACATGTTTCAGTGCCATTCTCCCGAATCATCCCACCCTCTCCCTCTCCCTCAGAGTCAAAAAGTCCATTCTATACATCTGTGTCTCTTTTGCTGTCTCACATACAGGGTTATCATTACCATCTTTCTAAATTCCATGTATATGTGTTAGTATACTGTATTGGTGTTTTTCTTTCTGGCTTACTTCACTCTGTATAATTGGCTACAGTTTCATCCATCTCATTAGAACTGATTCAAATGTATTCTTTTTAATGGCTGAGTAATATTCCATTGTGTATATGTACCACTGCTTTCTTATCCATTCATCTGCTGATGGACATCTAGGTTGTTTCCTTGTCCTGGCTATTATAAACAGTGCCGCAATGAACACTGGAGTACATGTGTCTCTTTCAATTTTGGTTTCCTCAGTGTGTATGCCCAGCAGTGGGATTGCTGGGTCATAAGGCAGTTCTATTTGCAATTTTTTAAGGAATCTCCACACTGTTCTCCATAGTGGCTGTACTAGTTTGCATTCCCACCCACAGTGTAAGAGAGTTCCCTTTTCTCCACACCCTCTCCAGCGTTTGTTGCTTGCAGACTTTTGGATCGCAGCCATTCTGACTGGTGTGAAATGGTACCTCATTGTGGTTTTGATTTGCATTTCTCTGATCATGAGTGATGTTGAGCATCTTTTCATGTGTTTGTTAGCCATCCATATGTCTTCTTTGGTGAGGTGAAGGTGAGGTGAAGTTGCTCAGTCGTGTCCGACTCTTTGCGACCCCGTGGACTGTAACCTACTAGGCTTCTCAGTCCATGGGATTCTCCAGGCAAGAATACTGGAGTGGATTACTGTTTCCTTCTCCAGAGGATCTTCCCAACCCAGGGATCGAACCCGGGTCTCCCGCATTGGAGGCAGACGCTTTAACCTAAATGTTTATTTAGTTCTTTGGCCCATTTTTTGATTGAGTCGTTTATTTTTTAAGGAATTGAGCTGCATACGTTGCTTGTATATTTTTGAGATTAGTAGTTTGTCAATTGCTTCATTTGCTATTATTATCTCCCATTCAGAAGGCTGTCTTTTCACCTCGCTTACAGTTTCCTTTGTTGTGCAGAAGCTTTTAATTTTAATTAGATCCCATTTGTTTATTTTTGCTTTTATTTCCAGTATTCTGGGAGGTGGATCATAGAGGATCCTGCTGTGATTTATGTTTTTCTCCCATTCAGAAGGCTGTCTTTTCACCTTGCTTATAGTTTCCTTTGTTGTGCAGAAGCTTTTAATTTTAATTAGATCCCATTTGTTTATTTTTGCTTTTATTTCCAGTATTCTAGGAGGTGGGTCATAGAGGATCCTGCTGTGATTTATGTCGGAGAGTGTTTTGCCTATGTTCTCCTCCAGGAGTTTTATAGTTTCTGGTCTTATGTTTAGATCTTTAATCTATTTGAGTTTATTTTTGTGAATGGTGTTAGAAAATGATTTAGTTTCACTCTTTTACAAGTGGTTGATCAGTTTTCTCAGCACCACTTGTTAAAGAGATTGTCTTTACCCCGTTGTATATTCTTGCCTCCTTTGTCAAAAATAAGGTGTCCATAGGTGTGTGGATTTATCTCTGGGCTTTCTATTTTGTTCCATTGATCTATATTTCTGTCATTTTGCCAGTACCATACTGTGTTGATGAATGTGGCTTTGTAGTAAAGCCTGAAGTCAGACAGGTTGATTTCTCCAGTTCCATTCTTTTTTCTCAAGATTGCTTTGGCTATTTGAGGTTTTTTGTATTTCCTTCCAAATCTTGAAATTATTTGTTCTACCTCTGTGAAAAATACAAACCATTAGCCAGACTCATCAAGAAACAAAGGGAGAAAAATCAAATCAATAAAATTAGAAATGAAAAGGGAGAGATCACAACAGACAACACAGAAATACAAAGGATCATAAGAGACTACTATCAGCAATTATATGCCAATAAAATGGACAACGTGGAAGAAATGGACAAATTCTTAGAAAAGTACAACTTTCCAAAACTGAACAGGAAGAAATAGAAAATCTCAACAGACCCATCACAAGCACGGAAATTGAAACTGTAATCCGAAATCTTTCAGCAAACAAAAGCCCAGGTCCAGACGGCTTCACAGCTGAATTCTACCAAAAATTTAGAGAATAGTTAACACCTATCCTACTCAAACTCTTCCAGAAAATTACAGAGGAAGGTAAACTTCCAAACTCATTCTATGAGGCCACCGCCACCCTAATTCCAAAACCTGACAAAGATGCCACAAAAAAAGAAAACTACAGGCCAATATCACTGATGAACATAGATGCAAAAATCCTCAAAAAAAATCTAGCAATCAGAATCCAACAACACATTAAAAAGATCATACACCATGACCAAGTGGGCTTTATCCCAGGGATGCAAGGATTCTTCAATATTCACAAATCAATCAGTGTAATCTACCACATTAACAAATTGAAAAATAAAATCCATATGATTATCTCAATAGATGCAGAGAAGGCCTTTGATAAAATTCAACATCCATTTATGATAAAACCTCTCCAGAAACTATGAATAGAAGGAACATACCTCAATATAATAAAAGCTATATATAACAAACCCACAGCAAACATTATCCTCAATGGTGAAAAATTGAAAGCATTTCCTCTAAAGTCAGGAACAAGACAAGGGTGTCCACTTTCACCACTACTATTCATCATAGTTCTGGAAGTTTTGGCCACTGCAATCAGAGCAGAAAAAGAAATAAAAGGAATCCAAATTGGAAAAGAAGAAGTAAAACTCTTCCTGTTTTCAGATGACATGATCCTCTACATTGAAAATCCTAAGTATTTTTAAATGCAACTTTAAAAGGTGTTGTTTGTTTACATTTCTGATATTTCATTGTTAGTGTGAAGAAATGCAGCTATTTTCTATATGTTAATCTTATATCCTGTTGCTGATACTGCTGCTACTGCTTAATCGCTTCAGTCGTGTCCCACTCTGTGCGACCCCACAGACGTTACCTTGCTAAATTCATTTATCAGTACTGGTAGCTTTTGGTAAAGTATTTAGGGTTTTCTATATATAGTATGTCATCTGTATATAATCACAGTTTTATCTCATCCATACCAATTTGAATACCCTTTACTTCTTTTATATGCATCATTGTTGTGGATAAGACTTACAAAACTATGCTGAAGGGGTGTGATGAAAGTGGGTATTTTTGTCTTTTTCCAGATCCTAGTGAGAAAGCTTTCAGCTTTTCAACATTGAATATTATATTGGCTGTGGATTTCTCACAAATGGCTTTCATTATGTTGAAATATGTTCCCTCTATACCCGCTATCATAAAGGTATAATCTACCCTCTGACCCTATTGGGAAAACCTTCCCAATAGAGTACAGCAGGATGAGAATCTGAAATAACTTATAGTATACCTTACTAGCGGAGAAGGCAATGGCACCCCACTCCAGGACTCTTGCCTGGAAACTCCCATGGACGGAGGAGCCTGGTAGGCTGCAGTCCATGGAGTCACTGAGAGTTGGACACAACTCAGTGACTTCACTTTCACTTTTCACTTTCATGCATTGGAGAAGGAAATGGCAACCCACTCCAGTGTTCTTGCCTGGAGAATCCCAGGGATGGGGGAGCCTGGTGGGCTGCCGTCTATGGGATCACACAGAGTCAGACACTACTGAAGCGACTTAGCAGCAGCAGCAGCAGCAGCATACCCTACTAGATATCACCTGTTATGTCAAGTAGAAAGTGGTAACACTTTTAATTGACAATTAGTATAATTGTAGATGAGTTTCTCAGGTGGTGCTAATGGTATGATCCTTGGGTTGAGAAGGTCCTCTGAAGGAGAATATGACAACAAACTCTATTCTTCCCTGGACAATCCCATGGATAGAGAAGCCAAGCAGAATATCATAGGGTTGCAAAGAGTTGGGTCTGACTGAAGCGACTTAGCAGGAGCTTAACTGTGGATGGCTTCTGATTTCATTTTTATTTCTCTGTATTGTGTTTAAATAATTCAAAGTATGTCCCTGATTTCATGACACTAAGTTGTAATGCAGTTGTCTTTTATTGAAAGTGTACAAGAGCCCCATGAAATTTACAAAGCATACCCTTGTATAGCTTCAATTGCTAGAATAAAAATTAATGGTATAAAAAAATGTGCTTTCACAGTTTACCTTGTATGTATGTAAAGGCAAGTAATTCTCACTCTTAACTTATAACTAGCAGATTAAGAAAAAGTGAAACCTACATAAACTGTTAGAACCTTATATACTCTTCTGGTCCTGGTTGAACTCACCTTTGGCAAGTCCCATAGCTACCCAGATTATTAGTGAACAAATTAAAGATATTTGTTTGGCTTCTACTCTATAACCAACAAAAGTGACTGTATCTTAATGCCAATTTACATGAACAAAAAGATTTACAATTGTTTGAGATATTGTCAGTAATTTAACACATACTCAGAAAGAAGAAAAGATACTGAAATAGAAATTTACATTGGATTCTAAAGTTTCTTTTTTTTTCCCATTTTTAAACATGAAATTTCAAGGCTGTATAGTAAAGCAATCTTTTATAATTTGCTTAAGTGGTAACTAACTGGTTGCCAGATATGTAGTTTTCTGCACAGAAAATTATTGAGGAAAAGATAAAAGATTTTTATTATAGGGAAAGGAAATTTACAGAATTATAAAGTAAAATATTAGTTCTCAATTCAATGCTGAAATAAAGACAATCTTTGAAACTGATTTACTGTCATTGCAAGCAGAAAGAGAATATAACACATAGTTTTTAAATCATTCTTAAATTCTTATTTCACATGAATATGTATGAAAATAATAAGCAACTATGTCAACTCTTCAATATTAATGAACTTGTTTTGCCCTATGTGAAAAATAAATTACTTTATGATGCAACTTGACATCTAAGAACCTGGCTCCTACACTGGAAGAACATTAAAAACACTAAAATTTCACTAGAGCAAAGGAAAAGAAAAATCAGTGTTTTCTTTAGTATCTCAGTATGGGGCTGTTGTTGGAAGTTTCATTTGTTTTATTTTGATTTTAATCCACTGAAAACTTGACCTTTGCAGAATGTAGCTCAAGTGACATTTTGGATACTAAGGTTTCCTTGCCAAAGAGAAATAGATTTAATATCCTTCTGCTTTTAAAATCAAAGTAAAGGATTCATGTCTTTGGCCTCATATTGTGGAAAACACTTTAATCTTGTCTTTAACACCTGTTTGAGAGACGTACTAATAACAAGCACACCAAGGGGATCCACTCAACCATTAGAAGACCAATGAACACAGCAATAAGAAAGATAATAAAGACAGTTTCATGTATAAAAAATTTATTGTTTTTCAAAGTTGGTATCTGGGCCAGAAAAGAAAATACTAAAGACTAGCTAGGGGCAACAAGTGTGATCAAATATATTCCTGGCAGAAGCCACATAAGAGAATACTCAGATGCAATTATAGGAGATGCCACCTCTTATGAATTACAGTTTGCAGAATCCATTTGGAAAACACTTCTGGGAATTTCCTCTCCTCATAAAAACAATACTTCTGTTTGACACCATCATAAAGAACAAGTAAATATTAAGTAAAGATTAGGAATCATTAAAAAAAAAACTTTCATGGCAAGACAATCTTTGAAATTTCAACTTTGTTCAAGTTATTTATGTTTTCATTTGGAGAAAATTAAGGAATAATTGTGAAAAAAAATTTTCCTAAGAAATTAGTAAAAGTCTTTCCATTAAAGACATAGTAATTTATTCAATAGCATATTTGAAATGGGCTTCCGTGGGGGCTCAGTGGTAAAGAATCTGCCTACCAAACAGGAGATACAGGAGTCTCAGATCCCATCACTGGGTCAAAAAGATACCCTTGGAGAAGGAAATGGCAACCCACTCCAGTATTCTTGCCTGGGAAATCCCAGGACAGAGTGGCCTGGTGAGCTACAGTCCACATGGGCACAAAGAGTCAGACATGATTGAGCATGCCTGTATATTTGAAATATTTCAAAATTAACTTACTGTAGACTAATTATCTAATTAATTAATCAATTAGAATCAAGTCTGAGTGTATATATAGAGAGCAAATGTAGGTAATACATAAATTAAATTTGTGTTTTTTGACTAAACTTAACTATTTTCACCTGATTAACCAGATTATTGTTTATAAGATTCCTATATTAAATAGTTAATTTTTTTTTTTCCCAAGGAGGAAATCTAGTCAAGCAGATAGGGACATGACAGTGGTCAAAAACATATTCAGATCCTGGGAAAACATAGAGGTATAGAGAAATTTCAGCCTAATAAGCAAATTTGTGAAAGGATTTCTTGGAAATAAAAAACTGAATGATTATTAAATAGTAAAAATATAAGAATATCATGTTTATAACATGTTTTTGGCTGCTTGAATTGTATAAAATTAAGAAAAATGTCATATAATATTATGAGAAACTAACTTGTTTCACATACTCTGTTAAAGGGGTAGAAACATTTTCATAAATTTCCCAGGAAAATATATCTAATCCTAACTAATTAAGTTTAATGATTAAATTTAGTTTCACAAAATGATAATGAAGCCATTTCTGAAATTCCGCTAATTCTCGGCAGTTTCTTGAGTGTTTAACAATAGAGGATTTATAATAAATGATATTTATTATGAATTCTACTACTATATGTCTTAGCTCAGGCTGCCAGACAAAATACATTAATTAAATGGCTTAACAGCAGAAATTTGTTTCTCTCAGTTTGGAAGCTATGCATCTGAGATCAGCATGCCAGCATGGAAGGTTTTTGGTGAGAGTTCTGGTGGCTTGCACATGGGAGAGAGAGAGAGAAAGAAATTTCTCTGTTCACTCCTATAAAGACATTAGTCCCACAACAAGGATTCCACTAATTACCTAATAACTCTAGTTACTTCCCAAATGCTGTATCTCCAAATACTGTCACCTTGTGTGTGTACTGTTCAAGCTTTAGTATTATATATAAACTTTGGTTAAACACAACTATTCAATCCATAACAATATAATTGCACCCTTTTGTGCAATTGGAACACTGAAGAGTCAGTTACCTAGTCTATTCTTTGTCCACTTCCAAATAAGAGACGTTAAAATAGCCCACTGTTCATATGTATAAATTCATACTATAGTTGTTCTACAATGGACAGGTGAAGGAGAGGCAAGTACAATGAGTTAGAATTTTCTCAAAGGAAGAAATGCCTTGAGGTTGATGCCGCTATAAAAATATGCATTTTTAAGTAGCAAAATGACTTAATAGAACAACTTATTAGAACCATCATAATAATAGTGTCCCAGTTTTAATATTTTCCTTAGTGGAGAATAGAATTATACTCTTACTGATATTGATAATATTTGAGTACACAACTTATAAAAGGATTAAACCATAATTGTGAAAGACATACTGACAATATTGTTTTCAGCAGAAAAAATTATGAACCTATTGTATAAATAACATTTTATTAACAGTAATTCAGATTTTTGTTTGATATTTAGGAAGGCATTTGCTTTAGTCATTTGCTTAACAAATTCTTTAACTCTAGACTAGTACTGTCCAATATAAAAATAATGGAATATCACATATAATTTTAAAATTTTTTAAGTACTATCTTTTAAAATATAGCATAGTATGACAGTGAAGAAGGAGGTGGAATCTTAATAATATATCTTATTTAAACCAATATTTCTAAAATATTATTTCAGCATTAAATCAAAGATTATTAAGATGTTTTCATACCGTCTTCAACATATTTTACATTTATAGCACATTTAATCAGACTAGCCACATTTCAAATGCTTAATAGCTATATTTGACTAGTGGCTACTGTATGAGATACTACTGTTCTAGTCTTTTTATTTAAAGGAGATTAGAAAGATAAAGTCATATAGATTATAGACTGGATTGAAAATATTCAAGTCACAACTAAATGCAGCATTTTTCTCAGACATATATATATACAATAAGTCACAAAATTGAAATTACATGGAAAATGTGGAAAATACAAGTCTTGAAAAAAGAAAAAAAAATCCTAGAATCCTATGGTCATATATTTTTTTGTGTGAATACACACCAAGCTGTACTAATAGATCCTAAAATTGGTACCAAATGCTGTAATAAGTGAGATAGCCAAGTACCTCACTTGGCAGGTTTGGGGAGTTGACCCTTCTGTGAGAATTTTGTTGATTTACACTAGACATACTGACATGGATTCCTCTAAAGGCTGAACATACTCAAAATCCATTTTGCAGAGCAAAGATATAGGAAATTATGTTAATTTGGATAAAACCTAGAGGGATTTGTTAAAAGACTGGGTGAAGTGTGGGAAAATTGAATATGTTTATCCTATCTGTTCCAGCCATGAAAGAAAGTTATATTGTGCCTAATTGCATAATTCCTTGTCTAATGTTGAGAGTATTTTGTGGTAATAATGTCTGTGATATTAAATATTGAAATAGAAAGGGATGCAATGCTTTAGATATTTTTGCTTTGAGCTTCTCACAATAGCTCTGTCTCTAAATGTACTGTTTTTAATTATTCACTGCCTTCTCACATTCTCCTTTTATGTTTATAAATTCTTTGCAGTCAATATAGATAATTCGTGGTCTTCCCTTGCAGCTCAGCTGATTGCTTCATTTTTTAGATTAGCCCCCAATACAGAGGCTATGTGCCAAGTAATCCTTTTGAATATTGGTGATTAACTCAGGGGTGGGTGGGTAACTTAGCCAAATGTACCAGATGTAAAATTAAAAAAAAAATACATGTTTAATATTTGCCATTAGTGAAAACAGAATGAAATGTCACTGAATATGAAATTCATTTCTGTGAATTTTGGTGAGAAGATCCATGAATTTCTACTACTGAATTCCCTTGGAAAGAACTGGTTTCATCACATCCTTAGCTATGATAATTCAGTTAATTTCTTATATTATGCCTGAAGCCTCAGAATCTTCCAATAATTTGCCTCATTAATTTAACTAGCTAGAATAAGTTTCTGTCTCTGTACTTACAATAAATTTAGCTAACTCACAAATTAAGACCAGTTGTATTTGCCAGGCTTTCACTGTTCTATCAAGCCAGAAGCTTCAGGATTGTGGAGAACATCAGGATCATGATAAAAAAAAAAAAAAAACAAACAAACAAAAAAAAAAACTACAGAAAATAAATGCATTTAGAATTAGCTATTGGGTCTGTTTGGGCAAAAGGCAATGTGCTTCCCCTCCCAATCACAAGATAGGATCCTTTTTATCAGTAAATAAAATTGGTGCCTATATACTCTGTCATATCCAACTCTTTGAAACCAGGCTCCTCTCTCCATAGGATTTTCCAGGCAAGAATACTAGAGTGGATTTCCACTTCCTCCTTCAGGGGATCTTCTCAACTCAGAGACTGAACCTGGGTCTCTTATGTCCCCTGTATTGTCAGGTGGATTGTTTACCCCTGATGCCACAAGGGAATACTTTTACCAGTAAGTTTATAGCAAATTACCTTGAACCATGGACACTGAGGAGAAAACTGAAAAGACAAGAGGTTTTGGAGATAGAGTACTATGGACTGAATATTTCCCTCAAACATATATTTATATATTGAGGTTTTAAACCCCATTATATCTATCTTTGGAGATAGAGTTTATAGGAGGATTAGGTTAAATGATATTATAAAAATATACATGGAATTTAGAAAGAAATTAATGATAACTCTGTATGCAAGACACAGATGCAAAAGAGACACAGATGTATTGAATAGTCTTTTGGACTCTGTGGGAGACGGCAAGGGCGGGATGATATGGGAGAATGGTATTGAAGCATGTAAAATATCATATCAGAAACAAATCTCAAGTCCAGGTTTGATGCATGATACAGGGTGTTCGGGGCTGGTGCACTGGGATGACCCAGAGGGATGAGAAGGGGAGGGAGGTGAGAGAGGGGTTCAGGATGGGGAACACATGAATACACTAATGGTGGATTCAAGTCAAGGTATGGGAAAAATCAATACAATATTGCAAAGTAAAATAAATAAATAATTAATTTAAAAAATATGATTCTAATGTGATGGATTCTCAAGGCAAGGATATTGAAGTGATTTGCCATTCCCTTCTCCAGTGGGGCACATTGTGTCAGACCTCTCCAACACGACCCATCCATCTTGAGTGGCCCTAAAGGGCATGGCTCATGTTTCATCGAGTTAGACAAGGCTGTGGTCCATGTGATCAGTTTGATTAGTTTTCTGTGACTGTGGTTTTCATTCTGTCTGCCCTATGGTGGATAGGTTAAGAAGCTTATGGAAGCTTCCTAATGGGAGAGACTGACTGTAGGGGGAACTGGGTTTTGTTCTTATGGGCCAAGCCTCGCTCAGTAAATCTTTAATCCAATTCTCTGTTGATGGGTGGGGCTGTGTTCCCTCTCTGTTTCTTGACCTGAGGACAAACTATAGTGGAGGATAATGGTAACCTCCTTCAAAAGGCCCCATGCATGCCTCTGATGCTGTAAACAGCAATATTGCATAGGAACCTGGAATATTAGCTCCATGAATCAAGGCAAATTGGAACTGGTCAAAAAGGAGATGGCAAGAGTGAATATCGAAATTTTAGAAATCAGCGAACTAAAATGGACTGGAATGGGTGAATTTAACTCAGATGAACTTTATATCTATTACTGCAGGCAAGAATCTCTTGGAAAAAATGGAGTAGCCATCATTATCAACAAAAGAGTCCATATTGCAGTACTTGGATGCAATCTCAAAAATGAGAGAATGATCTCTGTTGGTTTCTAAGGCAACCCATTCAATATCACAGGAACCCAAACCTATGCCCCGACCAGTAATGCTGAAGAAGCTGAAGTTGAATGATTTTATGAAGACCTACAAGACCTTCTAAAATCACACAGAAATGATGTCCTTTTCATTATAGGGGGCTAGAACAAAAAAGAAGGAAGTCAAGAGATACCTGGAGTAACAGGAAAACTTGGCCTTGGAGTACAAAATGGAGTAGGGCAAAGGCTAACAGAGTTATACTAAGAGAAGGCACTGGTCATAGCGAACACTCGCTTCCAACAACACAGGAGAAGACTCTACCCATGGATATCACCAGATGGTCAATACTGAAATCAGATTGATTATACTCTTTGCAGCCAAAGGTGGAGAAGCTCTATACAATCAGCAAAAACAAGACCAGGAACTGAATGTGGCTCAGATCATAAATCTTTATTGCCAAATTCAGACTGAAATTGAAGAAAGTAGTGAAAACCACTAGACCACTCAGGTGTTACCTAAATTAAATACCTTGTGATTATACAGTGGAAGGGACAAATTGATTCAAGGGATTAGATCTGATAAACACAGTGCCAGAATAACTATGGATGGAGATCTGTGACAATGTACAGGAGGCAATGATTGAGACAGTCCTAAGAAAAAGAAATGCAAAAAGGCAAAATGGTTGTCTGAGGAGGCCTTACAAAGAGTGGAGTAAAGAAAAGACACAAAAGTTAAAGGAGAAAAGGAAAGATACAACGACTTGAATGCAGAGTTCCAAAGAATAGCAAAGAGAGAAAAGAAAGCCTTCCTCGGTGATCAATGCAAAGAAATAAAGGAAAACAATAGAATGGGAAAGATTGCAGATCTCTTCAAGAAAATTAGATATATCAAGAGAATAGTTCATTCAAAGATGGGCACATAAAGGAGAGAAACAGTATGTACCTAACAGAAGCAGGAGATACTAAGAGATGGCAAAAATACTCTGAAGAACTATACAAAAAAGATCTTCATGACCCAGATAACCATGGTGGTGTGATAACTCACCTAGAGCAAGACATCTTGAAATGCGAAGTCAAGAGTATCAGATGTATCAAGTGTATTAGGAAGTATTAGTACGAACAAAGCTAGTAGAGGTGATGGAATTCCAGCAGAGCTATTTCAAATCCTAAAAGATGATGCTGAGAAATGCTACACTCAATATTCCAGCAAACTTGGAAAATGGAACAGTGGCCACAGGACTGGAAAAGATGTGTTTTCATTCCAAACTCAAAGAAAGGACATGCCAAAGAATGCTCCAACTACTGCCCAGTTGTACTTTCTCACACTCTAGCAAAGTAATACTTGAAATTCTCCAAGCCAAGCTTCAACAGTACATGAACTGTGAACTTCCAGACGTTTAAATTGGATTTAAAAAAGGAAGAGAACCAGGGATCAAATTGCCAACAGCCTTTGGATCATCAAAAAAGAAGAGAGTTCCAGAAAAACATCTACTTCTGCTTTATTGACTACACAAAAGCCTTTGACGGTGTAGATCACAAGCAACTGTGTAAAATTCTTAAAGACATTTGAATACCAGACCACCTGACCTGCTCCCTGAGAAATCTGTATGCAGGTCAAGAAGCAAGAGTTAGAAGTGGACATGGAACAGCAAAGTGGTTCCAAATAGGAAAAGGAGTACACCAAGGCTGTATATTGTCACCCTGCTTACTTAACTTATATGCAGAGTACATCATGTGAAGTGCTAGATTGGATAAAGCACAGGCTGGAATCAAAGTTGCTGGGAGAAATATCAATAACCTCTGATTTGCAGATGACCCCACCCTTATGGCAGAAAGTGAAAAAGAACTAAAGAACCTCTTGATGAAAGTGAAAGAGGAGGGTGAAAAACTTGGCTTAAAACTCAACATTCAGAAAACTAAGATCATAGCATCTGGTCTCATCACTTCATAACAAATAGATGGGGAATCAATGGAAATAATAAGAGACTTCATTTTGAGGGGCACCAAAATCACTTCAATTGGTGACTGCATCCATGATATAAAATGATGTTTGCTCCTCGGAAGAAAAGTTGTGACCAAACTAGACAGCATTTTAAACAACTGGGATATTACTTTGCCAACAAATGTCCATCTGATCAAGCTATGGTTTTTCCAGTAGTCGTGTATGAATGGGAGAGTTGGACTATAAAGAAATCTCAATACAAAAGAATTGATAATTTTTAAGTGTGATGTTGGAGAAGACTCTTAAGAGTCTCTTGGACTGAAAGGACATCCAACCAGTCCTTCCTAAAGGAAATCAGTCTTGACTATTTATTGGAAGAACTGATGCTGAAGCTGAAACTTCAATACTTTGGTCACCTGATGCAAAGAACAGACTCAATTGAAAAGACCCTGATGCTGGGAAAGAATGAAGGCAGGAAGAGAAGTGGACGACAGAGGATGAGATGGTTGGATGGCATCAGTGACTCTGTGGACAAATGATTGATTAAGTCTAGGAGTTGGTGATTGACAGGGAAGCCTGGCGTGCTGCAGTCCATTGGGTTGCAAAGAGTTGGACACAACTGAGTGACTATATTGCACTGAATCTACTGCTGCACTGAGTGCTCCCCACACTGCAGCCAGCCACTGCCTACCCACCCCTTTGCTGGAGACTCCTGCACACTCAGGGGTAAGTTTGTGTCAGTCTCTTTTGAACCATGGTTTTGAGGAAGACTCTTGAGAGTCCCTTGGATTGCAAGCAGACCCAACTAGTCCATCCTAAACCAAATCAGCCCTGAATGTTCATTGTAAGGACTTATGTTGAAGCTGAAACTCCAATACTTTAGCCACCTGACACAAAGAAATGCCTCATTGGAAAAGACCCTGATGCTGTGAAAGATTGAAGGCAGGAGGAGAAGGGATGACAGAGGATGAGATGGCTAGAGGTAAATCACCGACTCAATGGACATGACTTTGAATAAGCTCTGGAATTTGGTGATGGACAGGGAAGCCTGTGTGCGCTGCAGTCCATGGGGTCTCAAAGAGTTGGACACGATTGAGCAACTGAACTGTACTGAAATGAATGTGATAAGATTCATGAGTTTGTAAGAAGAAGAGAGAGATTTCTCCCTCTCTCCATCATAGGTACCAGAGAAAGCTCAGGTAAATACACAGCAAGAAGGTAGTCTTTTATAAGCAGGAAGCAAGCTCCAAACTAAACTATGCTGGTGACTTGATCCTTGCTTGCTGTTCCATAAACTGTGAGAAAATTAATTTGTTACATTTATCCAGGCACTTTATGAGACCAAATATACTAAGAAGTAAAATAAGGTCAAAAGACACTGATATAAAGAAAATAATGACATCTCAACAGAATAAAGTGATGCTGATGTGAAAAATGAGTAATAGAAGACAGATAGACTTTCCTACTTTGCAGATGACCTCAAAGGACAAAATGTATGCCCCAACAAGGAAATATCATAACAATTTCCAAAGACTCTATTGCAGATACATTTGGTACTAGTCTCCAGCTGTAGGCAAAGACTGAATAAATGTGTTCACCTGTTGTCTATAAATGATTATTTGCCTTTGGTTCAGTTCAGTTGTGTTGTTAAGTTGTGTCCAACACTTTGCGACCCCATGAATTGCAGCATGCTAGGCTTCCCTGTCCATCACCAACTCCCGGGACTTACCCAAACTCATGTCCATTGAGTCCGTGATGCCATCCAGCCATCTCATCCTCGGTCGTCCCCTTCTCCGCCTGCCCTCAATCCCTCCCAGCATCAGGGTCTTTTCCAATGAGTCAACTCTTCACATGAGGTGGCCAAAGATTTGGAGTTTTCAGTTTCAACATAAGCCCTTACAATGAACACAGGACTGATCTCCTTTAGGATGGACTGGTTGGATCTCCTTGCAGTCCAAGGGATTCTCAAGAGTCTTCTCCAATACCACAGTTCAGAAGCATCAATTCTTCGGTGCTCAGTCTTCTTCACAGTCCAACTCTCACATCTATACATGACCACAGGAAAAACCATAGCTTTGACTAGACAGACCATTATTGGCAAAGCAAAGTCTCTGCTTTGTAATATGCTATCTAGGTTGGTCATAACCTTCCTTTCAAGGACTAAGCGTCTTTTAATTTCATGACTGCAATCACCATCTGCAGTGATTTTGGAACCCCCCAAAAATAAAATCTGACACTGTTTCCACTGTTTCCCCATCTATTTGCCATGAAGTGGTGGGACCAGATGCCATGATCTTAGTTTTCTGAATGCTGAGCTTTAAGCCAACTTTTTCACTCTCCTTTTTCACTTTTATCAAGAGGCTTTTGAGTTCCTCTTCACTTTCTGCCATAAGGGTGTTATCATCTGGATATCTATGTTACTGATATTTCTCCCAGCAATCTTGATTCCACTCTATGCTTCTTCCAGCACAGTGTTTCTCATGATGTATTCTGCATATAAGTTAAATAAGCAAGGTGACAATATGCAGCCTTGACATACTTCTTTTCCCATTGAGAACCATCCTGCTGTTTCATGTCCAGTTCTAACTGTTCTTCCTGACCTGCATATAAATTTCTCAAGAGGCAGGTCAGGTGGTCTTGTATGCCCATCTCTTTCAGAATTTTCCACTGTCTATTGTGATCCACATAGTCAAAGGCTTTGGCATAGTAAATAAACCAGAAGTAGATCTTTTTCTGGAACTCTCTTGCTTTTTCAATAATCCAGCAGATGATGGAAATTTGATGTGTGGTTCCTCTGCCTTTTCTAAAACCAGCTTGAACATCTGCAGGTTCATGGATTACATACTGCTGAAGCCTGGCTTTGAGAGTTTTGAGCATTACTAGCATGTGAGATGAGTGCAACTGTGCAGTAGTTTGAGTATTCTTTGGTATTGCCTTTCTTTAGAATTGGAATGAAAACTGACCTTTTCCAGTCCCATGGTCACTGCTGAGCTTTCCAAACTTGCTGGCATATTGAGTGCAGCACTTTCAGCATCAACTTTCTTTGCTTTATTACTTTCTAATTTTTCCCCCCCACAGGATATCATTTCCATAATAAGGAGATGCTATATTTGGAGACCATAAATAAGCAAATATCTTGAATTTAGACCAAACACAAATACTCTGGGTTTATCCTATAACAAATTAAATAGAAATAGAAATTTCCTTATATAATGTCACAAACCTTCATACATAGTTCATCAAGTGCTCTCTGTGTTAGATCTAGTCCCTTAAATCTATTTCTCACTTCCACTGTATAGTCATAAGTGATTTGATTGAGGTCATTCCTGAATGGTCTAGTGGTTTTCCCCTCTTTGTTCAATTTCAGTCTGAGTTTGGCAATAAGGATTTCATGATCTGAGCCACAGTCAGCTCCCGATCTTGTTTTTGCTGACTCAATAGAACTTCTCCATTTTTGACTGCTAAGAATATAATCAATCTGATTTCAGTGTTGACCATCTGATGATGTCCATGTGTAGAGTCTTCTCTTGTGTTGTTGGAAGAGGGTGTTTGCTATGATCAGTGCATTCTTTTGGCAGAACTCTGTTAGCCTTTGCCCTGCTTCATTCTGTACCCAAGGCCAAATTTGCCTGTTACTCCAGGTGTTTCTTGACTTCCTACTTTTGCATTCCAGTCCCCTAAAATGAAAAGGACATTTTTTTTCTGGTTGTAGAAGGTCCTGTAGGTCTTCGTAGAACTGTTCAACTTCAGGTTCTTCAGTGCTACTGGTCTGGGCATAGAGTTGGATTATCATGATATCAAATGGTTTGCCTTGGAAATGAACAGAGATCATTCTGTTGTTTTTGAGATTGCATCCAAGTACTGCATTTTGGAATCTTTTGTTGACTATGATGGCTACTCCATTTTTTCAAAGGGATTCATGCCCACAGTAGTAGATATAATGGTCATCTGAGTTAAATTCACCCATTCCAGTCCATCTTAGTTGGGTTATTCTTAGAATGTTGATGTTCACTCTTGCCATCTCCTATTTGACCACTTCCAATTTGCCTTGGTTCATGGACCTAACATTCTATGTTCCTATGCAATATTGCTCTTTACAGCATAAAACCTTGCTTCAATCACCAGTCTCATCAATAAATGGGTGTTTTTTAGCTTTGGATGCATCCTTTCATTCTTTCTGGAGTTATTTCTCCTCTGATCACCAGTGGCATATTGGTCACCTACCGACCTGGGGAGTTCATCTTTCAGTGTCCTATCTTTTTGCCTTTTCATGCTGTTCTTGGAGTTCTCAGGGCAAGAATACTGAAGTGGTTTGCCATTCCCTTCTCAAGTGGACCACATTCTGTCAGAAAAAAAGCAAAATGTCTGTCTGAGGAGCCCTTACAAACAGCTGTGAAAGAAGGGAAGTAAAAAGCAAATGAGAAAAGGAAAAATATACCCATTTGAATGCAGAATTCCAAAGAATAGCAAAGAGAGAAAAGAAAGCCTTCCTCAGTGATCAATGCAAAGAAATAGAGGAAAACAATAGAATGGGAAAGATTAGAGATCTCGTCAAGAAAAACTGATGAAAGAAATCAAAGAGGACACTAATAGATGGAGAAACATACCATGTTCATGGATCGGAAGAATCAATATTCCAACTTTCTCAAGCCTAGGCTATCACAATAAAAGCAATGTGACACTAGTACAAATGTTAGTAACTTCCAAGATTCTAAGCTGTAACTATTGACCTGACCTCCTTACATCAATGCTATAGATATATAGTCGGTAGTTTCCATTTCTCTGTCATTCACTGTATTTTTTAGAATATGCAAGCTCTTGCCCCACAGTTAAGTCAGAATGTCCATAATATTTTAGCCATGTTGAATGGTTTCTTTTCTTCCTCATCTTTGTAATATCATTTTCATTCTTGGATCTTCCTTCTGATTAATTCTTCCCTTTGCCTTCATATAACCATATGTCCCCAAATAATTTTGCTCATTTAGTACTCCTCTCATCTGTCTTATGTGCTTGTTTTTTTGTACTCTTTTCATCCCCTGAACATCTTTAAAAGCTAGGCCATTGGATCCACACAATTCTTGTTCTACACTCGCCCCTTCTGCTAACTCACATCCATGGTCTCCTCTATCACTCATGCACTAATTCCTCAACATAAATATCTTCAACCCTTATTGTAATCCAGTTATGTCTATAGAAAAAATTACCCACTAACACCAGGGAGGTATAAACTAGAGAACTGAACTCATTCCTATCTTCCTTCTCAGTCTATAGTCTTAACTTGTATGTCTTGTTAATTTACAATTTGACTTATAGGACTCTTCGCTGGAATAATCTGCAGTCACTTTAAACTTAACAAATCTGTCCTTTTAAATATTTTTCTTATCTATTTAAATAAAATCTCTTTCTCTTTGTTTTTTCCTTTACAATTCAAAATATATTTTTATATTTTCTGTTGTGACAATTCTTTTAATTCTTCACTGTCCCTACATGGTTTAAGAATTTGCTAACTCAAGCGTAAAGTGAAAAACAGTTATTTACTTATCCTTGTACCATTATTTATTCACAGTACTATTAAGTGCTCTTTTTTAGTGAACTTAAATATTAATTATTTTTATTGAGATATAATTGACATCTAACACTGTGTAGGTTTAAGGTGTACAGTGTATTGATTTGAAACATTCATATATTGCAATATAATTACCACTGTGTTAGCCTCTACCAGTTCACATAATTATCACTTCTTTTTTTGTGGTGAGACCAATTAAGATCTAGTCTTCTAGCAACTCTGAAGTTTATAATATAGTACTGTTGATTATAAACACTATGCCCTGGTATCCAATTGTGCCTGAAACAGTACAGGTTTCAGTGCGAGGGTAATTTCAGTGCGAGGGTCCACTTACACACAAATTTTTTTTCCAGTAAATATGGAAAAACCCAAACTAACATTTTGGCCAACCCAAAATGTTTACAATTGTGGCTTGTTGAATCTCTGGGACTAGACTATGCAGCAGATCCTGGAACCAATCATTTTTGGATACTGAGGGCTGACTGTATATGTACAGTGGAATATTATTCATCTATGAGAAAGAAGGAAATGCTGCCATTTTTGACAACATGGATAGATCTTGAGGGTACTGTAGGGCTTCTCCGGTGACTCGGAGGGTAAAGCATCTGCCTGTTTTTTTTCCAGTAAATATGGAAAAACCCAAACTAACAATTTGGCCAACCCAAAATGTTTACAATTGTGGCTTGTTGAATCTCTGGGACTAGACTATGCAGCAGATCCTGGAACCAATCATCTTTGGATACTGAGGGCTGACTGTATATGTACAGTGGAATATTATTCATCTATGAGAAAGAAGGAAATGCTGCCATTTTTGACAACATGGATAGATCTTGAGGGTACTGTAGGGCTTCTCCGGTGACTCGGAGGGTAAAGCATCTGCCTGCAATGCGGGAGACCTGGGTTTGATCCCTGGGTCAGGAAGATCCCCTGGAGAAGGAAATGGCAACGCACTCCAGTACTCGTGCCTGGAAAATCCCACGGACAGAGAAGCCTGGTAGACTACAATCCATGGGGTCGCAAAGAGTCGGACATGACTGAGCGACTTCACTTTCACTTTCTCAGGGTATTACGCTAAATGAGATAAGTCAAAGAAAGACAAATACCGTATGATATAACGGGTAGAATCTAAAAGAGCTGAATTCATAAAACAGAGTAGAATGGTGGTTACGAGGATCTGGTGGGTAGAAGAACTGAGGAGATGTTGTTTAAGTGTACAAACTAACTTTTCAAAGTTCCAGAGTGCTTGGTTATTCAAACACAACTTTCCTGATGTCACACTTTCCCCAATAATTTATTGTCCATTAGTTTGATGCCCAGTTTCACAGTTATATATATAAATTAACTCTGTATCACAGGTATCCCCTGTTTTTTGAACATTTGTTTTACACTACTTTACTTTTACAAAAGGCCTGAATAGTACCTGGGTTTGCTAATTGAAGGAAAACCGAAGAGGATTTTTGCTTTTATGAAAGAAAGGTAGAAAGTGAAACTAGTGTTTAGCATTTTTGGCAGCTGTCAATTACAGAGGAGCACATACCTCAAGCAGTGAGAGTAGGAACTGCCAAGCTTCTTCCCCAGGAACAATTCTCAGAATCTCAGTGCCAAGCTGCCATAGTTTTGAACTGTACCTGTGAGCATCTGTGCTTTATCTCCGTTCATTTTGTGCATCTGTTAGCAAGATATGTCCTGAGGTAATTACTTCTTCATTTTATGCCATTTCAGCTTACAAATGGAGAAGGCAACGGCACCCCGCTCCAGTAGTCTTGCCTGGAAAATCCCATGGGCAGAGGAGCCTGGTAAGCTGCAGTCCATGGTGTCGCTGGGAGTTGGACATGACTGAGCGACTTCACTTTCACTTTCCACTTTCATGCATTGGAGAAGGAAATGGCAACCCACTCCAGTGTTCTTGCCTGGAGAATGCCAGGGATAGGGGAGCCTGGTGGGCTGCCGTCTATGGAGTCACACAAAGTTGGACATGACTGAAGCAACTTAGCAGCAGCAGCAGCTTACGAATGGTTTCATATGATCTCTTTACTCAAAGAGTAGGGGAAATCTGTGTTTAACCAAAATTCTCAGGATAACTCCAACATGGATCCTCCACAAAATTAAGCCAGTTTTCTTTTCCAGTCCTTGTCACATCCAAGCTCCGTGTTTCTGTGACTTGACTGGAGTCTAAACTTTTATCCTTGTTTATCTTTAATAAAATGATCTTTTCCTCTTCTGATAGTCTACATATCTGTTTAAAATTGATTTTTGTTATTCTCTTTTATTCCTGTCTCAGAAATATAGATTGAAAGTGAGGCAAGAGCTGGAAGAACTTCGAAACTACATGACCTTAGGGATCATGTATTATGCTGCTTTATTTTATAGATAAGGAAGTATGGTTAAGAGAGTTTCTTTTAAATCCTGGATCCTCTAGAGTACATGATGTTCTCTTTTGGCATTTATCACAGAGGATTTGGTCTCAGAAGATGCTTAGTAAGGTGTGTTGCATTTATTTTTATTTATAAATGGGAAGAATGTCCTGATAAAATTTAATTTTCACTGGGAGTACTTAGGCAAACTCATTTCAGACCAGCCTCTGGGAACTTTTAAAACAGCAGATTAATTACTCATTAATCTACCTTCCAGATCTTGGTAATATAAAATTTATGACTTTGGCAAATAGCTTTCAATACCACTGATACCATCTGTTTCTCTTTGCCAGATGAGGCATTCAACATTGTACTTTCCCAGAAGGGAATATGAACCCAAGTAATATACCAATCAGAACATATCAAGCTAAGGACTAAATTAAAAGGGGGAAATAGTTTATTAAATGAAAATTATTATTATGAATATCTATAATAATATTATACTTTCATTTTAGCAAATTAAGTTGCAAAGCCTTGGTAGTATAAAATATATCGTCACTGTTCACATACCCTAGTGTTTGATTTCTAAATTGATTTTTGAAATGCACACTCCTAAAATGAATATTATTCAGGACCAGCACTAGATAAAGCAGACCTAACTTCAGTTTGCTTCTGCTCATATAAAATATAAGCTTTTCTGTTGATAAAATATTTGTAATTTCAGAATTATTATATTTCTTATGTCTTCCAGGATACTCAATAGGTAACACTGGTATATCTTCTACATGCTTTGTTATGTTGCTGTTTTACATCATGGTTTGAAATATATCTGAAATATAAATTTCTAGAGATCAGGAACTATGAGTTATTCAACTTCCTTATTTACTGCATTTTATACGTAGCAGATAGTCAATAATAGTAACTTTTTTCTTTATCAACTTTGTGGCAAATATACAATGTGGTCATACATAACTATAATAATATATAATAAGTAATAAAGTAATGCTCAAAATTCTCCAAGCCAAGCTTCAACAATATGTGAACTGTGACCTTCCAGATGTTCAAGCTGGTTTTAGAAAAGGCAGAGGAACCAGAGATCAAATTGCCGACATCTGCTCGATCATCGAAAAAGCAAGAGAGTTCCAGAAAAACATCTATTTCTGCTTTATTGACAATGCCAAAGCCTTTGACTGTGTGGATCACAATAAACTGTGGAAAATTCTTCAAGCAATGGAAATACCAGACCACCTGACTTGCCTCTTGAGAAACCTGTATACAGGTTAGGAAACAACAGTTAGAACTGGACATGGAACAACAGACTGGTTCCAAACAGGAAAAAGAGCACGTCAAGGCTGTATATTGTCACCCTGCTTATTTAACTTATATGCAGAATACATCATGAGAAATGCTGGGCTGGAAAAAGCACAAGCTGGAATCAAGATTTCTGGGAGAAATATCAGTAACCTCAGATATGCAGATGACACCACCCTTATGNCAGTTAGAACTGGACATGGAACAACAGACTGGTTCCAAACAGGAAAAAGAGCACGTCAAGGCTGTATATTGTCACCCTGCTTATTTAACTTATATGCAGAATACATCATGAGAAATGCTGGGCTGGAAAAAGCACAAGCTGGAATCAAGATTTCTGGGAGAAATATCAGTAACCTCAGATATGCAGATGACACCACCCTTATGACAAAAAGTGAAGAAGAACTAATGAGCTTCTTGATGAAAGTGAAAAAGGAGAGTGAAAAAGTTGGCTTAAAGCTCAACATTCAGAAAACTTTAGATCATGGCATCTGGTCCCATCACTTCATGGCAAATAGATGGAGAAATAGTGGAAACAGGGGCTGACTTTATTTTTCTGGGCTCCAAAATCACTGCAGATGGTGATTGCAGCCATGACATTAAAAGACACTTACTAAAACAAACAAACAAACAAAAAAAAAACACTTACTCCTTGGAAGGAAAGTTATGACCAATCCAGACAGCATATTCAAAAGCAGAGACATTACTTTGTCTACAAAGGTCTATCTAGTCAAGGCTATGGTTTTTCCAGTGGTGATGTATGGATGTGAGAGTTGGACTATAAAGAAAGCTGAGCACCAAAGAATTGATGCTATTGAACTGTGGTGTTGGAGAAGACTCTTGAGAGTCCCTTGGACTGCAAGGAAATCCAACCAGTCCATCCTAAAGGAGATCAGTCCTGGGTGTTCATTGGAGGGACTGAGGTTGAAACTGAAACACCAATACTTTGGCACCTCATGCAGAGAGCTGACTCATTTGAAAAGACCCTGATGCTGGGAAAGATTGAGGGCAGGAGGAGAAGGGGATGACAGAGGATGAGATGTTTGGATGGCATCACCGACACAATAGCCATGGGTTTGGGTGGACTCTGGGAGTTGGTGATGGACAGGGAGGCCTAGCATGCTGCAATTCATGGGGTTGCAAGGAGTCAGACAGGACTGAGCAACAGAACTGAACTGATGCCTAAAGCTGGAAACTTTCCCCTTAATTTCTTATGTTAAATCTTATGCAGTCTGGATAGAACATGTCTGACTCATGTATTTTTCTTTTCATATAAATCCCAGGTTAAAAATTTAAATATCTATAGAGAATATGTATACAAATGAATGAAATAGCTGGTATAATGATTCTGATATTTCAGTATTATAATTTTTAGTTTTTCATATTGCAACAGAAACTTAGCCTTGATGTAGATGAGACAATAAGAAGTAGAAAGGACCTTAGGGGAAGTGGAGCGTATGTGACTTTTTGTTGAAAAAGGATGGCAGTTTACTCTCCTTGCATAGATGGTTGCCATGCAGGAAGATGGGCTTAGGGTAGCAAGATAGTCCAGTTTCTCAAGAAACTTAAGATCTTGATATGATATTAACATTTTATTTTGGGAACATTTTGATAGCTGTCCATTAAATTCTATATTTTTTGATATGCACACTTGCCAGACTAATAATTTCTTTCGGGGATCAAAGATGAGAAATAATTATATATTCTTTTTTTATTAATTCATTAATTAATTCAGCAAATATCTGCTGAATATCAATTAAGTGTAGACAACCATGGTGGGTTCTGCGAATAAAATGGCAAACAAATCCAGACTGAGGTTCTGCTCTCCTGACACTTTCAGTTGAATGAAGGATATAGGAAGTAATAAAATAATCATGTATGAATTGTCCCAGTACCACTGTGAGAAGTACTGGGACAGGGCATGTAAAACAGTGAGAAGCTCCTGCTCAGTTCCTCAGACCTTAATATAGGGAGAAATCATATAAGTACATGTTTTATGCCAGCCACCTTCTAGGGAAAAGTGGGATAAATAATTTACCTCCTTTTTGGAGTTTTAAAGAACCCTCTTTATATGGAGTTTTATGTAACTTTTTTCAGGGATCACAAGAATCAATGGATATGTAGGGTGAATTTGGGTTATCTGGAAGTTTTTTCTCTTGTCTTTTCTTCTGCAAACAGGGCCCTTAACATTCTCTACTTGCTGAGGAAAAGTTGCTTCCTAACTCTCCTAACTCTTTAATGCTCCAGCTCTACATAAGAATTTTCTGGATCTGCCTCAGGAGAAAAGGGAAGTCTTTACAAACACATTCAGAGATCATGAGAGTAAATCAAATACATACAGGATCTAGACTTCAGCACTAAATGACTAACCTACCAGGAAAATCTCTGAATGACATTCTCCTTGGATTGAGTGACAGTTACCTTTTCTGTAGGAATTCCTTTTCATCTCTGATCCAATCCACTATAAACATAAATGTTAGAATACCTAATTTCTTTTATTGTGCTCTTAATGTATATCAGATATTGTTCTAAATGTCTCATAGATGTTAGTTGATTTAATCCTCAAAAGACTTTTGAAAATAGATTCTACTGTTATTTCCATTACAGATTAACAAGCTAAGCATGAAAGAACTTTAGCAATTTAGTGAGATCAGATAGCTATTACATACTCAGCCTGGATTTGAACTTAGGCTTTTGACTCATAATGTGTGGCAATGCTACTACCCTACTGCTCAGTATTACTTAACCCATCTTTTAACGTTTTTCCTGAAATTAAGTTTGATCTCTACCTACAGTTGATCATACTCCCTGCTACCCAGAACACTAAAAGCAACTTGTTGATGTTTTACCAAGTAGTTTGAGGCCTCAGAGATTTAATTTTTATTTGGTAATGATATTAGGCAAAGAAGAAGTATTAAAATTACATTGAAAATTGGTGTTGCTCAGAAAGCTTTATGATGTGTTCAAACTTCTAAACACATCTATTATCTAAAAAATAGAATTGTCTAGAACTGTAATGATAGGATCACACAAAATACTTAGGTCCCACAGATCTGAGCTCTGATGCAATAATAACCATTTTAGTTGTGTTGGAGAAAAAAAAAAGAAGAAAGAAAAGGAAGGAAGTCAATGCAATAATACTAGAGAAAAGTAATCCAAGTTTGGAAAGAGATCAGAAAACTAGTTGGTTGTTCTCAGGAAATTTGGGTCTCCTCCTTACCCACATAACGTATATAGAAGAGACAAGAGATTTTTTTATTAACTAATTTTTTTTTAATTTTTATTTTTACTTTATTTTACTTTACAATACTGTATTGGTTTTGCCATACATTGACATGAATCCGTCTTGGATGTACATGAGTCCCCAATCCTGAACCCACCCCATATCAACTCTCTGGATCATCCCCGTGCACCAGTCCCAAGTATTCTGTACCCTGTATTGAACATAGATTGGCGATTCATTTCTTACATGATAGTATACATGTTTCAGTGCCATTCTCCCAAATCCTCCCACCCTCTCCCTCTCCCTCAGAGTCCAAAAGTCTGCTCTGTACATCTGTGTCTCCTTTGCTGTCTCGCATACAGGGTTATCATTACCATCTTTCTAAATTCCATATATATGTGTTAGTATACTATTGGTGTTTTTCTTTCTGGCTTACTTCACTCTGTATAATCAGCACCAGTTTCATCCATCTCATTAGAACGGATTCAAATGTATTCTTTTTAATGGCTGAGTAATACTCCACAGCTTTCTTATCCATTCATCTGCTGATGGACATTTAGGTTGTTTCCATGTCCTGGCTATTATAAACAGTGCTACAATGGGGTACACGTGTCTCTTTCAATTCTGGTTTCCTCGGTGTGTATGCCCAGCAATGGGATTGCTGGGTCATATGGTATTTCTATTTGTAATTTTTTGAAAGCCCAGAGATAAATCCACACACCTATGGACACCTTATCTTTGACAAAGGAGGTAAGAATATACAATGGAGTAAAGACAATCTCTTTAACAAGTGTGCTGGGAAAACTGGTCAACCACTTGTAAAAGAATGAAACTAGATCACTTTCTAACATCACACACAAAAATAAACTCAAAATGGATTAAAGATCTAAACATAAGAACAGAAACTATAAAACTCCTAGAGGAGAACATAGGCAAAACACTCTCTGACATGAATCACAGCAGGATCCTCTATGATCCACCTCCCAGAATACTGGAAATAAAAGCAAAAATAAACAAATGGGATCTAATTAAAATTAAAAGCTTCTGCACAACAAAGGAAACTATAAGCAAGGTGAAAAGACAGCCTTCTGAATGGGAGAAAATAATAGCAAATGAAGCAACTGACAAACAACTAATCTCAAAAATATACAAGCAACTCCTGAAGCTCAATTCCAGAAAAATAAATGACCCAATCAAAAAATGGGCTAAAGAACTAAACAGACATTTTTCCAAAGAAGACATACGGATGGCTAACAAACACATGAAAAGATGCTTAACATCACTTATTATCAGAGAAATGCAAATCAAGACCACAATGAGGTACCATTTCACACCAGTTAGAATGGCTGCAATCCAAAAGTCTGCAAGCAATAAATGTTGGAGAGGGTGTGGAGAAAAGGGAACCCTCTTACACTGTTGGTGGGAATGCAAACTAGTACAGCCACTATGGAAAACAGTGTGGAGATTCCTTAAAAAATTGCAGAGACAGATTTAAAATAGGACACTTAAACATGCTAAAAGAATAGAGATTGGCTGTTCTGTCTCTTATGGCTCCTGAGAATTGCTTCTTTGTATTGATTCATCCCCCAGTCCTTGCTCTCCCAGGTTTTTCTGATCCAGTTGAAGCAGACAAATAATCCTTTTAGATGTTTTAACAGGTATCTGTGAGGGAAATCTCCAGGTGAATTTTTATGCCTCTGTTTCAATTTACGTGGGTAACATCAACAGCTTAGCCCTGATGGCAGAATAAGATAAGCCTGAGTCTAGAAGTCAAAGGATCCAGCTCTCACTTACTTATTCCCCAGCAGAATGCACATACAACCTCCTTCTTTACAGGTCTATGGTGATGGGCTTCCCTGGTGGCTCAGGGGTAAAGAATCCACCTGCAGGTGATGTGGATTCGATCCCTGGGTGGGGAAGATCCCCTGGAGGAGGGCCTGGGAACTAGCTCCAGTATTCTTGCCTGGAGATTTGCGTGGACAGAGGAGTCTGATGGGCTACACAGTTCATAGGGTCATCAAGGATTGGACACATTTGAAATGACTTAGCATGCACACACACGTGGTAAAAAGTAAATGAGATAATATTTGTAAAAAGTGATTTGACCTTATTTATCTTTGTCATTAAGAGATTGAATCTTTTACCATTTATTCACCTTAACCAAAATATCTTGGGAATCTAAATGAAATGCATGGAGAAACTCATTGCTTTGTTATTCAGTCGCTCAGTTGTATCTGACTTTTTGCAACCCCATGGACTGCACCACATCAGACATCCCTGTCCTCCACCATCTTCTGGAGTTTGCTCAAACTCATATCTATTGAGTCATAAACAGTATGAAAAGGGAAGCTCATACTTGATTTTAAGTGATTTATAATGTCAGTTTTTAGATTATGTATGCCAAATGTATCAAAAAGCATTTCATTTTGGGCAGAGACCTAGGACATTGTATTTAGATTAAAATATAAACTACAGCTCTGCCATTTCCTGTGTGTCCTTAGGCAACTGATGGACAAAGGTAAAAACAATACCAACCAGGTGAATTTTTATTCCTCTCTCTCAACTTGAGTGCATAGCATCAACAGCTTAGCCCCTATAGAAGAATAAGATAAACTTGAGTCTAGAAGCCTAAGGATCCAGCTCTCACTTATTTAATCCCCAGTAGAGTGTACCTAAATCAAAGAGTCAGACAGGATTGAGTGACTGAATAACAGCAATGAGTTTCCCCATACATTTCATTTGGGTTCCCAAGATATTTGGGTTAAGGTAAATAAATGTTAAAAGATTCAATCTCTTAAAGACAAAGATAAATAAGGTCAAACCACTCTTTACAAATATAGCTCATTTACCAACAATACCAACTTCTTAAGGATAGCTGAAGAATCAAATGTAATAAGCATGTAAAGTACTTGGCACAGGGTCTTCCTTGGTTGTCCAGTGGTTAAGACTCTGTTCTTCCAATGCAAGGGGCATGGATTTTGATCCCTGGTCAGAGAACTAAGATATCCCTTATGCCATGTGGTGCAACCAAAAAATAAATTAACTAAAGTCTTAGCAATTCTCTGATGGTCCAGTTGTTAGCACTGCGTTTTCACTGCTGTGGACCTAGGTCAAAAAATGTCTATAAATGTGGTTCATTCAGTAAATGTAAGATGTCATTGTTATTATTATTATTCACAAAAGTTGTGTTCCCTTGGCTTGCGTACTATAATCTTTTGTAGCAGAAGTCTCATTTTTGCTAAGATATTTTTGATAAGTCTGTTGAGTGGAAGACAGAAGCCACAGGGTATATAAGGAATAGGGCTCAGGCTCCATGGGATAAGAGCTCTTTAGCAAAATATAGTAATCTGTGATGTTAAAGAAGGAAAACAAAAATAAGACAGAGATAGAGAAGGGGACCAGACAAATTGGTAGAATGTTAAATATTTTGCAGTGTGACTTATTATTTAACTTTTTATTTTGTATTGATTAACAACGTTGTGTGTTAGTTTCAGGTATTCAGTAAAGTGATTCAGTTATACATATACATGTATCTATTCTTTTTCAAAATTTTTCCCATTTAGATCGTTACATAATATTGAGCAAATTCCCTGTGCTGTAGAGTAGATCCCTGCTGGCTATCCATTTTAAATGCAGTAGTGTGTATGTGTGTGTATGCTCAGTTGTGTCTGACTCTTTGTGACCACTTGGACTGTATAGTGTACCAGGTCCCTCTGTCCATGCGATTTTCCAGGCAAGAATACTGCAGTGGGTTGCTATTTCCTATATGGGGATCTTCCTGACCCAGGGATTGAACCTGTGTCTCTTGTGTCTCCTGCATTGGCAGGTGGATTCTTTACAACTGAGCCACCTGGAGGGTTATGTGATTTACCCCTTTTAATCTCCAAATCAGCAATCAGCTCTCCATTGCTTATTGATGATTTGTTTTTGTGGATATATGTGTGTGAGTACATTGTGTGTGTGCCTTGTGCTTTATCTCTAGAGGATATGAGACTGAAAATGGTTGAAAAGGGTACAGCTGCCATCTGTGTGTTACGTCTTCAGTGTTGATTCCTGTTTCTTTTGATAGGAATGGTACAATTCTAGCATTGGGTGAGGGAATTGGTGGTGAGAGCCTTGGCTACCAATTCTAGCTCATAATAGAGCATTGGCATTCCAATTTAATTATCTTCAGGATTTTCATATGTAAAACACCAGTAATTATAGTTACCAGATGCTCACAATACCTACTGGGATTGCCCATCAAAATATCAATGGTTATATAACAGTGTAACAGACATGCCACATCTAACAACAACCAAATCACGAAAGGAATTGGATAAACTCCCCAGCATGTTGTACAGGGTCTCCCAAAGTGATACCAATAAGTATGCATACCTTTTTAAATCATTTTTTCATGAAGAAAGCTACCATATCTTTTCTGGTACTTTCTCCGCAAAAATATAAAACAAAGCAAAGCAAAGTTTCACCTTATTTCCTACTTTCTGTATATTTTCCCCTTCTTTTCACATCTGCTTTCTTACCTGCCAGTCTTCTCTGTCTCCACTTTACTTCTTTCTTCCTAGCAAATTATTTCAGCTTCTGTCCATATTAGATAAAATCATCAGTAATAAATTTGCTTTGCTCCTGTGGCATCCACTGACTGAAAATCTGGTAGGTCAAAGGCCTGTGGGCGATACAAAGATGACTCAGATTTTGATGCAGCTTTTGAAGTAGACCTGTTGTTTGTTTCCGATAGCCTTTTCTCCTTGAGGAAATCACTGTTTAGGATGCAGACTTGGCCTATGACCATTGATAGAGCCAAGGATACGCATGTGAACCAAGCAAGGTCAGACAGTCTTTTTCAGTGATTCACATGGAAAGAGAAATAAAGACACTTTTCACTTGTGATTGTTAAACTAAGGTAATATGAACCCAGATTACCTACAGCCCTCTTGCCTGCCAAGTCGACTTCATGCAAAATGAATTCAAATGGAGAATTACATTGTTAAAGTGCCCTCTCCTAGGATTCCCAGGGCTATTTGGCAATAAATTCCTTTTTAGCTTAAGCTAGTTTGAGTTGACTTTCTGTCAGTGGCAATTCAAAGTGTTCTAATGAATATAGCCTTCAAGAGTTTACAGTCTAATAAGAGAATACAGCTGGAGTGGCAAATTGTCTTGAAATGACCAAATTGAACAGTGTAATAGTCCCAGTTGTAACAGAAAACAATAGCAGTATTGTAATGATATATTACCTATTGCTCCAGCCCTGTTTCACTTGATTCCTAGGTCCTAAACTTTCAAACCTCCAGTTTTAGTGCTCTGGATAAATGTGTGGGGTAAGGAGAATGAAGGTGAAGCCCTCTTTTCAGCATCTAACCTACCCCGTGGTCTCTGTTGGACTCCCTCAACTACCATAAGTAGGCATATGACCCAGGTGAAAAATTAGAAAAGTAACTAAAACCTTATGATAACTATACAAATGGAAAACCAACCCTTAACAGTTCTTTCCAACTGGATTTCCACCCCCAAACTCTGCCTATTTATTTCTGAAGGTATACCATTATCTGCATTAACTAGGAACTAGTTTTGTTCTAAAATCTTAACACCTGTTAAGACCTGTCTTTGGATTTTTACTTGCAGTGTGGACATATGATAGCAAATTGTGAAAAAGTTTCTTTTTATATCCCTCAGTGTTGATAAAAATTAATCAGTTGATCTAAGAAAGAAATGGAAAATTTTACTTAAGCCAAATTGAAGATTGTAACCTGGGAACAGCATCTCAGAGGCCTCCCAAAACTTTTCCACCCATTAGAAGTCAAAGCACAGTTATATAATTTTTTTGAGACAGAGAGCTGTACATTAAATGATGTATTATTAGCAATTTAAATAATCCAAGTCGGCAAGCACAAAGTGATGGGTTACCTGATCAAGGTCAAATGAAAGTGAAAGTCCCTCAGTTGTGTCCAACTCTTTGGGACCCCATGGACTATATAGTCCATGGAATTCTCCAGGCCAGAATACTGGAGTGGGTAGCCGTTCCCTTCTCCGGGGGATCTTCCCAACCCAGGGATCCAACTCAGGTCTCCCACATTGTGGGCAGATTCTTTACCAGCTGAGCCACAAGGGAAGCCCAAGAATGCTAGGGTGGGTAGCCTATTCCTTTTCCAGTGGATCTTTCTGACCCAGGAATTGAACTGGGGTCTCCTTCATTGCAAGTGGATTCTTTACCAACTGAGCTATCAGCTGCTGCTGCTGCTGCTGCTGCTGCTGCTAAGTCACTTCAGTCGTGTCCGACTCTGTGCGACCCCATAGAGGGAAGCCCACCAGGGTCCCCTATCCCTGGGATTCTCCAGGCAAGAATACTGGAGTGGGTTGCCATTTCCTTCTCCAATGCATGAAAGTGAAAGGTCAAAGTGAAATCGCTCAGCCGTGTCTGACTCTTAGCGACCCCATGGACTGCAGCCTACCAGGCTCCTCCATCCATGGGATTTTCCAGGCAAGAGTTCTGGAGTGGGGTGCCATTGCCTTCTCCACTTAATGGTGCTAGGAGAATGTACTCTGTGGTTGAGCAAGTACATCTGCCTATGGAGGAAGTCTGGGCAGTGTACAATACAGATACGCAACACATAGTATGGGGCAACAGGTGGCCGAAGGGCAGAGAAGTTTTTTGTGTTTACATTTTTCTTGCCTTACCATAAGATACTAATTTTATATCACACCATCTTTAGTATCCTTCCTTCAGAATTGTCTTTTTAAACTATAAGTGGCAAAGAGTTCTCTTTCAAATTCTGTTTTAGAGTGTTGATAATAAAAAGATCAAATAATAAAATCTTTTGTCAAACCCAAGTTCCTCTGCCTCAAGTACAATGAAGGCAAACAAATTGAAATATCAGAATTTGGAACAGAGAAAGCATTATTGCAAGGCTACATGAGGAAAATTGGTGCTCAAACTCAAAAACCTGAACTCCCAAATAGCTTCCAGGGAAAGGTTTTTACTGGCAAAATTTAAGGTGAGGGCTACAGTGCGTGTGACTTTCTTCCATTTGGTTGGTGGTGAGGTAACAGCGTGGTGTTCCAGAAATCTTGTGTTCAGACTGAATTTATCATCCTCCACCAGGGTGGGGGCCACAATTCCTGAAAAAATAACTCAGAGATATACTGTTATGTATATTCTTTAAGGAGAAACCAGGACCCTACTCCATCTCTGCACTATTATTCATTGACTGCTTTTTCTTTGTTTCTGCATTCTCTCATTCCCCTAATTGGTAATTGTTTGTATCTGCCCCTTGAAACTTAGAGAAAGTCTAGGAGGCTGAAGCCTTTTACGAAAAAGAAATGAGGGACTTGGAAAGGATTTATGTGGGGGTGGTAAACAGAGTCCTGCTCAATTTCACTTTGACAAATACAAAGTACTAAAAACACCTTATTGATAAAAATTGACAAATTATAATATTCATTCTTCCTAAGAGTTGAGCTTTCATTCTGTTACATATCATCTGACATAGCATTGTAGTGGCTAGAAATGAACTCTGCAGATAGTAAAACAAACTACAAAGCCTCTATAATTAAAACAGTATGTACTTATATAAAAATAGACAGACTGGCAGATGAAATAGGACAGAAAATATGCAAATTAACCCAACTGCATTCAGATTACTAGGATATCAGAAAGATGGAGTATCAATCACTAGGAAAAAGTGGGCTTTTAAAAATAAATTATGTTGGGAAAATTGTAGTGTTATTTAGAAAAGATAAAATTAAATATGCTATATCTCAATTAAAAAAGAAAAAAGTTCAAAGATATCTAATTGTAAAAAAGTATATAGAAGAGAATTAAACACTGAAAAAAAAAGAGGCATTCCTGCCAGTTACCTGAATGTGGTGACATACAGGGCATGAGGTGGCAGTGTGAGAAGACAGAAAAGAAAATGCCATGTTCCACTGCTCGAGCATCATTCCCCATCCTAGGGCCCATAGGAATTATGCTCAATTTACTCTGCTGGTGCTCTCTAACTGAAATAAATAGAGCAACAAAGCCTAAAAGATGTTACATCTGTTTGCAACATGGTTTGCTAAATATTTGAAGCCCTCTGTTGAAACGTACTGCTCAGAAAAAAATTGTTGTTGTTTTTCAGTTGCTCAGTTGTGTCCAACTCTTTGTGACCCCATGGACTACAGCACATCAGGTTTCCTTGTCCTTCACCAACTGCTGGAGTTTGCTCAAACTCGTGTTCATTGAGTCGGTGATGCCATGCAACCATCTCATCATCTGTCATCCCCTTTCCCTCCTGCCTTCAATTTTTCCCAGCATCAGGTTTTTTTGCCAGTGAGTCAGCTCTTTGCATCAGGTGGCCAAAGTATTGGAGTTTCAGTATCAGTCCATCCAATGAATATCCAGGGTTGGTTTCCTTTAGGATTGACTGGTTTAATCTCCTTGCAGTCCAAGGGACTCTCAAGACTTCTCCATCACCATAGTTTGGAAGCATCAATTCTTCAGCACTCAGCCTTCTTTATGGTCCAACTCTCCCATCCATCCTTAACTACTAGAAAAACCACAGCTTTGACTATGCAGACTTATGTCAGCAAAGTGGTATCTCTGCTTTTTAATACACTATGTTTGTCATACTTTTCTTCTAAGGAGCAAGTGTCTTTTATTTCATGGCTACAATCACCATCTGCAGTGATTTTTGAGCCCAAGAAAATAAAGTCTGTCACTGTTTCCATTGTTTCCCCATCTATTTGTCATCAGAAAAAAATGATTCCTTTCAAAATGTTACTGCTCACTGACAATGTACCTGCTCATCCAAGTGCTCTGGTGGAGATGTTCAATAAGATTAATGTTTTTTTCATGCCTCATAACTCAACAGCCACTCTGCAGGCCATGGATCAAGAAATCACTTTGATTTTTCAAGGCTTATTATTTAAGAATACATTTCATAAGGCTATAGTTGTCATTATAGATAGTGATTCCTCAGATGGAACTGTGCCATTCAATTGAAAAGCCTTTGAAAAGGACCCACCATTCTAGATGCCATTAAGAGCATTCATAATTTACAGAAAGAGGTTAACATTTATCAAGAGTTTGGGAGAAGTTGATTCCAATCCTCAGGGATAGCTTTAGGGATTCAAGACTTCAGTGGAGGAAGTAACTGCAGCTGTGGTAGACTGTGTTGCTGCAATCTAATGACCAAACTTTAATGATTCAGTCATTAAGTACTTTCAGTAGAGATTGATAAATATATTGAGCTTGAGAAGACACGAGATTTGGAGTTACCAAACTTTCATATCTTGTGCAACCACTTCAGTCATCTGAGTCTCAGTTTTTCCATGTGTAAAATTTGTTACCACTAATAATAGCTAACAGGGATATAGAAATTGCTTTGGAATGCTGTTAGCATAGTCTGTGATAATGCATTTTGGTAATAACTTCCTCAGAATTGATGAAAGGACAGAAAGAAAGAAATTAATGTATATTGAGTGCTTCCTAGGAGCCAGGCATTTCTAGACCTTTAAACTATAGTTGTTGTTCAGTCACTCAGTCTTGTCTGACTCTTTGCGATCCCATGGACTTCAGCATGCCAGGCTTATATGTCCTTCACTATTTCCTGGGGGTTGCTCAAACTCATGTGCATTGAGTCGGTGATGCCATCCTACCATCTCATCCTCTGTCATCCCCTTCTCCCCCTGTCTTCAATCTTTCCCAGCATCAGGTCTTTTCCAATGAGCCAGTTCTTTGCATTCAAGTGATCACAGTGTTGAAGCTATGAATTCACATTTAATCTTTACAAGACAGTTGAAAATTTATTGTATGTCTCCACTTTATAGTGAAGGAAACAGAATAAAATAACCCAAATACATATTCTAAAACTCCAAAGATTTTATTTCAGGTATTAGGATCTTAAAATCTTCTGTTTTCTACCACTCTATACTGAGAACTAGATGAAGAAAGAGCTATAAATGTACTTTCTAATCTGCAAAGTATTTATATTAATATATTATCATAATTAAATAGAAAAAGAAACATATAAAAATGTTAGAAAACAAAGTATTCTTAAACTCAAGATATTGATGTAGTAGCAAATGCAGTTGGAGTTGAGTATGAGTAGAATCAGAGTTGGAGAAGGCCATGGCACCCTACTCCAGTACTCTTGCCTGGAAATGCCCGTGGATGGAGGAGCCTGGTAGGCTGCAGTCCATGGGGTCGCTAAGAGTCATACATGACTGAGCGACTTCACTTTCACTTTTCACTTTCATGCATTGGAGAAGGAAATGGCAACCCACTCCAGTGTTCTTGCCTGGAGAATCCCAAGGACGGCGGAGCCTAGTGCATTGCCGTCTATGGGGTCGCACAGAGTTGGACTGAAGTGACTTAGCAGCAACAGCAGCAGCAGAATCAGAGTAATGATTGGCATGGGATGGATTGCAGAAAGCTCCATTGGAAGGATAGGACTTGAGTAAGCCTTGAACAGAGAGCATTTTGATGAATAGTAATAAGTAAAGAAGGCATTCCAGTCAAGGAGAATGCCATGATTAAAGGCACACAGGAAGTTGCATGTACTGCAATGAATAGGACATCTGCAAAAATTCAAGTAGATAAGACAACTAGGCCAGGTCACAGAGAGAATAAAATTTTTTTACATTATTCCTTAAATCCGGATTATCTTTCTTTGTAACTTAGAATCATAATGCACATGAATGACCAGTAAGATTTTGCTGGACCCCTCTGTACTGGAAGTAATTTCCTTAGTGAATATTGATGTACTTGGTCTGGAAAGCTTTATGGAGATAAGTGCATGCAGACTCAATAAAGGGCACTTCAGTTCAGTTGTTACTAGTCATACCCTACTCTTTGCGATTCCATGGACTGCAGTATGCCAGGCTTCCATGTCCATCACCAACTCCTGAAGCTTACTCAAACTCATTGAGTCAGTGATGCCATCCAAACATCTCATCTCCTGTCATCGCCTTCTACTCCCACCTTCAATCTTTCCCAGCATCAGGATCTCTTCCAGTGAGTTAGTTCTTCATATCGGTGGCTAAAGTATTGGAGTTTCAGCTTAGCATCAGTCCTTCAAATGAATATTCAAGACTGATTTCCTTTAGGATTGACTGGTTGGATCTCCTTGTAGTCCAAGGGACTCTCAAGAGTCTTCTCCAACATCACAGTTCAAAAGCATCAATTCTTCAGCACACAGCTGCCTTTATAGTCCAACTCTCACATCCATACATGACTATGGGAAAAATCATAGCTTTGACTAGATGGACCTTTGTTGCAAAGTCATGTCTCTGCTTTTTAATATGCTGTCTAGGTTCGTCATAACTTTTCTTCCAAGGAGTAAGCATCTTTTAATTTCATGGCTGCAGTCACCAACTGCAGTGATTTTGGAGCCCCCCAAAATAAAATCTGCCACTGTTTCCACTGTTTCCCCACCTGTTTGCCATGAAATGATGGGATTGGATGCCATGATCTTAGTTTTCTGAATGTTGAGTTTTAAATCAACTTTTTCAGTCTTCTCTTTCACTTTTATCAAGAGGCTCTTTAGTTCTTAACTTTCTGCCATAAGGGTGGTGTCATCTGCATATCCAAGGTTACTGATATTTCTCCCAGCAATCTTGATTCCAGCTTGTTCTCCATCCACCCCTGCATTTCACGTGATGTACTCTGCATATAAGTCAAATAAGCAGGGTGACAGTATACAGACTTGATATACTCCTTTCCCGATTTGGAACCAGTCTGTTGTTCCATGTCCAGTTCTAACTGTTGCTTCTTGAAGTGCATACAGATTTCTCAGAAGGCAGGTCAGGTTGTCTGGTATTCCTATCTCTTTCAGAATTTACCATAGATTGTTGTGATCTAAACAGTCAAAGGCTTTGGCATAGGCAATAAAGCAGAAATAGATGTCTTTTTGGAACTCTCTTGCTTTTTCAATGATCCAGCAGATGTTGGCAATTTGATCTCTGGTTCCTCTCCCTTTTCTAAATCCAACTTGAACATCTGGAAGTTCATGGTTCACGTACTTTTGAAGCCTGGCTTGGATTTTGAGCATTACTTTCTAGCGTGTGAGATGAGAGCAATTGTGCAGTAGTTTGAACATTATTTGGCATTGCCTTTCTTTGGGATTGGAATGAAAATTGACCTTTTCCAGTCCTGTGGCTGCTGCTGAGTTTTGCAGATTTGCTGGCATATTGAGTGCAGCACTTTCACAGCATCATCTTTTAGGATTTGAAATAGCTCATCTGGAATTCCATCACCTCCACTAGCTTTGTTGATAGTGATGCTTTCTAAGGCCCACTTGACTTCACATTCCAAGATGTCTGGCTCTAGATTAGTCATCACATCATCGTGGTTATCTGGGTCGTGAAGATCTTTTTTGTACAGTTCTTCTGTGTATTCTTGCCACCTCTTCTTAATATCTTCTGCTTCTGTTAGGTCCATACCGAATACTTTATTGTGCCCATCTTTGCATGAAATGTTCCCTTGGTATATCTAATTTTATTGAAGAGATCTCTAGTCTTTCCCTGTATTTCTTTGCACTGATCACTGAGGAAAGCTTTCTTATCTCCCCTTGCTATTCTTTGGAACTCTGCATTCAAATGGGTATATCTTTCCTTTTCTCCTTTGCCTTTAGCTTCTCTTCTTTTCTCAGCTATTTGTAAGGCCTGCTCTAACAACAATTTTGCCTTTTTGCATTTCTTTTTCTTGGGGATGGTCTTGATCACTGCCTCCTCTACAATGTCACCAGCCTCTGTCCATAGTTTCTCAGGCACTCTGTCTATCAGATCCAATCCTTTGAATCTATTTGTCACTTCCACTGTATAATTGTAAGGGATTTGATTTAGGTCATACCTGAATGGTCTAGTGGTCTTCCCTACTTTCTTCAAATTAAGTCTGAATTTGGCAATGAGTTCATGATCTGAGCCATCGTCATCTCCCGGTCTTGTTTTTGCTGACTGTATAGAGCTTCTCCTGGAGAAGAAAATGGCAACCCACTCCAGTGTTCTTGCCTGGAGAATCCCAGGGATGGGGGAGACTGGTGGGCTGCCGTCTATGGGGTTGCACAGAGTCGGACATGACGAAGTGACTTAGCAGCAGCAGCATAGAGCTTCTCCATCTTTGGCTGCAAAAAAATATAGTCAGGCTGATTTTGGTATTGACCATCTGGTGATGTCCACGTGTAGAGTCTTCTCTTGTGTTGTTGGAAGAGGACAAACACCCTCTTCCAAAAACTGTAGAATCTGACCTTTAACATAGTATTCTTTATTAGTGAGATAAAGAAAAAGGAAGAAAAAGCTGCCTGATGATGGATTTTGTGATGTTATAGTATGATAATATATTTTATTTTTAAAAGTTACTTAAATAATATAGAAAATAAAGCTAATGACTTTAAAGAAATGTCAAAGAGCTATGTTTACTATTCATATATTATGCCCCACCCTTATCATATTCTGCCCTTATTTAATGTGTTTCTCTCTTTAGATAATACTCTTAGTGATTTGAGGTCTTTTCAACTCTCTGAACACATATGGTTTTCTCCAGTTTGAGATTTTATTTTGTTATACTTCTTAATCCTTGTATGTCATAGTTTAGTTGACAAAGGATAAAGTAATATATGTTCCATAGGTACCCCACCTTATTCAATAAATTTCCAACCCAGTAGTAAAAGTATGTTCTTAAAACTCTGAAAAGCACATAGTACATTGACCAGGTATAAGAAAGAAGATTGCATTTTAAAAAGTACCATTTTGGTGAAAAATAAAAATACAATTTTATTTAACTGAGGACACCAAAGTAAAATTATAATTGATAATTTTCCTAACCCTGATGAAAGACACCAAGACATAGCTTTTCAAAAGTGCTAAGGAACTCTAAATAAAAACTGAAAGAATTTATGACTAGTAGACTTGCGTCATAGGAATTACTAAAGGAAATTCTCAGACTTCAAGGAAAAGATTCCAGAGAGTAACTCAGTTCCAGAGGAAGAAAATATTTAACAGAAATGGTAAATATTTGTGTTAATATTAAAAAAAACACTGTAAAATATTTTTGCACTATTTTTTATTTTAACCTAAAAAATATGATTGTATAAAGCAATAATTTACAATTCTATTTTTGGATTTAACATACATATAAGTGTGCTATGCTTAATTGCTCAGTCATGTCTCTTTGCCACCTCCTGACTATAGCCTGCCAGGCTCCTCTGTCCATAGGGATCCCCCAGGCAAGAATACTGAAGTGGGTTGTGACACCCTCCTCCAGGGGATCTTCCTAACCCAAGGATTGAACCCAGGTCTCTCACATTGCAAGCAGATTCTTTACCATCTGAGCCACAAGAGAAGCCCACATATAAGTGTTTTTTTGCAGCAAACTTCTAAATTTTACTAAATATGTTTAGTATTAATTTCAAATAGATTGTGATCATTAAGATTCATATTTCAACCTCTGTTATGAACACTTAGCAGTAACTCACAAAATAGAGCTTTTTAAAAAGTGGATTTAAATAGACCACTAAAGATATCTATTTAACACAAAAGAATAGAGTAAAGGAGGAAAGAGAAAAGACTGTAGCCATATGGCATGGTAAAATATAAAATATAAATTTAACTGTATCAATAGTTATATTAAATATGAATGCTTTTAATATCCCAACAGAATGGCAGAGATGGTCATGGTAGATATTTTTGAAATCCAACATTATGATTTATACAAGACATGAAGTCTAGATTCAAAGCTATAAATAGACTGAAAGTAAAAGAATTTTAAAAAGATCATAAAAACAGTAACCAAAAGAGAGCTCAAGTGGCTATTTCAGTTCTGACAAGATAAGCCTTAAGACTAAATATTTCCAGATGGGTCAATGAAAGGAAATTGGAAAATAATTTGAACTTAATGAAAATGATAACACAACATATCCAGATTTATGGGACATAGCTAGAACATCAACTAGAGATAAGTTTATAGATTTCAGCACATTTAACAAAAGAATAAAATACTCTAATCAAACATAAACTTCCACCTTAAGAAATTAGAAAAAGAGAAAGAAATCTAAACCAATCAGAAGGAAGGAAAGAATAATGATTAGAAAAGAAATAAATGAATGAAAGGGAAAACACAAAATCATGAAAAATCAATGAAGCTAAATGTTCTTTTGAAAGATTAATAAAATTGACAAATCTTTAATCATATTAATGAAGAAGAAATGAAGCAAGCCACAAGTTACCAAATTAGAGATCAAAGAGAAAACATTCCTACCATCCCTGCTGAAATTAAAAGGGTCACAAGGGAATAAAATGTTATAAACAATTTTGTCAGCAGATTAGATATCTCAGGTAAAATGGAAAAATGCAAGTTGTCAAAATTGATTCAAGAAAAATGGAAAATATGAATAGGCTTAAAAGAATTGAAACTTCAGTTCTTCCCACAAAGAAGGTCTAAGCCCAGCTGAAACTGATGGTGAATTCTAAGAAATATGTGAAGAAATAACACCATTGTTTTATAAACTCTTTCAGCAAATATAGGAGGAAGAAACATTTCTCACCTCATTCTTTCAGGCTAGCAATGCACTGGTAACAAAACCAAAGACAGTAGAAAACAAAACAAAACTAGTAAACCAATACCAATATGCCTTATGAACATAGATGTAAGTACCTTAAGTGAAAGTGGAAGTCACTCAGTTGTGTCCAGCTCTTTGCGACCACATGGACTATACAGTCCATGGAATTCTCCAGGTCAGAATACTGGAGTGGGCAGCTGTTCCCTTCTCCAGGGGATCTTCAACCCAGGGATTGAATCCATGTCTCCTGCATTGCAGGCGGATTCTTTACCAGCTGAGCCACAAAGGAAGCCCAAATACGTTAACAAAATATTACCAAATCAACTCTAGTAACATATAAAGAGAATTAAACACTGGAATTTATCTCAGGATTGCTTTAATAATGAAAACTTAATGAAATAGACAATGTTAATGAATTCAAGAGCAAAAATCACATCATTCTTTCAAAAATACAAAACAGTTGGTGGACACATTCCAACACTCATTCATAATAAAACCTCTGATCAGATTAGGAATACTAGGGAACTTCTTCAGCCTTAATAAACATCTAAGAAAAACCAAACCAAATTGAACCAAACCAAACAATAAAACCACAGCTATATCACACTTAATAGTTAAAGGATAACTTCCCTCCCCTTAAACAGAAAACAAAGCAATAATGTTTAATATAGCTACTTGTATAATTAACTGTACAATTCAACAGGCAAAATAGATGTCTCTCGGTGTGAGTTTTTCACTCAGAAAAGATACCACCTCTTAGATCTTAAATCTTATAAGGGACTTGGGTTTGTGTGAATTAAAAACAAAATAAAATGATACTTACACACACACTGAATTGGCAATAATGAAAAAGTTGTAAAGATAACTTCAAGTGCTGATATGGAACTATGTGCTGATGATATTGTACATTGGGACAATCAGTTTAGGAACCAATTTTTCATTGTCTAGTAAAACTGAAGACATAAATTTTCTGTGATACCAGCAACTACAACTCCTACATATAAACCCTAAATAAATTCTTGCATAATTATACCAAGATATATAAACAGAATGTTTATAGAATCATTACTCATAGAAGTTAAATACTGAAAACAATCCGAATGTACATTAACAGTAAAATGAATAAACAAATTATGGTATGGTTACAATTACAATGAAAATAAGGTAAAAAGAAAACTAGAGCACAAGGATAAATCTCACCATTAGGATGAGCCAAAAATTAAAAGAATATACACAGTATATAATCCATTTACAGATTTAAAAATGAATATTACTTTGGAATGAATATACAGATGGTAAGTATTTATTTAACAGTAACTAATCAATTAAAAGGCACTTGATCCTTGGAAGGAAAGCTATGCAAAACCTAGACAGTGTATTAAAAAGCAAAGACATCACTTTGCTGACAAAGATCCATATAGTCAGAGCTCTGGTTTTTCTTGTAGTCATGTATGGATGTGAGAATTGCACCATAAAGAAGGCTGAGCACTGAAGAATTGATGCCTTCAAATTGTGATGGTGGAGAAGACTCTTGAGAGTCCCTTGGACTGCAAGAAGATCAAATCAGTCAATCCTAAAGGAAGTCAGTCCTGAATATTCACTGGAAGAACTGTGCTGAAGCTGAAACTTCAATACTTTGGCCATCTGATGCAAAGAGCTAACTCATTGGAAAATACCCTGATGCTGGGAAAGATTGAAGGCAAGAGGAAAAGTGGATGACAGAGGATAAGGTCGTTGGATGGTATCACCAATTCAAGGGACCTGAATTTGAGCAAACTCTGGGAAATAATGAAGGACAGAGAAAACTGGTATACTGCAGTCCGTGGGGTTACAAAGAGTCAGACATGACTTAGAGACTGAACAGCAACAAAAGGAATCAGTTATCACAAAACTCTGGATAGCAGTTGCCTGGTGATGTTAGAATTTGGGTAATTTCTTTGCAGAACTGAACATCTCTATTTTTTTTTTCTTTCTTGGAGTTAAAAGAAAAATGTTATGGTAATACAATAAATTACATATTGGCTTCAAAAAGCACATGCTTGTTTAGGAAACTCTATGAAAACAATCTAGTTTGAAATGTGTAAGCAAAAAAAAAAAAAAAAAGAGAGAGAGAGAGAGAATCCCAGAACATAAGTCTCCTTCCAGATTAAAAAGAGACTATTTGGTAATGCTAATGGGAAAGATGACACCATGCTTAAGGCAGAAAGTGAAGAACTAAAGAGCCTCTTGATGAAAGTGAAAGAAGAGAGTGAAAAAGTTGGCTTAAAGTTCAACATTCAGAAAACTAAGATCATGGCATCCAGTCCCATCACTTCATGGCAAATAGATGGGGAAACAGTGACTTTATTTTTTAGGCTCCAATATCACTGCAAATGGTGACTGCAGCCATGAAATTAAAAGATGCTTACTCCTTGGAAGAAAAGTTATGACCAACCTAGACAGCATATTAAAAAGCAGAGACATTACTTTGCCAACAAAGGTCCGTCTAGTCAAGGCTATGGTTTTTCCTGTGGTCATGTATGGATTTGAGAGTTGGACTATAAAGAAAGCTGAGCGCGGAAGAACTGATGCCTTTGAACTGTGGTGTTGGAGAAGACTCTTGACAGTCTCTTGGACTACAAGGAGATCCAACCATCCATCCTAAAGGAAATCAGTCCTGGGTGTTCATTGGAAGGACTGGTGTTGAAGCTGAAACTCTGATACTTTGGCCACCTGATGCAAAGAGCTGACTCATTTGAAAAGATTCTGATGCTGGGATAGATTGAGGGCAGGAGGAGAAGGGGACAACAGAGGATGAGATGGTTGGATGGCATCACTGACTCAATGGACATTGTTTTGGGTAGACTCTAGGAGTTGCTGATGGACAGGGAGGCCTGGCGTGCTGCAGTTCATGGGGTCGCAAAGAGTCAGACACAACTGAGCAACTGAGTTGGAACTGGAATGGGAAAGTGAAGAGGAAGTGATGAAGTGTAGTATCTTATATTTGTAGTTCATTTCAGGGTTTACAGTGAGTTTTTAATTATACCTTACACAGTAACTCTGGATGGAGACATAGTTTCTATCATGCCTATTTTATAGATTAAAATGTAGAAGATCATGGTGTGTAAGCATCTAGAACAAAATGGTTTAGTTTCTCATCTGAACTTGTTTACAAAAGATCAAGTAGCAAATAACCAGAGGCATAAGACAAACTCTCTGGTATGGGGAACTTGTTTTATTCACTCACACAAAAAGCGATATACATAATCCAGTGCTAAATGTTATATTAAGACTAAATACTGAAAGAACGTTCAGAAACGAGAACAATTCCTTATCACTTTCTGTGCTTTTGTCGTTGGCATAGAGCTGTGCAATGAAATTGCTTAACATGGGACTCACACTGCACTAATAACTTTCATCTAGGAAGATAATTAAACAAGGAATAGTCATATTAAAGAAGTCAATCTTAATTCTTCAAGGCTGTCTGTTCTTAACCATTTTCACTATCAAAATTATGGAGGATTTGAGTATGATTAAATTTTAGAATGTGTTATTCTTCTGATATCTTTTTCATAATAAAGTCCAGTAATAAAACTGAGCTGTCCTTTCATTTGCTAAAAAATGAATGATTTGCACAGAACCCAATTATGTTTTATTTCTTTTTTGTTTCAATTAATATGATGATTTTTTTAAAATACAAGAAAATTAGTCATTTTATTATAAATTAAAGTATTGATTACTCCTTATAGAGTAAATGTTTTAGAAGGTATAAAGAGTATGCTTAACCAGGCATCAAACTTTATGCCTCCTGGGAATGTATAGTACACTGATTTCCCTTGTTGAAAAAAATAATTATTTCACCCATTGTGTTTAGACAAATTACTTCAATTAACTGTGGCAAGATCATTAAGCATAGTTAATTTTAATGTAAGTCAGATTATCTATAAAATAACCTTAGGATAACCATAATATATATGTTTATACTTACATGTATATGTTTATATGTACCTGTTTTTAGATGAATTTTTAAGATTAGTAATTTTTTATAATTGCTGTACTTTGGATTTCAGCTCAATAAATATTCCTCAGAAAACTTTCCATATGTCAAGTTAATATCTAGGAGCAGAGCCTTAGACAGCAATTTTTGTTCAAGTGTTCTTGAGGGAAGGAAATGAAGTATGAGGATAGAGCAGAGAAGGAAACTTAAGCCTGGAAGTTGTTTCAGTTTGGCCCAGCTTTGGTCTCATCTCAGGGAAGCTCTTGAGAACAACTTGTTCTTTAGATTCTGTCCAACCTTGAAGCAAGAGGGGTATACTCTTTGTACCCCTATTCAGTCAGTCCTGGACTGAGCTCAGCCCTATGTGGGTGTGGAGAACTTTTGCCTGAGGTTCTTTGCTGGAAAAGAAATGGGAGCAGCTGTGAATTAGCTTTTAATGGGTAAAGGCCTAGGTGCACTGGCTTGTAAAAGATATTTTGGTGTGACACCAACAACATCCACTATGTAATATAAGAAAGAGATTCTGCCCTCCAGGTATTTAGAGTCTTAGCAAAATTTGCCAGTTTTGTACCGTTAAGATATCACTCCAAGAATATCCGCCAATAAATTCAAGGAAATCTCCACAGAATTGGAAACTTAATGGAGATCATGGTTCAGTTCCGTTCAGTCGCTCAGTCGTGTCCAACTCTTTGTGACCCCATGATCACAGCGCGCCAGGCCTCTCTGTCCATCACCAACTCCCGGAGTTCACTCAGACTCACGTCCATCGAGTCAGTGATGCCATCCAGCCATCTCATCCTCGGTTGTCCCCTTCTCCTCCTGCTCCCAATCCCTCCCAGCATCAGGGTCTTTTCCAATGAGTCAACTCTTCTCATGAGGTGGCCAAAGTACTGGGGTTTCAGCTTTAGCATCATTCCTTCCAAAGAAATCCCAGGGCTGATCTCCTTCAGAATGCACTGCTTGGATCTCCTTGCAGTCCAAGGGACTCTCAAGAGTCTTCTCGAATATCACAGTTCAAAAGCATCAATTCTTCAGCACTCAGCCTTCTTCACAGTCCAACTCTCACATCCATACAGGACCACAGGAAAAACCATAGCCTTGGCTAGACGGACCTTAGTTGGCAAAATAATGTCTCTGGTTTTGAATATACTATCTAGGTTGGTAATAACTTTTCTTCCAAGGAGTAAGTGTCTTTTAATTTCATGGCTAGGCTTATCTGTTTGAATTGAAAGCATCGTACAGAAAGCAGAAAACTAATGGAAAACTCAGTCAATGATCTTATGTACAGAATGATCACAATTTTTGATTTCTGGGTCAGAAAGTTTATCTCCCAAATCTTCTTGCTGAAGTTTCAGCACACTAGAAGTATTCCCCAATCTCTACCCTTGGACTGGTAACTCCCCATAATGGCAGTTTGTGCTTAAAGAAGTCTCCCTGTTGTTGTTGTTGTTTAGTCACTAGGTCATGTCCGATTATTTGCAACCCCATGGACAGAAGCATGCCAGGCCTCCCTGACCCTTAAGGGAGCTTGTCATAATTGTTTAGTAAGGTATTGAAATCACCACTAAAATGTGCTTTAGGCATAGCATTGATTTGATTTTATAAAGTGCTGAACCTTATTAGGAGTGTTTAAATCAACTACCTATAGACTGATTTGATTTGGTTTGCTTTGATATTATTTTTAATAATTATACATACATTTGATATTTTTATTTTGGGGAAACAAACCACATTTAATTTTTTAGATGATGTACAATTAGTTGATGAATTTTCTATCAATTGAAACTTCAGTGCACTTGCAAAGTAATCCTGATTACAGCAGGAAATCTTAATACAATCTGGATGTGTTATTAATCAAAACTGCTGGAACTCCAAGGCAACAGGAGATTCAGAAACACACCCAAAGACCAGACTTAATGACAGAAGAGAATTAGCCCCTCTAGTAGAAGCCATCATTGTTCAAGTTGTCTTAGGTGCAAAGCATTTTGGTTCCCGGGCAAGAGGTGCTAAGGTTGACATTCTTAGGATGGGGTAGCCAAGGGCTTCTACTAGAGGGGCTAATTCTCTTCTGTAATAAAGTCTGGTCTTTGGTAGCATGGCTCCAGAGAGAAAAGCCAAGGGGACTGAGTGAATGCCACAGCCAAGGAGGTGCACTCACCCTGACTGTCATTCTGATTTGTGAAAGTGGCAGGTGCAAAAATATCTAACCTAACAGACTCCAAGTACATACTGATCTGTCAGGTGGTAAGACCCTGGTCTTCTCTGGGATAAATTGATGAGAAAACATTAGAAGCAATACTGTATTCAAGTTCTGTTCTAAATTTATTTGTAAAAATTGACTGAAACATTTATTTAAATTGTAATCCCATCAGATAAGGGTCTCAATTTTAAAACCATTGTAGTCTCAAGTGAAAAATATTTCCCTCTTTCAAGCATATTACTGTTAGAATAAAAATTTTGTCATCAGCTTCCGACATGGTGCTTGATGGTCACAGATTATTTGTGAATGGATACATAAATGAATGAATGAGTAATAGCATGGCAATTTTTGTTTGAGGTGGTATGTTCCGTTCTGTTCAGTTGCTCAGTCGTGTCCGCCTGCGACACCATGAATCGGAGCACGCTAGGCCTCCCTGTCCATCACCAACTCCCGGAGTTCACTCAGATTCACGTCCATCGAGTCCGTGATGCCATCCAGCCACCTCATCCTCTGTCGTCCCCTTCTCCTCCTGCCCCCAATCCCTCCCAGCATCAGGGTCTTTTCCA
>SJXQ01011735.1:112378-262188 GCA_006408695.1 Aepyceros melampus
CAAGGAGTAAGCGCCTTTTAATTTCATGGCTGCAGTCACCATCTGCAGTGATTTTGGAGCCCCCAAAAATAAAGTCTGACACTGTTTCTACTGTTTCCCCATCTATTTCCCACGAAGTGATGGGACCGGATGCCATGATCTTCATTTTCTGAATGTTGAGCTTTAAGCCAACTTTTTCACTCTCCTCTTTCACTTTCACCAAGAGGCTTTTTAGCTCCTCTTCACTTTCTGCCATAAGGGTGGTGTCATCTGCATATCTGAGGTTATTGATATTTCTCCCAGCAATCTTGATTCCAGCTTGTGTTTCTTCCAATCCAGCATTTCTCCTGATGTACTCTGCATATAAGTTATGCAGAGTGGTATGTAGGAAGGAGAATCTTACAAGCTTATTCGAGAAAATAAAATCATATTCTTTCCTTATGAGAAATCCTGATTCTCATTTCAGGGCAAAAGTGTTCTGAATGTCTTCCAAACAATCATACATTCCTCTGGTTCACCTTTCAAATATAAAGTGATTCTGGCCTTCTTATATCTTTTATTAAAGCATTTCCTTATCATTTTATCGAGAAATACAGAAAAGTGGCCTAATAAGTCTGTAAGAGGGTTGGATGGTCAATTTGTTTTGTATAAAAGTCATTTTGAAGGCATGTCACTTGAGACCTAAGTTGAAAAAAAAAAAAAAGAAGGGCTACATCTCTGAGCTATTTAAAAATATTTTTTCCTATTGGTCTACTCCATCTTTACGTAAATGCTTCCACTAAGTTATGAGTAAGTGTAAGATGATCTGGCTTTGAATATCTATGAGAAAGACATTTGGTCTTTACATTTCATAAAACCATGGCTAAAGGGCTGTTCTTTGATCTCATTCAGTGTCCTCCAAACAGCAGTTCTCATGATAAATTCCTGTAATATTTTTTTATTCTAAAAAATGATATTGGTTCATATGAAAAGCTGAAATCTTTGCTGTTGGTTCTCTTGCTTCATTTAAAAACAATCATTTTATGGACATGGGCCTTTTTTTATTTTTTATTTTTGGCTATACCATGTGACATTCCCGACCAAAAATCAAACCCAAGCCCTTTGTGGCGGAAGCATGGAGTTGTAACCCCTGGACTGCCAGAAAAATCCACAATCATTTTGTTTTATTTATAAATACATTTTATTTTTTAAAATATGTTTTAATCTGTATATACCTCAAATTATTTTATGAATAAGCACGAAACCCACAGTAATGCCTTTAGTGAAAACTTGCATTACATGAATAAAGAGTTATAGTATGAAAAGAGCATATTGTATGGAAAGGTATGTCCTTACTTGACATCCTAGCTGTGTTATTTTGAAAAGTTATTATTTCTTTTGTATTCTGTTTCCTTTTGAAAAAGTGTGGAATATGAGTCCCAACATCCAGGAATGTGCTGGAGCTGACTGACTGGATAGAGCTCAGTGTTAAATATTTATGAACTTCATAAACCACTTTTAAATCATTGGTAGGCTAAAATTTTCCCTAGTGGGGTATCTATGCCACAGAGATTGTCATGAATTATGAATCAGGACTTACTTTTTAAGAATCAGCTTATTAGGTCAACAGTGATTGATATTATAAAGAACAAATGAAATAATATATATAAAAGTATTTTGTGATCTTCAAAAATCTGTGCTTAAAAATCAATGTAGTAGAGGCAAAGTGATTTATCATTGAATTGTATTACATATATAACAATGATTTTCCAATTAATAATTTTAAAATTCATTTTTATAAAAGATTATTAAAGTCTTAGAAAAAGTAATTTAAAATAAAATAAGCAAATTTATTTCTAAAAGAATATTATTGAGAAGATAAGTAATAGATTTTTCTTTCTTGAAGATATGAAACAATTCAAACAAATCCACATGGGTTTTAACAGGGAAAAAAATTCAGGTGAGCAAAGAAGAAAGCAAAAAAAAAAAAAAAAACCTTCCCTTTCTAAGCAGAAAAGGAATTGATCAGGAAGTAAATTCTTGGTAAAAGAGTTCCATTTATAAAAACTTTAAAATTCTGTAAAGATATTCTTCTAGTTTTACTGAGGTATAGTTGGAAACAAATATTGTATATATAACACTGTAAACAAGTTAACGTTTTGATATATGTTGTGAAACAATAACCTCAATTAATTTGATTACCATATTTGTTTTCTCACACAGTTATCATTTTCTTGCCTGTATATATCTGTGTGTGGTAAAAACACTTTGGATCTACCCTTTAAGCAAATTTCAAGTATGCAATACAGTATGGTTAACTTAGTCACATTGTTTTGCATTATATCTACAGATTTTATTCACCTTGAGTAATTGAAATTTTTACCCTTCAGCTAATATCTCCTCATTTTCCCCTTGCCTCAGCTTCTGGCTGCCACCTTTTTATTTTTATTTTTTGCTTCTGTGAATTTGACTATTTTAGATTCCACATATAAATGAGATCACTCAGTATTTGTCTTTCTGTGTTTGGCTTATTTTCCTTAGCATAATATCCTCTAGGTTCATCTCTACTGTCAAATGGCAGGATGCACTTCTTTCCTTCCCTTTTAGGTAGGGAGCTTCATAAAATGGTAGTTTTTTTAAAGACTGAATAATGTTATGTAATATATATACAATATGTATGTTATATATAAATATAATATTTAACATGTTTTTGCCATTCATCCATCAACACACATATATATTTCTATATACAAACAATAAAGTACTTGTTTTAAAAAATAAAGATAATATTCCCATTCACAAGAGCAACAGAAATAAGAAAACACTTAGGAATAAAGTTAACCAAAGAGATGAAAGACTTGTACAGTGAAAAGTATAAAATGTTGATGAAGAAAATTAAAGAAGACAGAATATGGAAAAACATCCTGGGTTCATGGATTGGAAGGATTAATTTTGTTCAAATCTCCATACTATCCCAAATGATGCACAGATTCAGTGCAATTTCCATCAAAATCCCAATGGCATTCTTTACAGAAATAGAGTAAGTAATGCAAAAATTAATTTAGAGTAACAAAGGCACTGAATAACCAAATCAATCTTTAGCAAGAGCAAGGCTGGAGATATCACATTTCCTGATTTCAAAATTTTATAAATTTCAAATGAGAAAAATATATTTCTCACACAGTATTAGAGTACCTATGCTTGTCAGACTTAATTCTTTTGTGCTCTAGAATCACTGCCAATGGTGATCGCAGCCATGAAATTTAAAAAATGCTTACTCCTTGGAAGGAAAGTTATGACCAACCTAGACAGCATATTCAAAAGCAGAGACATTACTTTGCCACAAAAGTCCATCTAGTCAAGGCTATGGTTTTTCCAGTGTTCATATATGGATGTGAGAGTTGGACTGTGAAGAAGGCTGAGCGCCAAAGAATTGATTCCTTTGAACTGTGGTGTTGGAGAAGACTCTTGAGAGTCCCTTGGACTGCAAGGAGATCCAACCAGTCCATCCTAAAGGAGATCAGCCCTGGGTGTTCATTGGAAAGACTGATGCTGAAGCTGAAATTCCAGTACTTTGGCCACCCTCATGTGAAGAGTTGACTCACTGAAAAAGACTCTGATGCTGGGAGGGATTTGGGGCAGAAGGGGACAACAGAGGATGAGATGACTGGATGGCATCACTGACTCGATGGACATGAGTCTGAGTGAACTCCAGGAGTTGGTGATGGACAGGGAGGCCTGGTGTATTAAGATTCATGGGGTCTCAGAGTCGGACATGACTGAGCAACTGAACTGAGCTGAACTGATGCTTGCAAGTATAATTCCTCGCTCTTCTCTCTCAAAAATATTCACTCTGGAATGTCTGTTCTTCAAAGAGACTTTCTTTAGGTCTCATGTTCCTCAGCATCTCTACCAAAGATATTATTTTTCATCACTCTGTTCTAGCTTCTTCTCCAATGGTTTCCATACTGGCTTTCAACTTTTTGTTCCTTCTCACACTTCCTCTTCTTGCTCCCTACCTCACAACCCCCATTCTCTGGAGATAGGGTGGGCTATTGTGACACCATGGACTGTAGCCTGCCAGGCTCATCTCTCCATGGGATTTCCCAGGCAAGAATCCTAGAGTGGGTTGCCATTCCCTTCTCCAGGGGATCTTCCTGACCCAGAGATTGAACCTTTGTATCCTTCATTGCAGGGGGATTCTTTACCACTGAGCCACCAGGGAAGCCCCTAGTCCAATAACTGGTGTCCTTATAAGAGAAAAGAGAGAGAGATTTGAGACATAAATCACAGGGGAGAAGACCATGTGAAGATGAAGACAGAGATTAAAATTATGCTACCACAAGGCATGGAAGCCTGAAGACTAGAAGCTGGAATAGGCAAGCAAGAGTCCTCTCCTCCTGCCTTCACAGAGAAAGAGAACTCCTGTTCCCTTGTGGTTTCTTCTTCCACACATCATTTGTTTATCATTCTAGTATTTTGAAAAACATACTTCCTCTTCACTCACAGCATTTTCAACCTCAGGTCTTTACTCAAGTATTCTTTCTGCAAGAAATCCTCTTCCTACATGAAATGCATCCTACAACATGAAAGACTTTGTCCACCCTTCATGATTCAACCCAAATACCATGTCTGTGAAAGTGAAAGAAAGTGAAGTCACTCAGTCGTCTCCGACATGGACTGTAGCCTACCACGCTCCTCCCTCCATGGGATTCTCCAGGCAAGAGTACTGGAGTGGGTTGCCATTTCCTTCTCCAGGGGATCTTTCTGATCCAGGGATCGAACCCGGGTCTCCTGCATTCCAGGCAGACGCTTTAACCTCTGAGCCACCAGGGAAGCCCTATCATGTCTGTAGTGGTGTTATTTTTCTAGGGCTCTAACACATTACCACAAGGTTTGGAAGCTTAAAATAACAGAAATTGACTTCCTTACCATTTTGGAGGCCAGAATTCATAATTCATTGGCAGGACCATACCCTCTCTGAAGGCTCTGTAGAGAATACTTACTTATTTCTTCCAGTTTCTGGGGTTCCAGGCTTCTTTGATTTGTGATGGCACTATTGCAGCCATGAAATTAAAAGACGCTTACTCCTTGGAAGAAAACTTATGACCAACCTAGATAGTATATTCAAAAGCAGAGACATTACTTAGCCTCTAGTCAAGGCTATGGTTTTTCCTGTGGTTATGTATGGATGTGAGAGTTGGACTGTGAAGAAGGCTGATCGCCAAAGAATTGATGCTTTTGAACTGTGGTGTTGGAGAAGACTCTTGAGAGTCCCTTGGACTGCAAGGAGATCCAAGCAGTTCATTCTGAAGGAGATCAGCCCTGGGATTTCTTTGGAAGGAATGATGCTAAAGCTGAAACTCCAGTACTTTGGCCACCTCATCGAAGAGTTGACTCATTGGAAAAGACTTTGATGCTGGGAGGGATTGAGGGCAGGAGGAGAAGGGGACGACCGAGGATGAGATGGCTGGATGGCATCACTGACTCAGTGGACACGAGTATGAGTGAACTCCGGGAGTTGGTGATGAACAGGGAGGCCTGACGTGCTGTGATTCATGGGGTCGCAAAGAGTCGGACATGACTGAGCGACTGAACTGAACTGATTCTGATCTGTGCCTCTATCTTAACATTGGCTTCTCCTTTGTGGCTCTTTTTTTTTTTTTCTTTTTCCCCCAAACACCTTCACAAAAGTCCTGTGTTCTTTAGGTCACTAATCACAATGCCAGAAAAATTACAGTTCAAGTATGAATTACAATTATTAAAACTACCCATTTACAATAATATCTTAAAGTCTGACTTTCCCAGTGAAGTACTAGTTCTGCGAGGACTGGCCTGGGTTGGGCAACCCCAGTGCCCAGCTCAGGACAGGCACTGAACAGGAGCTCAATGAATGTGTGATGAATTAACAAAATACAAATAAGTGCAGAACCAGGGCAAAAAACCCTGGAGCCCTGATTTCCCAGCTACAGATTCACCTTCTCTTTCTTTTGTATTGTAAGTTGACCAGTCATTGAATTGAGGCCTACCCTTACTCCAAAATTATCTCATCCAGAGATCCCTTATTTAACCATATTTGAAAATACAAAATTTCCAAGTTAGATCACATTCACAGCTACTGAGACATACTGGGATATAATGTTTTCAAGGATACAATTCAATTCAAAATAGGCACTTTCCTTCATTCCTCAGCTAAAAATTTTCTTTCTGTCTCCCGAGTTCTCCTATGGCTACATCTTTATGTCCCTTAATAGTGGTTGTATGTTCTGTCCTTTATTGACAGGACACTGATTTGTTCTGTACTGTTGTTTGCATACCAGTCTAATATTTCAGACTATACATTCCTTAAGGACTGTATTTAGTTTAATCTGTATCTGGTAGAAATCTTAAACCAAGACTTATATGAATGAAATTTGAGAAATATTCATTGAGTAATGCTTGTGACCAAGTGCATTGAATTCTCATTTGTATTTATCACTTAGTCACACCAGAGCTACAGTTCCAAATCTTTTTGTTCAACAATCCAATAACCAGGATAATGCAGAGTAAATACCTTGTGTTATTGAGCAGTGTTTGCAACCAAGCAGTAGTCATCTCAAGGAAGACCATTCTAACTAAAGAATTTCCCAATGTTTATTTTTTATTATGTCAAAGTAAACTTCTCTAATAAATACAAATTTGTTAAAAAAAATGCACAGTAGCAAGTATCTAACTTTAATGTAAATTTTTACAAGTAACATGTCAAAGTCTGGTAGAAAGGCTCATTTCTATAGAAGACAACTCTCATCAAAAATGACAGGCCTGTCATATAAATTTTGTGGAGGTAGAATTTAGTACATTGCAACTTTGAGCTGGAATTTAGTTTAACGTGAACAGGAAGTCAGAGTAACTAAGTGCTCAAGTAAGAAATATGTTCCCATCTCTAATAACTTATGCTGCACAATTTCAATAACCTTTAAGAAAAACTTTCCCCTTTAGGATTTGCTGATAGGTAGTCAAATGCAATTTTCTTCCTTTGCAATGTGTTCAAAGTTTATTAGTTGATATTGCTTAGTCGAATTCAATAACTGACATTTATCATTTTGAAAATGTGCGACTTAGTCACATATTGTAGAATTTACATTTATTTCAAATCAGATTGATTGGAATTTCAAATCTCTAAAGCTTCAATTTCATCTAGCTGCAATTATGTAAAAATCATGTATCAATTTCCAAATCAGTCTATATTTATACTTTTACTACATCTAGTAAGGGTTGGCTTTTTAGGACAGCTTCTGGCAAATGTTCTTGCCAGAAATGGATATAAAGATTGTTTGAGAAAGACATTCTGCACTCTTGCTTTATGTTTAGAAAGCTTTTTGACTATTTTTAATATATTTTAGGAAAAAAAGTCAAGCATAAACTTCTGTAAATCATAGCCAGACCAAAGTCAGTTGTGGCAACATGTATCAACTTGGAAAAGGACAAATTAATGATGAAGGAGAATATGTAATTAGTCACTTTTTATGTGAAAGTTGAAATTTACCACTTAGGAAATGTCAATGATGACAAAATATCTCTGGCATATTTTCACAAACTTCTTTTGGGGACATTGTGTGTTTAAAGGAATAAAGATAAAACTGCTGATAATCTCTTTCAAATGGAATCTGGCATCCTATGCTTACATCTGTCTGTAAAAAGGAAGTCAGGGAAGCTTACACATGATGAAAGATTCTGGAGTCAGTAAAGGACCATGATTTGCAGGTATGCATGTCCTCATACAGCTCGCCTGACAGCTGTTGCTCAGTTCTCTTTCTGTATGCCTCAACCTCACAAGCAATTGTCAGTTTTGTAGGACTTAGAAACATATTTTTTATGGTTTTTGTGTTTGCTATACTGTTGAAGATAGGAGGCAGTGTGGTTTAATATTTGAAGTAACCCCATTGTAAACAATTATTTTTGGAACACTTAGAGGGGCTATATTTAAAGAAGCAATGGTGAGTTTGGCTATAGGATGGTAGGAGACTGAAGGATTTTCCTTGCCATCAATGAAACTTGCCTGAGATGGCAGTAAATTAAGCAGCAACAATGAGCTAATTAAATGCTCTGTTAGGGAAATAGAGTATACCAGGAGAGCTCATAACATAAGCAGACAACATAGTTAGAGGGGGAAAGGTGGGTCAAAAATCTTCCTGGATGAAGCATGTATTAATCTCTGTGTCATAGGTGGAGATGAAGGAAGAGATTAAAGTCGTATGTGCAAAGACCCAGATATAAGTGAGAGCATGTGTGCATGCTAAGTCGCTTTAGTCATGTCTGACTCTTTGCGACCCTATGGACTATAGCCTGCCAGGCTTCTCGGTCTATGGGACTCTCCAGGCAAGGATACTAGAGTGGGCTGCCATTCCCTTCTCCAGGAGATCTTCCCAACCCAGGGATTGAAACTGCATCTCTTAAATCTTCTGCATTGGCAGCGGGTTCTTTACCACTGGCACCACCTGGGAAGTCCCTATGCTGCTGCTAAGTCACTTCAGTCATGTCTGACTCTGTGCGACCCCATAGACGCCAGGCTCCCCCATCCCTGGGATTCTCCAGGAAAGAACACTGGAGTGGGTTACCATTTCCTTCTCCAGTGCATGAAAGTGAAAAGTGAAAGTGAAGTTGCTCCGTCGTGTCCAACTCTTAGCGACCTCATGGATTGCAGCCTCCCAGGCTCCTCCGTCCATGGGATTTTCCAGGCAAGAGTGCTGGATTGGGGTGCCATTGCCTTCTCCAGGAAAGTCCCTATATCTTTCTTCAAATATATGAGGGAAATGTCCATTCCATTAAGAGGTAGCCAAATTTTACTGTTGACAGATCAGTAAGAGAACATCAGTAGTCTAGTAAATGGGATCACTAAATCAACACTTGTTTTTTCACTTCAAATATAACCTTGCATAAAAGTAATCAGAACTTTTCTTTGTCATATAATATATTTCAGCTACAAAGCTCTTTGCTTCTGCTGGCAGGTGAATCTTGGCACTCTGTCCAAGTTTTGCTTCACTGTTCATTATTTTAAATGTTTATGAATTACACATCAATCCCAAACTCCCTAACTGTCCCCCCACCCCCATAACTATAAGTTCGTTCTCTAAGTCTATGAGTCTGTTTCTGTTTTATTATTTGTTTTTAGATTCTGCATATAATCTGTATCATTAATCTATATCTCGCAAAGAGTCAGACATATCATAGGTAGCGAGTTTGGGACTGACATATACACACTGCTATAATTAAAATTAGATAACCAACAAGGACCTACTGTATAGCACATGGAACTCTCCTTGATATCAGGTAATGACCTAAATGGGGAATGAATTTGAAGAAGAATAGAAACGTGTGTATGTAGAACTGAATCACTTTGCTGTACACTTGAAACTATCACAATATTGTTAATATAAAATAAAAAGTTTATATATGTCTATGAATTAAAACACACATATGTCAGGAAAGGTCTGAGTGTGAAGTCACTCAGTCATGTCTGACTCTTTGTGACCCCATGGACTGTAGCCTACCAGGCTCCAACCCCCATGGGATTCTCCAGGCAAGAGTACTGGAGTGGGTTGCCATTTCCTTCTCCAAGGGAATCTTCCCAACCCAGGGATCGAACCCGGGTCTCCCACATTCCAGGCAGATGCTTTAACCTCTGAGCCACCAGAGAAGTCCTAAGGAAAGGTCTGCTGCTAAGTCACTTCAGTTGTGTCTGACTCTGTGTGACCCCATAGACACCAGGCCACCAGGCTCTCCCATTCCTAGGATCCTCCAGGCAAGAATACTGGAGTGGGTTGCCATTTCCTTCTCCAGTGCATGAAAGTGAAAAGTGAAAGTGAAGTTGCTCAGTCGTGTCTGACTACTAGTGACCCCATGGACATAAAACACACATATATCAGGAAAGGTCTGAGTGTGAAGTCACTCAGTCATGTCTGACTCTTTGTGACCCCATGGACTGTAGCCTACCAGGCTCCAACCCCCATGGGATTCTCCAGGCAAGAGTACTGGAGTGGGTTGCCATTTCCTTCTCCAAGGGAATCTTCCCAACCCAGGGATCGAACCCGGGTCTCCCACATTCCAGGCAGATGCTTTAACCTCTGAGCCACCAGAGAAGTCCTAAGGAAAGGTCTGCTGCTAAGTCACTTCAGTTGTGTCTGACTCTGTGTGACCCCATAGACACCAGGCCACCAGGCTCTCCCATTCCTAGGATCCTCCAGGCAAGAATACTGGAGTGGGTTGCCATTTCCTTCTCCAGTGCATGAAAGTGAAAAGTGAAAGTGAAGTTGCTCAGTCGTGTCTGACTACTAGTGACCCCATGGACTGCAGCCTACCAGGCTCCTCTGCCCATGGGATTTTCCAGGCAAGAGTACTGGAGTGGGTTGCCATTGCCTTCTCCAAAGGAAAGGTCTAGACAGGAATAAAAAAAAAAAAAAAACACTCTAGGAGTTTCAGTCATAGTCAAGAATATAAGGAATTGGCTGCAAAGATATTTGAGAACTGAGATTGTAAAAAAGGAAAATGGTTGCAGAAGAAAAATGCGACAGTGTGAAATAGAAAGCTGATTCTAACTGTGGGCTCGAGTCTACGAGCCTGAAGCTTGGATACACTATCATGGGTAGTTCTGGATTTACTGAGCAGATGTTGCTTCTACCAGGGCTTGAATTTCTGAAAAGGTGCTATTTCTGTCTAGGTTGTTGAATCTAAAATCATCTTATCTTTGCTGCAGACGTCACAATTCCCATCAACTGCCATCAAGTGCCATGCTATTGGAACCAGAAGCAGAAATCCTTACTTTCAATCTTTTCATCTCTCATAAGTGTTCCTAATGGCAGAACATAGCTCTAATAGAAAATCAGCTAATGGCAGATCTCAGGGAATGTAGTCTGCAGACTCCCTCTCCAGTGGTGCAGAAAGAGTATGGAAGAGTGGGTCCCGGGGCTAAGAGACAGTCAAATGACCTCCCCAGCTCAGGTTCAGGTTTGGAACTGCGCTCAACATGAAATCAACTAAAACCCAAGTTGGAAACATTGCCCTGTGAGTTTTTTTATGAGGATTTAGCTGGGTAAAAGGCTAGAATCTCGCTGAGGTTCACATATGACTTTTAATAAATAAAGTGTGGGGAAAGGCCATAGGCTTTAGTTTGGTATATCTAATTTGGGTTCAAAGCAAGAACAAAAGCAAGGAGAGGCTCAGCAAAAGTCAAAGTGAACCTGAGCTTTGAAGTTTTCTTTTTTTTTCTTTTTAATTGTTGGAAAAGTATTTTTTTACAATTGTGTGTTTGTTTCTGCAATACAACAATGCAAATCAGTCATAATTATACATATATATATATAATGTATATATATATATATATGGGAGATATATATTTATATCCCTTCCCTCTTGAACCTCCCTCCCTTCCCCTCATCTCACCCCTCTAGGTCATCATAGAGCACCAGGCTGGACTCCTTGTGTTATGTATTAATAACAACTTCCCCTTTCTTTCCAACATTCTTTCCCTTCCCCAACAGTAGACATCTGGTGAGGGTGGTGGGAGGAGGAACCCTGTCTCTTGTCTTGGACTTCAGTCTTGACAGGCAGTAAGGTCTCAGCCTACTTAATTATTCAATTCTCTGCCTCCTTGTGGAGTAGGGGATCTGATGGTTTAGACCCAGTACATTTTTCTACTCCTAGATGGTTATGGTCTCCTCTCTTCCCCCAGATCTATCAGCTCTCCACCCATGCCCTGAGGGCAGCAGTGTGCTGTTCTTCCCCAAGAGGCTTAAGGGAGGAGAGGGAAGAAGAATCCTTCTCCACAACAGTTGTTGCCAGCCTCCCCAGAATGCCCCAGGAGGAGGTTTCCTCAGATCTCTCACCCTACTCAAATCTTTCTGGTGAGCATTCCATGAGGTCCGTGTAGAAGCTCCTGCTGCTGCTGCTGCTAAGTTGCTTCAGTCGTGTCCGACTCTGTGCAACCCCATAGATGGCAGCCCAAAAGGCTCCACTGTCCCTGGGATTCTCCAGGAAAGAACTCTGGAGTGGGTTGCCATTTCCTTCTCCAGTGCACGAAAGTGAAAGGTGAAAGTGAAGTCTCTCAGTCGTGCTCGACTCTTAGCGACCCCATGGACTGAAGCCTGCCAGGTTCCTCCATCGATGGGATTTTCCAGGCAAGAGTACTGCCATTGCCTTCTCTGAGAAGCTCCTAGAAGTTGCTAATTTCTTTATCTGTGGTTGTTCTACAATCTCACAGGTCAAGCCATTGTTTGACATGTAGAAATTAATTTTTAAAAATTGAACCTAATTTTTATTACCTGCTCATGTGTCACCCAGTGTCTGTCCCAGGTAGGCAAGTAATCACATCCCTCTCTCTCTTAAAGCATCTTTCTCTTCTTAGATTTTCAGTTAGTTGATAGTTCTGCAACCTCAGCACTTTTATGGGTTCAGTGAAAGTTGTGAGTTGTTAGGTGATCCAAATTTTCCTGGTCTAAGTTTGGAGTTATATTCTTTCACACTGTCTATCTACATCCTAAGCAGAGGCTGGAGATTCACTACATTCTTAATTCTCTCCTTTCTGTGGTTGAAGGTATTTGCAACTTTTCCCTTCTATTTTTTCTATTTTTTCACAGATCTTCTTCTTAGTTCAGTGATCCACACATTCGGTTTCAACTTAATTGTACTGGTGTTTCTTGCTCTTGCAACATAATAGATATGTCTTCTGATTAATACTGCTGACTCAAGTCTTTCATGAACAAATTCTTAAAGATATTTTTCTTGCAATAATTTGTTGTCATAAAGAAATACTTGTTTATTAAAATTTATCTATTTTTAAGTGAAGGATAATTACTTTACAATAGTGTATTGGTTTCTGCCGTACATCAACATCATGCATATATATTTCTCTCCCTCTTGATCCTTCCTCCTACCTCCCACCCCATACCACCCCTGTAGATTGTCACAGAGCCCCAGTTTGGAAATACTTGTTTTTAATACATCAAGATAGGAAGCAGTCACCCTGCTTATTATTTTTGTTGCAATTATAGAAAAAAAATACTAAAAATGGTGATTAAGAAGCTAATTTTTCCTTGATGAATTTTTGTTATATTGGTTACTTAAAGCTTTTTATCTAAAAACTGAGGCAGATACATTTTTAAGTCAATGTCATTTCTTTAATGGCATAGTTTTGGGATATCTTTTTCATTCTAAAGTTTCTATTTGTTTTCTTATACGAAAGAAAACATGATAAAATCTCAGCAATGCACACGTTCAACACTGTCTTAAAGTAGAATCTTCATGAATTCAATTTCATAACTAGCCTTAGTAACCTGTTTTGTGATCTTCTTAAAATTTATATACATATATATAATTTACATATATGTAATAATTATATATATAATTCAGACACATTAGGTCTTACTTGTGTTATATTTAAGAGAGTGGCTATAATCTTAAAATCTCAAAAATAAATGCACTATTTGCCTGCCTGTCTTAAAATTTGTGCCTACCTTTATGCTACATTTTTTGTATATTAGTACTATATTCTTCATACACCTTCAGTTTTAGATGATTTATGCTTACTTACTATATATTTTATTTTTAAGTATTGTAGACTCTTCATGATGTTCTGATGGTTTAAAACATTACCATTCCAACTTCATGGAATTCAGTATCTTCTACTCTAAAATTATTCAGTTTTGTTTAAAGCATAGTTTCAAATTTCATAGGTTACCCTACACAGTGGCTTAGATCCAAAAGGGGAGGACAATTGGGAGTATGAGAGGTGAGGGTCATGTGTTTTCCCTCGCTTCAGAGTGTCTGAGGACCAAATATGATTTGTCTTTGCAGTGATGGGAAGTCATATAGTAGAATAAAACTCACAGACTAGAGTCATGCAGACATAAAGTTAAACTCTGGCTCTACCACTTGTTAATGCTAACTATATAACTTCAGATATTTCCATGAAAATTTTAAGCCTTATTAAAACAAAAACAAAAACTAATGATGGAAACTAACTGCTAAGATTTATTGTAATGATTAAATAAATATATTTAATTTAATTTAACACAAACCCCATAACTGTAAAGAAGGATGAGCACTGAAGAATTGATGCTTTCAAATTATGGTGCTGCAAAAGACTCTTGAGAGTCCCTTGAACTGCAAGGAGATTAACCCAGTCAATCCTAAAAGAAATAAATCTTGACTATTCTTTGGAAGAACTGATTCTGAAGCTGAAGCTCCAATACTTTGGCCACTTCATGTGAAAAGACTGCTCATTGGAAAAGACACTGATGTTTTGGGAAAGACTGAAGGCAAAAGGAGAAGGGAGAAGCAGAGGATGAGATGGTTAGATAGCATCACTAACTCAATGGACATGAATTTGAGCAAACTCCAGGAGATAGTGGAGGACAGAGGAGTCTGCTGTGTTGCAGTCCATGGGGTTGCAAAGAGTCAGATATGACTTAGTGACTAAAAAACTATAACACACTCAAAGGTCTTAGCTAAGAACCCTATACATAATAAGACTCATTGTGTAAGAAATATAAATGTGGTGTTGTTGGCTTCAGGAAAGAGGAGGTCATGGAGGGAAATGAAGTATCATTTACTAAGAATCTACTATCAGGCACAATGCTAAGAACTTCCTGTGCATGACTCATATTATCCTCACAATAATGCTAGAATGTAAGTATTATTATTTTCATTTTTGGAGATTTTTAAATGAAGGAAAGGGAAGAATTAATGAGAACCTGAGGCATATAACGTTCTCATCTCTCCCAAGTTTAGACAGCCCAAATGACATACTGGGATTTAAACTAAGTACTTGAAAAATGTGTGATTTCTTCTACATTATTATTAATCTTTTTGCTTCAATCCAAGTTAGGAAAAAAACAAACCTATACATCTTTAAAATAGATGAAATTTAATATAGAGCATTGGATACGGGTCATGGTAAAGCTGGAGAGCTAAGCAAGGCATTGAGCCACACAAACACAAGACAACACAGACACAAGTCAGGACAAGCTTACCATTTCTAGAACAAAGATCTAGGCAAAGAAGCAGTGTTACTAAATTCCAGGGGCTGGGGTCACCTGGTGAAACCTGGAATTATGACGGAGCTGTCTAGGAGGAGCTGAAGTCAGGGGAACATCCAGCAGCCGAGAAATACCTCTATAAGCAGAGAGGCATACTCTGGCTTATCCTTTCTCCTCCTAACTCTCCGATCTTCTGCTATTTCCTCCCATTGTGTAATACTGATCAAGCCACCTAATAAAAAATTAGGGAAGATACAGCCTACAAAGATCAGTTGAGCTGTGATGCAGAGCAGAACAAAAGCAAGTAAAATGGATTTGGAAGCAAACTGCCAAGAATAGGAACTCCAAATTCCTCTAGACTCCCTTCCAAAGTGTTCCCACTTTCTTTAGCCTATTTTGAAAGTGCCTCTGTCAAATACGTTCATCTTTTTTTTCTCCTTGGTCACTTTTCAGTTATGTATTTTTACACAGATGTTAATTGTTTCTGTTTTTCACATCATTTATGTAAGTCTCTTGAGGACTGGGAAGTATTCGTTCAGTCTGACAGATACCCAGTCTGTCCTCCTGTTGAAAGAGGTGCCTGTAGACACTGAATGATAATGAAGGTAGGGTCTGAACTGTGGCAGATGAATGCATCTTTCATGACCATCTGCTTTTTGAATTGAGTTGCAGACAAATTGTTTATATCGATTCCATGTTTAAGCTGCTACCAAATTAGGACCCATGAAGTTTTTTATTCCTAAAGTGCCTAGGTAGGTGGATTTGATTTCTTTACTAGCCAAGTGTGTGTTGATTTCTGCATTTATGAACTAACAACTTTATTTATCTTGGTTGTCTTTTGGCATTTTGTTATTTGATTTATGTTTGGCTGGCTCTTCCGGCAGGAATATATGCTCTGTAAGGACAGGAACTTATGCATTTTGCAAAGCCACCTGGTTTAGAGTAAGTGTTCAGTTAATGTTTGTGATTCAATAAATGCACAAGATCTGTCTAGGCAGTGTTTCATCTATTGTTGTATTTTTAGGATTGGAAGTTGCCTTAGATGTTCTGTAGTTTGTCACAATATCCTGACAATTAACTTTATTAAACCTGTTGTCTCAGATATCACAGTACCTTTTGCTCCTGCAGCAACCATTTTCCTTATTATGATTGTGTAGATCTTAGAAGAAAATTAAGTAAAAAAATTTTTGCTTGCATTTTCCCTAGCATTTGTTTAATATATCTAACCAATTTCAGGATTTTCATCATTTTAAGATTTGAAAATATAAACTTATACACCACAGTATTCAAGAGAAATCTGACTGTTTTCCTTAGTTCTAATAAGTAATGTCTTATTAAAATGATCTCATGTGATTATGATGAATGCCAGTATATATTTCAATTTTCTTCTGAAAATCAATAAACTGCTGTGTATTTTATATAGCACCAAGTTGATTTTCATTAGCATGGTAAAATATGTACTCATATTCATTATTTAATTTATTTATGTTTATCCCACCAAATTCCCACTAATTTTTACAATGGCTGTGTAATAGTGGTGCAATTGTAGATGAGCTGTTTATCTTAGAGTCTGTTTATGAACACCACAAAAATTTTTGGTGTCTCCTTACATGGTAAAGTTCTGTTCCTTAGTAGCTATACTAGAAAAGAGCTGTAATTCTGTTCCACTGAGCCAGGGTAGAATATGTTTGCTCAACATCACTAATTTTGAGTTGGGGGAAAAAAATACAATTTATACAACACAGTAAGATATAGAACCCAGATTCTGGAGCTAGGTTACCAGGGTTTGAATCTCAGTTCTGCTATTTATTAGCTTGGAGTCTTGGGCAAGATTCTTAATCTCACAATAACTCAGTTTTCTCCTCTTCAAAATGGAATGATAAAAATACCTGTTTCAAAGGGCTGTTAAGAGGATTAAATGAGTTAATAACATAAGTAAAAGGGTTTAGAGCAAATCTTGGTACTTGGTTAGTGCATATAAATGTTAGCTATCGTCTACATGATCATATAAGTAATTGTATGTCTTCAAGGCTTAGGACATCTCAGTATATATACCACCTAAACTCCTCTCCATGGCCCATGTGGTTTTACATCACCATCTCTTGCTACTTCTCAACTCATCTCATGCTTCTCTTCCTTAGCTTATTCTAGCCAGTAGCTCTGGTCATCTGCAAGTTGCCAGAAAAGCCAAGCTATTTCCCTTCTTGAAGCTACTGTATCTGTCAGTTTACCCATGTGGAAGATTCTTCACATGAATGATTTGTTGTCATCTCTGAATCTCAACTGAAAAATGCCTTCTCCCCAGAAAGGCTTTCCTTTGCATATCCTATGTAATTATTACCACAATCCTGCCATGATTTATTTTCTGTCACACACGTCTGGATTTTTTCCTCCCAAGCCCATAAAATAATGTCATTTTTTTAAAAAGAATGTTTTCTTCAGTGGAATATAAGTTCCTTAAGGTCAGGGAACTTCTGTGTATTATAAGTTATTTTATGTCCAGTGTCTGGCACAGTCCCTGGCATACAGGATACACTCAACTATTTGTTTAATACATAAATGATAAAATTCATAAATGAGTGAATGAATATAAAGGATTGAATGTTGTCTGTTTCAGGCTTTGAGGAGACAAAACCTTAGAATAGTGACCAAAAATGATTATGGCAAAAGCAATGTGGCTAGACTCTCGGATTATATGAATGTAGGTAAACATTGGAGTTTTTTGAGTATCTATTAATTGATTGGGCACTGTTTGATGTCAAGTGAAGAACTTCAAAAAATAGGAAAGCTCATGAAGACTTTGTGATTTAGTATGAAATTTTATAGTTCAGATCTGAGCTGTGAAGTTTAGCCTCCCTCAGGAAAATGAATACACCCAAGGTAAGAAATTAAATAAAGAAACTTAGTTATGCCTCACAATTGCATCTTCCATTATACTGGGAAATAGCTCTGCCTGTAAATTCCACATCTAGACTGAAAGATCCACAAGGGCCAGGAGCTACTTGCCTAGCCCTTTCTCCCCAGCAGCTGTCTCAGGCACGTTTGTATTCAGTCCATGGTTTTTGAGTGCAAGGGAAAAATGGTTTACATCTACTGTCTTTATCACTGAGAAAAGAACCCAAATTTTAAGTTTACTAAGTAGGAAAAATATATGTGGTTATTTTAAAATATGTGGTTAAAAGGTTCTTATTAGAAATTGTTGCCATAGCAAAATGCATTATTTTATTTAAAGCTACAAAAATCTACACAATTATATAAATGAGACACTGGGACTTAGATTCCTGCTAAGCCATTAAATGAAAGGGTTGTGTTGAAATGCAAATTACCCTCATTCTGGAACAGCAAATCTTAAGCCCTCTCTATGGTAGTCTGTCTTCTCCAATTTGTTGTAAGGTAGTGAATACAGGATTTGTGTGGAATACAGAGCCATAGTTCAACCTTTGTCCAAATCATGGTGTCTGACTATTGTTGCAGTTTGAAATTGTCAGTGTATTTATTAGGGCAATGGTGCATGCAGGAGACCTGGGTTCAATTCCTGGGTTGGGAAGATCCCCTGGAAAAGGAAATGGCAACCCACTCCAGTATTCTTGCCTAGAGATTTCCATGGACAGAGGAGCCTGCTGGGCTACAGTCCATGGGGTCACAGAGTCAGACACGACTAAACAACAACAACATGTCAGAGATGACTGCAGCTAAATAGTGCATGATTCGTGAAAACAAGACAGTTTGAATTTTAGCTTCAAATAGTTCCTGAATCAAAGTGAATAAAGACAGAAGCAAAAATTATTTCCTGAGAGGAAGCAAAATAGGTAGGTAATTATCGATTCTACAATATTAAGATTAAGGTTGAAGGTGTGCTTCTATGTTTTGAAAGCCCTGGTTTTTCTCACTCCAGTTGTCTCTGAAATGTAAGTTTCTCTGCCTTATTGTCAAAATAGATCATAAAATTTGCTTTGCCATGCGAGTTCATGAGCATGGGAGTTCAAGCAGAAGCTTCAAGAGCAATTGAGTGGTTCAGGTTCCTTTTTCTCTTTTTTTCTCTCTCTGTCAGCCTTTTGTTAGAAGGAAAAAATACAAGGAGTAGAGCTTCAACAGCAATTGTAAACAACAACAAAAATGCATTGGGTTGTTACTACAGCAAAGCTAACCAATTCAATTTTTATTTGTAAAATGTCAGGACAACAAAAGTACCTACCTCTAAAGTTTTGTGAAGGTTAAATGAGAGATTTCATGTTTAGGTTATTATTCAGGTTAGTGCTTGGCATATGGCAACCTCCTAAAGAAAGATGTCAATTGAAGTTAATATCATTTTTTAAAATCTTTTCTCCACAGTCAGATACTAAATAGTTTTATAACACAGGTAATAATTTCACCTTAGTGTAAATAAGGATATAGAAAGAAAAAGAACACATTTTTGGTATATTTTATCTTTCGTTAGGCTTTCTAACTATTTTAAATAATTTCAACCCACAACAACACTGAGTGGGAAATACTATTATAACCCACACTGTATGAAAAAACTGAGCCTCAGAAACTTAAGAAAGTTTCCCTAAGTTATAGAGCTATGTAAGTGGGGGACCCAAGATTTGGACCTGGTTCCTAAATTCATATTGTTCCTTCATACAAAACTGTCCATGTAGTAGCTTATATGTGCTGAATTCTTACAAGATTATTTTTCAGGCTAATCAAAGAGCTCCACTATCACAGCTTTCAGAGCCTCTCCTACCTCATCGTGTTATAATGCTGCAACTTTTAGCTCAGTAAGTCCTTGTAGGAGGCTTTGTTAGCCTGAGGAGGCTGCAGGTGATAAATGAGAACTGTTGTTCAGTCGCTCAGTCATGTCCAACTCTTGTGACCCCATGGACTGCAGCACACCAGGCTTCCTTGTCCTTCACAATCTCCTGGAGTTTGCTCAAACTCACGTTCATTGAAACAGTGATACCATCTCATCCTCTGTTGTCCCCTTCTTCTCCCGCCTTCAGTCTTTCCCAGCATCAGGGTCTTTTCCAAGGAGTTGGCTCTTCACATCAGGTGGCCAAAGTATTGGAGCTTGAGCTTCAGCATCACTCCTCCCAGTGCATATTCAGGACTAATTTCCTTTAAGATTGACTGGTTTGATCTCCTTGCTGTCCAAGGGATGCTCAAGAGTCTTCTCCAACACCACATTTTAAAAACATCAGTTCTTTGGTGCTCAGCCTTCTTTATAGTCCAACTTTCACATCTGTACATGACTACTGGAAAAACCATAGCTTTGACTAGTTGAAACTTTGTTGGCAAAGTGATGTCTCTGCTTTTAATATGGTCTATATTTGTCATAGCTTTTCTTCTAGGAAACAAGCGTCTTTTAATTTCATGGCTGCAGTCAATGTCCACAGTGATTTTGGAGCCCAAGAAAATAAAGTCTTCACTGTTTCCACTCTTTCCTCATCTATTTGCCATGCATTTATGGGACCAGATGTCATGATCTTACTTTTTTGAACATTGAGTTTTAAGCCAGTAAGCTCGTCTCATTTTCCTCTTTCACCTTTATCCACAGGCTCTTTAGTTCCTCTTTGCTTTCTTCCATTTGGGTGGTATCATCTGCATATCTGAGGTTATTAATATTTCTCCTGACAGTCTTGATTCCAGCTAGAGATTCATCCAGCCTAGCATTTCATATGCTGAATAATTTAAATAAGCATGGTGACGGTATGCAGCCTAAATGTACTCTTTTCCAATTTTGATCTACCCTGGTGGCTCAGCTGGTAAAAAAATTGCCTGCAGTGTGGGAGACTTGGGTTCAGTCCCTGGGTTGGGAAGATTCCCCTTGAGAAGGGAGAAGCTACCCACTCCAGTATTCCAGCCTGGAGAATTCCATGGGGTGTATAGTCCATGGGGTCGCAAAGAGTCAGACATGACTGAGTGACTTTCACTTTCCCAATTTTTAACCAGTGTGTTGTTCCATGTCCAGTTCTAATTGTTGCATCTTAACCTACTACAGGTTTCACAGGAGGCAGATCAGGTGGTCTGGTATTCCCATCTTGTGAAGAATTCTCCACAGTTTGTTGTGATCCACAGAGTCAAAGTCAAAGGCTTTAGCATAGTCCATGAAGCAGATGTTTTTCTGGGAATCCCTTGTTTATCTATGATCCAGTGGATGTTGGCAATTTGATCTCTGGTTCCTCTGCCTTTTCTAAATCCATCTTGAACATCTGGAAGTTCTCGGTTCACGTACTGTTAAAGCCTAGCTTGAAGGATTTTGAGCATTACCTTGCTAGCATGTGAAATGAATGCAATTGTGCAGTAGTTTGAACATTTTTTGGCATTGTCCTTCTTTGGGATTGGGATGAAAACTGACCTTTTCAAAACCTGTGGTCACTGCTGAGTTTTACGAATTTGCTGGCATAATGAGTGTAGCACTTTAGCAGCCATATCTTTTAGGATTTTAAATAGCTCATCTGGACTTCTGTCACCTCCCCTAGCTTTGTTCATAGTAATGCTTCCTAAAGCCCACTTGACTTCACACTCCAGGATGTCTGGCTCTAGGTGAGTGATCACTCTATCATGTTTATCCAGGTCATTAAGACACTTTTTGTATAGTTTTTCTGTGTATTCTTGTCACCTCTTCTTAATATCTTCTGCTTCTGTTATGTCCATACTATTTGCCTCCTTTATTGTGCCCATTGTTGCATGAAATGTTCCCTTGGAAATGAGAATTTGTTCGTATTAAAATGATGTACCCTGCTCCATTGTTGTTTAGTCTCTAACTTGTGTCTGACTCTTTTGACCACCTGGACGTAGCCCACAAGTCTCCTCTGTCCATGGGATTCGCCAGGCAAGAATACTGGAGAGGATTGCCATTTCCTTCTCCTGGAGATCTTCCTGACTCAGGGATGAAACCTGAATTTCCTTCATTGTAGTTGAATTCTTTACCACTGAGTCACCTGGGAAGCCACTCTGTTCTGTAGTCATATTGTATATTTTGTAATCTCAAAAATAGATAAGGAGAACTTGTCTAAGAGAACTGGCCATCAACATATTCAGATTAACTTGTATACATAAATACTGCCACCTTATATATGTAGATAGATACACAGAAGAACCACTGAGCAACCAGCAGTTCTGAGATAACTTTAACTCACAAATAGGCTTGTCCACTGGTATGTGGCCCTCTTGGAAGTACCTGAATTCTTATACTCAGTTTGATAATGGAAAATGTCTACCGTGTATCATGACTATGCTGACTTCCACCCTAACACTTAAGTAACTAAGCCTTGATACATTTATCCAGCAGGAATCTATGTTTAGTTTATCAGTCTGAATTTACTACTCACATTTGTCTATATGTTGATTGTGAAACCCTCAACTAATAAGTACTGACTGATTGATGGTAAAGTTTGAAATAAGCCTGCCAGCACATAAAAGATCTTTAATTTTCATTATTCGTATGTATTTTATTTTAAAATGAAGATTGTCTGCAACTTTAGTCATTTTATTTCTTACAACATGAAGGATGTATATAAAATTACATATCTATTCTCATATAATAATGAATTAGTCATAGAAAAACCTCTTTGTATGTTCCTAATTCCAAATACATCTAAACACTTCATAATTACACTTTAAAGAAGAAACTACTTGCCTTGTTAAGTTGGATTTTTTAAATTTCAAATCTCAAACTTAGCATTTCTTAATGAGCTAGTTTTCCAGGAGAATATAATATAGGATAGGAGGTCAAATAGGATATGCCATAGAAATGATGAATGCAAAGATTTCTACATTTGAAGGAGTAAATGAAACAATTTACTGGTGGAACAAATGATATAGAAGAAATTTCTCCTCTGGGCACTACTTATGACACGTCAGGCATGACCAAATTCATTTGTGCTTTATGGTAACGTTAAAAAAAAAAACAAAACAGGCTTTAGGTCTTGAGAATCATGAACCATGTTGGGGTGGCATTCTCCTGAATTTCTTTGGCAAATCACCTTCAATCCTTACCCTTTACCCATTTTCATTTTTACTGGAAGATATAACATGTGCAATAATAAAAGAAGCATGCTATATTGTCTTTCACAACTACCCCTTTCTTTGCAACACTGAAACTGGATTCTAAAACATCCCTAAAGAACTTTAAGACATTCCTGTGTTCAGTTTTTGGAGTGAGAAGGTATCCCCTCTTCACAGAGAATGCAGTGTGACTTAGCTGTAAATGACCTATTTCCCAGATGTAAAATAGATATTCTCTTTCCAACTGTGATTATATGGTGGCCCAAGGAGATCTCCTTTGGGACGACTGCCTTCTCCATGTTGCTTTCTTCTCTCCTCTCATCATCTCATCCCTTTTGCCCTTTACTGGAGAGTGACAGCAGACAAAAGACTTGATCATTAACCCACATGTCTGACTAAGTTCCTTGTCTGGTGGGTCACAATTAACTTGGCTACATTATGCTGAATTATATAATTTTTGAGAGCTGTAAAAGCACTTTTCCCCCAAAGGTTTTTATTCTCCCATTAACAATACGTTAAAAGGTTTTGCATTCAGGTTGAAGTCCTTGGTACTACTGACCTCACTTCGAGGGATATTATGAGATATGTGTGTGTTTTTTGTGTGTCTTTGTGTGTGTGTGCATACATGCATATGCATTTGCATCTGCATGCAACTGCAAAAATTTATGGTTAAAAATTGTGGAGCAAGAAATATTTCCCTATCTTTGTATTAGGAGAGATTATCTTAAGGAAAAGCTGTTACTTTAAGAAAATTTATTTAGACATAGTTTAATGGTAAAAAAAATGTGTTGAGATATTTCTTTTAGTGAAAGCTTAAAAAGAGGAGATGCTATTTTGAAAAACTTTTTGGGGAAAATGTGTACTTCTTGGAATCAGAGTGACAGACAGTAAATAATAGTTCAGAATGCTTGCAGCTCCTAAAATATGCACCTTTATTCAAGTTATGTGGTAAACTAATAAGGAGTGTCTGTTCTAAAAAATACAAGATATGCATTTTGTCTGCATGAGAGAACTTTTCACCTTTCCTTTGAGCTATGGAGTTATTTTTAGGCACAGAACCATGAAATCTTCCATTGAAGGCCAATGTATAAATCACAGATCCACTTGTAGCTGTTCTAGTTGAAGCAGGGAATGGAAAATTTATTGGAAATCTTCACCCTGATGTCACAGAGGCAGCTTCATCTTAACATATTCATAACATGAGTCATTGCCTCACCCTCCTTGCTCATCAACATCTCTTACTTGATTAATGACATTACCCTCATCCCCACTCCCAAAGCTGAAAACCTCAGGGTCATTTTCTATCCTCTCAGCTTCCTATCCTGACAGAACACATCAGTCATCCAGTCTTATTATTTTGATTTTCTCAAAAGTCTAAAATTATTCTTCTATGCTAAATGAAGTTCCCTTAGTTTAGTCTCCATGTTAGGTAGGATGCTAGATAAGCTTTGGTCAAATGAGATTCCCAAGTACAAGAAAGCCTGATGGTCCAGGGTGGGTAAGTGACCCTGCTTTTTGAGGCCATTCATGGACTTGACTCTTTCTCTATTATTGCATTTTCATAATCTGTGCAATCAGAGATGGCTTATACATGATTTCCAGTTTCCAGTCTGTAGAATGAAAGAAGCAATGGAGAGACATAGATGTCTGCAGATCACTCCACTTACATATTTTGGGTAGAACTTAGGCACCTGCTTCTAACTATATATAGGATGTACATGTTAATAGATGGGAAGCCATGTGCCTCATGCCTTTGTTCATTCAACATAGTTGCGTTGAGCAGCATTTTGTGGGAGACTATGTACTAGATGTTGGAGATTCAGCAGTAAACAAAACAAAGTCTTGTTTCTCATATATTTACATTCTAGTGGGAGAGGCCAATATACACATAAAAGCAAATAAGTTTGTCTACTATGTTGAGTATTATAAATGATATAGAGAAACATGAAGTAAGGTAATGGAGCAGAGAATAATAACATTAGATAAGATGGCCAGAAAAGGCCTATGTGATGAGATGACATTTGATGAGAGTTCTGAATAGGTTGAGATAAGGAGTTAAGGTGGATGCCAGACCAGTGGAGAAAACTTGAGTGCTGAAGACTTGAAATGGGGTGACTTTGACACATTAAGGAAGAGAAGCAAAGAAACTTGATGTGTTTAGAGAGAAGCGGGGGAATAGTGCTAGGAAATAGGAATAGTGCTAGGAAAAAAGCGTCAAGAATTGGTTAGGGTTATATTTTGTAAAGCCTTGTAGGCCATGATGAAGACACTGGATTTTAGTCTGAGTAGAAACAGGTAGACATTAAAGGGTTTTGAGCAGAGGCTTGACAAGTTATAACCTTGGCCTATGAGACTGTGCCTGTGTCAGGATGGCAATCCTGAAGCTGGCAACTGTTGAAGGCAGAATGTCTACGTGGCTGCTGTCATTAAAGACTTACTGTGTGCTGTGCCAACAATCCACCTGCCAATGCAGAAGACACAAGAGACGCATGTTTGATTTCTGAGTCAGGAAGATCCCCTGGAGGAAGGCATGGCAACCCTCTACCTTGTCTGGGAAGGTAGTATTCTTGTCTGGGAAGTCCCATGGACAGAGGAGCCTGGTGGGCTAGAGTCCGTAGGGTCACAAAGAGTCAGACATGACTGAGCAACTGGGGATGGATGATGTGCTGTGCCTTATGCTAATAGTATTCCATGGATCTTCCCCAGTTAATCTTACCTATAGTTTGGAGCATCAATGCCAGGTCACTTCAACATACTACTTTGCTTCCATGAACTACAGTTTCTTCATCTAAAAAATGAGAATCATCCCTTGGTAGGGTCAATGCAAAGATTGAATGATACTTCACCTAAGGAGCATAAAGAAAATTCTTAGCCCAAATAAACAAAAGGACCAGATCCCTTCTTTCTACGAACCCACCATTAGGTCATTTTCAGCAAGGAAACAAAGTTTAAGGGAGAAGTCTGTGGAAAAACTGAATGCAACTGAGAAATAAGAAAGGAGAAGAGAAATGAGAAAGGAAAAAGAGTTGCTTATGCTATTAGCAGTTCAAAAATATTGGATGATAGTGGGTAGAATTAATTTCTACAAATAAAAAATAAAAACACACATGTAGAATTTGAGCTGTACCTTCCTTTTCATGCTTTTAACTGCATATGCTCTGATTTTTTATTTTCTATTGGGAGCCTTAGCCCAGTGGTCAAAGTGTAATACCTCACCAAGCAGAGTTATAATGTCATTTATATAAGATTTCCCCTTTATAAGGCTAAAGCCAATTGCTATATCTAAATTAGACTTATAAAAGTTAGTAAATTTGAAAATGTCTTTTTTAGAGGGGCTTCCAATTGAATCTTTTTTAAAAGGAGAAGATTCTATTACAATTCAAAATATTATGATTCAATAGATCTTTTTTCTGCATGTATTGTTCATTGACATAGATTTGTTATAATAATTTAAGTATTTCTTTTGTGTGTATTTTTAGTATTTCTTTTTTTGAGACTCATTCCTTTTCTTCAATTAACAGTTGAAGGCTTGGATCTCTCTTATGTTTTCAATGATTAATTTTACTATAGCAGCATAGAACATATTTATACTCTGGTGCTATACTGGATTCAACTCATGGCTTACTACTTGCATAATGTTAAGCAAGTTACTTCAGCCCCTAATTTATTCATCTACAAGTTGAGGATAATAATCACACCTACCTCTAAAGATTTACACAAGGATTAAATGAATTTGAGCAATTTCTGACACATGATAAGCTCTCAGTGTTAGTTATCACTATAAGTAAGAAATGCATTTGTATTTTCTCAGACCACCTAGTAGGAAGATGATTCATTTGGAATTGAGTGTCAGGTTATTTTTTTCACTATTAATATACATATTCTTTTATTCTTCTACTTTTCTGTGTATGATGATTTAGGAGAGTCTCAAATGTTCCACTGATACCTGACATGTGATCATTTATGGGTACTTTTCCCCCTTCTTCCACGCCACCCCTGCCCACAACAGGAGGAACTTTGATAGAGTGGGTAAGAAGGAGGCTATTCCTGGGAAGGAGAAGGCAATGGCACCCCACTCCAGTACTCTTGCCTGGAAAATGTCATGGATGGAGGAGCCTGGTAGACTGCAGTCCATGGGGTCACACAGAGTCAGACACGAATGAAGCAACTTAGCAGCAGCAGTAGCAGCAGCATTCCTGGGAAAGCTCACTAAGGATGATCTTCAGTTATGACCAAACTCCAGGCTCCCTGGCAGTCAGGAATCTTTGAGTGGCCCACTTTGATCTCTGGAGATAGTAGGTGATGTGTGTTTCAGGTGTTGGTTGCAGGTGATGGAAGCTCATATAAATATTGCTTTAGTGAAAGGGGATTTTATTATATAATGTAAATGAAACACCTATTGTCTATTTTACTTCTGACATGGCTCTTCCAGATAATCATATAATGTCAGAAGTATGTCCCCTTTTAATTTTAGCTCTGATTTTCTTTCCTGTGCCATTTCTTCTAGGCTACATTCTCCCTCGGGTAGTGATGAGTGGACCACAAGTACCTCTTGGCCTATATCTTATAGGGGAGAGTCTATTTCCCATAGGTGTGGCAAAAGTGCCAGATTGTGAATGTGTCTTCTTTGCTTGCTTTAATTCAGTTATCTATCCATGAACTATTTAGTGTGGCCAGCAGGATAGAATATTCTGATTAGTCAGCTTGGGTTGATGTTAGGCAAACATAGCAGATGTGGAAAATGCCAATATGTCCTGCTTCCCTTCTTCAAGATGTCTATCATCTCAAAAAATGCCCACCCTTAAAAATTCTCTCCCAAGAGAAGCCCTAGGGGCCAGAGCTGGCAGGAAGCTCTATCATGTAAAATATTCAAATCATTACTAGTGAACTTATAGACAGCATATTAAAAAATAGAGACATACATTGCCAGCAAAGATCCGTCTAGTCAAAGCTATGGTTTTTCCAGTAGTCATGTGTGGACATGAGAGTTGGACTATAAAGAAAGTTAAGTACTGAAGAATTGATGCTTTTGAACTGTGTTGTTGGAGAAGACTCTTGAGAGTCCCTTGGACTGCAAGGAGATCCAACAAGTCCATCCTAAAGGAAATTGGTCTTGAACATTCATTGGAAGGACTGATGTTGAAGCTGAATCTCCAATACTTTGGTCACCTGATGTGAATAACTGATTCATTTGAAAAGACCCTGATTCTGGGAAAGATTGAGGGCAGGAGGAGAAGGGGACAACAGAGGATGAGATGGTTGGATGGCATCACCGACTCAATGGACATGAGTTTGAGTAAACTCTGGGAGTTAGCAATGGATAGGGAAGCCTGGCATGCTTCATTCCATGGGTCACAAAGAGTTGGATGCAACTGAGCAATTGAATTGACCAAAGCCAAGTTTGGTGTAATAAAGCTCTTTCATACATGTTGATAATGTGGCAGCATACTGTACAGGAGGAGTCTGTGATCCTCCTATTCTTTTTTGGTGCTCTTATAAGAATTCACGGCTATAGATATAAAAGTATAAACAGTAGAATCAAAAGTATCCTAACTATAGTGTTGAAACTGACCACATACATATAAGGACATTCTGCATTTATACAATTATATTTCAGACACAGTAATTTTTAGAATTTCTTGAGCATATGGATTCATGCCTGGTTTCTGTTGGACAAAGTGCAAAGTGTGAAAAGAAAAATTACCTCTTATCCTGATTAAGTATAGGCAAAAGCCCATAGATCTGGTAAATATCTCATGTGTTGCCAAACTCCAGATTCCCTCAGGTGAAGGCTGATTGAGAAAATGACATGTTTACTCACTTACTATTCTTATATGTCACCACAGCCTATCTTGAGACAGTAGGGGGTGAGACAGATTCCAGTGTAAACATGGCTATTAAATACAGTAATCCTGCCCAATGTGAGGGGATGAATTTTCTGAGCAGTAGGCACAGAACTGTGATGTGAAAGTTTGGGGTTTGGCTTCCTAGTGATTTCTGTGTGGAATAAATAACTAGATAAAGGGATTGAGGAGGATGAAATATAGAAAGGCACTGCTATGTGACAAGATTCTTAGCTTTATCTTCACCTTGCTTGGCTCCTACTTTTCCACCCTTCAGTCTCCAAGTTAGGGTCAGAGCAGCATCTCCTAGGGCAATCCACTGGCATCATGTGTCTTTCACCTCACCACCACCACCCTGCCTGAGGACTCCAATTCTCAGTTACTTCAGGGGGCAAATAGGAATTAGATTAGCTATGTGAAAGTACTAACTAAATGGTGGCAAAGCAAATAAATAAATAGTGGAAAGAAAAACATATAAAATGTATATTTTTATTCATTATCTACAGCAGTGATGAACAAGAATAAAATTGTGTTAAATGTAATTGGGAAAACTCATTTAGTGACTTTGTCAAGATAACACATTTTTCTCCTTTCTCATAAGATTACAATTTTCCCTTGGTATCCAAGGTGCGGGGATTGGTTCCAGGACCTCTGTGAATATACTCAAGTACATTACAGCCAGGCATCTGTATCCACGGATTCTTCACCTGAGGCTGTAGAGGGCCCACTGTACATATAATCACAATCAGTTTATTCAGAAGAATGCTTCTTTCTGACAAATTTTTAGGAATAAAAGGTCACACACAGAAAAGTTTCATTAAATGCATTTGCAATATGTTCAAGAAAGTACTAACTAAAACCAAATAAACTGATTAGAGAGGATAAAGCTCACAAATATTACAAAATTCTATATTTTGATCCATTAAAAATATATAAACTCATCCCTGCTTCTTCTCCTGAAATTTTCATGAAGATTTGGTCTTAGCAGTCTACATAGTTGTCTTTTAGTTTCATTCACTTTTCTCAGGGACAGTTGAATTCACAGCTGTTTATTTACTCCATCCACACTGAAAAAAACTCACATGTCAGTCTTGGCACTGAGCATTGAGAAAATTGAGTGTCTTTTCTTGCTATATTTCTTGTAGGAATGACTATTCTGAAATTCTACATCAGAAAACATGCTTTGTTCATATAGCTTTAACTTTGGCACAGTCTTGGGCATGGGCAGATACATGTCACCACAGAGGTCCTGAAGGGACCTGGAATAGCTAGAAGTCATCTGTAGTCTGAAAAGTTCCTGCTGGATTCAAGAATTCAGGGTTTGGGAAGTTGTAAAGAATCAGTTCATCTGAGCTGAATCCAAGATTTCAGTGTTTTGGGGTGTGTTTGCTTGGGAGCCAGATACATTTCACTAGTGAATATATTACTAATTTTCCTGTTATTCTTACCTACAGCTTGAAGAAGCCCCAAAGCTAAAACTCATGTTATAGTAAATCTGAAAATGCATTTAAGAAATTCACCCATTCATATTTTAAAAATATTCCCTAAAACATATAATTTAAGTTTCATTGATTATTTCAAGAAAGTTTTAAGGGATGCCCACCTAATCTGGATGTGCCGTTAGGTCAGTACTAAGCAAAACAGTGGCCTGTATGCTGGAGGAGCTCCACTGAAGTAATACTTCTTAAAGGAGCTTCCAAAGAATGCACACACTATGACTTCAGTACTACAAAAAAATGAAAGTCAACACGAGGTAATATGGATCAGAGTCACAGCTTAATAAACACCATGACCATAATTCCTATAAAAGGAGGTAGGAAGTCAAGGAAGTCAGCCCACGGATGGGTGAAGAAGGTTTAGTAGGATTTAGATATGTAGGTAAGGTGGGCTGTTTGGCACAAGAGAATGTTTGGTTATGGCATGGGTTATATGTCAGGGATTAGTGCAAAGATGGGCAAACTAGCAGATAAAAACCTCAGCTCTGGTACAGAGCAGTAAGTGCTAACTATCAGTAGGTATAGAAATCAGAAGAGAAAAGCAATACTATCAGACAATTTCCATAGAGCCAGATTCAGAAACCATAATGAACCAAAATAAACTTATACTTTATAATTCTGTAGTCCTGCTGTACTTTTGCCTGGAAATCCCATGGACAGAGGAGCCTGGTAGGCTGCAGTCCATGGGGTCACTAAGAGTCGGACAGGACCAAGTGACTTCACTTTCACTTTTCACTTTCATGCATTGGAGAAGGAAATAGCAACCCACTCCAGTGTTCTTGCCTGGAGAATCCCAGGGACGGGGGAGCCTGGTGGCCTGCCATCTATGGGGTTTCACAGAGTTGGACACGACTGAAGTGACTTAGCAGCAGCAGCAGCAGTCTGGTTGTCTCCAAAGTACAGTGAGAAATGATCCATTGGCATGATTGGGATGAGATTACTTAAACTTTCTGTATATAAAGATAAGAAGGAAATTCAGATTTTTCTAATATTTAATAAAAATCGACAATAGCACATTGTTATGCATGTGTGCTAAATTGTGTCAGTCATGTCTAACTCTTTGTGACCCTGTGGACTGTAGCCTGCCAGGTTCCTCTGTCCATGGCATTCTCCAGACAAGAATAATGGAGTGGGTTGCCATGCCCTCCTCCAGGGGATCTTCCTGACCCAGAGAGCAAACCTACATCTCTTATGTCTCCTGTATTAGTAAGTGAGGTCTTTACATCCTTCTGTGTTGTCCCAGAGCACCAGCTTTGAGTACCCTGCTTCATGCATCGAACTTGCACTGGTCATCTATTTTACATATGGTAATATACATGAAAAAACAGTATAAACAGTGTCAGACTTTATTTTGGGGGGCTCCAAAATCACTGCAGATGGTGATTGCAGCCATGAAATTAAGACACTTATTCCTTGGAAGGAAAGTTTTGACCAATCTAGATAGCATATTCAAAAGCAGAGACATTACTTTGCCAACAAAGGTCGGTCTAGTCAAGGCTATGGTTTCTCCAGTGGTTATGTATGGATGTGAGAGTTGGACTGTGAAGAAAGCTTAGTCCTAAAGAATTGATGCTTTTGAACTGTGGTGTTGGAGAAGACTCTTGAGAGTCCCTTGGACTGCAAGGAGATCCAACCAGTCCATCCTAAAGGAGATCAGTCCTGGGTGGGTCACTCCAGTACTCTTGCCTGGAAAATTCCATGAATGGAGGAACCTCGTCCATGGGATCGCAAAGAGTCAGACGTGACTGAGCAACTTCATTTTCACTTTTCATACTATATGTATGTATCTCTTCATGCTATTATTATAGGAAAATATATAAACACAGGGAATATTGTTTTGTATAGTTTTTTAAATCTGCATATATTTCTATTATAGTTTACCTATTATGCAATTTTGGTCACTCAGCATTGTTCTGACACATATTAAAATAGTTAAATATATCTGGATCAAAAGTCTAATGTAGAAAAGTACTTACATTTATTTTGTCTCTCTGAAGATAGAATTTAGATTATTTACAACCTTCACTATTAAAAATAACTCTTCCAAAATGAGCCTTCACTATAACACCAGATAAGTTTCCTCCAGGGTGTTTATAAGTACAATTTCTGTGCAGAGGGTATAGATACCAGTTCTTTCCAAACTGTTTTCTACAGTAGTTGAGTCCAGTTATACTTCCAGCAGCATTTTTAGGAATTTCAACTGCCCTGCAGTTTCACTGAAACTTGCTCCCACAATTGTTTTCTTTTCACCAATATTATCAGGAAAATGATTCTCATTTTTATTTGAAATTTTAATTGCTAATGAATTTAAGAGTCTTCTCAAATATTTATTAGCCATTCAGTTTTGTCTTTTTTTGTTGTTTTTGTGAACTATCTGCTCCTTCAGCCTCCCTGTATTGAAAGATATTTTTAAATTAATTTATTTTTTTTAATAAAATTTTTATTTTTACTTTATTTTACTTTACAATACTGTATTGGTTTTGCCATACATTGACATGAATCTGTCTCAGGTGTACATGAGTTCCCCATCCTGAACCCCCCCCACCTCCCACCCCATATCAACTCTCTGGATCATCCCCGTGCACCAGTCCCAAGTATCCTGTATCCTGTATTGAACATAAAAATTTAGATCTTCTCTCTGCCTTATTCAATTTAATATATACTTTATATGATTATATATTTAACAATATTGGTATGTAGTGTGTGTGTATATATATATATATATATATATATATGAAGTAACATGAAGTAATGCATGTGTTTGTGTATATAAGGGCTTCCCAGATGACTCAGTGTTAAAGACACTGCCTGCCGAGCTGGAGACATGGTTTGATCCCTGAAGAAGGAAATGGCAGCCCACTTCAGTATTCTTGCCTAGGAAATCCTATGGATAGGGAAACCTGGCAGGCTACAGTCTATGAAGCCACAAAAGAGTTGGGCATGACTTAGCGACTAAACAAGTATGTTAGCTGCTCAGTCATGTCTGACTCTTTGCAACCCCATGGACTGTAGCTGCCAGGCTTCTCTGCCCATGGAACTCTCCATGCAAGAATCCTGGAGTAGATTGCCATTTCCTCCTCCAGGGGGTCTTTCTGACCCAGGGATTGAACCCAGGTCTCCTGCATTGCAGGCAGATTCTCTACCATCTGAGCCATTGGGGAATCCCCAAATAACAACAAATGTATATATAAATACAAAAGTACATATACCCATTGTGCGTACGTGCATATGTAAACACATAAACTCTTTCAGTGTAACTTTAAACTTTTCTCCTGGCTTGATATATCCATATATTGCTCTCCTTTGTTCTTTTGCCAAGGCTTAGCAAAAATAGTAAAGTTAGTTTTCACATATCATTCACTCTGCATCTTGTGAATTAGTCTCTTGGGGTGAGCTGTCAAGTAAATACTTCCCACAGCTGATTTTATATTAGAAAAAAATATCCTGAGCCTTCCTTATGACATGTTCACCTTGAGAGTACATCTCTGTTATGTGAATATTCTGTCAGGCATGACAGATAAGTTTAGGAGCTCCTTAACACAGCTTGGTTGAATGTCATATTCTTTTGCCCTAAACCTTCTCTGTTCCTCCTACATATATCAGGAGCACACATTGCTAAGTTTTCCTTGACCTAAATAGAACTTGTTAATCTAAAACTAAGTCCAAATGTATAAATTTGTCATGATGCATGAAGCTTCACAATGGAACTCCTTTACATAGTAGGATGAATTTTCCCTCTAGTGGTATGTGTTGGCACTTGGGAAACAGAGAGACAAAAATTAAATCAGAAAATTTCAAATCCATGTAAGTCTTTGGAAGGGATTCATTCTACAAAATTAGCTGTATCTTAAAAATCACATTTTACTTTGCAAATTTTGAAAGACAACTCCAAATTACCATTTTTCAATACAATAAGAACATGCTTATGGCAGATTGAATTCTAACATAAAGAATGCCAGAAACTAAAATAATTTAAATTTATGGACTGTTGAAAGATTGCTAGGTATTTATGAGATATTCTCCCATGAGGTAACCAATGTAGTTGGCATATGTAGAATAAAATGAGATTTTTACAGACATGAAATTGAAACTCCAGCTCCCACAGGTGTGGATTCTTTTTCCCAAGTAGCACAGCTGAAATTTTATAAATGGTCTCCAAATAGGAGGCAGTGTCTATTAGTTAGTTCATACATATATTTTTCTGTGCATATCACAGCCAGGTTGGGGTAGGGGTTTAGTGTATTAGCTTATCTCTTGGTGACAGAGTCAAAATTTAGGTAGCAATGGCCTGTGGACATGTAAATTACACCCTTTTTGCTCTTTTAAAAAGGAACGATTGAGAGATTGATTTGCATTCTTGGCATCTTATATTTTGAAAAGGTTGGCATAAAATTTCTTTTGGGAATTCATCCTAAAATATAGGTAGGTGATTCTCAATGTTTGATCTCTCTAAGAATCATTTTAAGTAATGTGTTTATATGAGGATCATATATATTTCTGGAGAAGGCAGCAGCAACCCGCTCCAGTATTCTTGCCTTGAGAAGCCCATGGATAGAGGAGCCTGGCCTGCTACAGTCCATGATGTTGCAAAGAGTTGGACACGACTGAGCGACTAACACATAACACATGTCTATCTTAAAATTTTTTTCATTTGAAATAGAATTTATATTTTAAAGAAGTTTTACTTTCAAAGAAAAATTGATCTGAATATACAGAGTTAACATATACCCTCTGCACTACACAAATAATCATGGCCTCTCTCACTTTGAACATCCTGCAAAAGAATTATAAGACTTGCTGCAATTGATGGACCTACTATCATCATTAGAGCAGTAATGATACTATATTGATACATCATTATCACTCCAAATCCATAGTTTAGGACACAGTCTTTGTGTTGTACATCCTATGGGTTATGGCAAGTATATAATGGCATGCATCCTCCATTGTAGTATTATACAGAATACTTTCATTGCTCCTCATCCCCAGTAGTTTCACTTATTCATCCCTTCCTCTCTTGAACCCTCTGGTATCCATTGATCTTTGTACTCCATTGTTTTGCCTTTTCTAGAATATGTCATATATTTGAAATCATACTTTGAAACCTTTCCTGACTGGCTTCTGTTACTTAGTAATAGCACTTGGGCAAACTTTGGGAGATGGTGAGGGATAGGGAGGCCTGGCATGCTGCAGGCCATGGGGTCACAAAGAGTCAGACGCACCTGGGCAACTCAACAACAACATATATGTAAGATTTGTCCATGTCTTTTCGTGACTTAATAACTTACTCCTTTTAGTGCTGAATAATATTCATTGTTTGGATATACTGTAGTTTATCTGATCACCTGTGGAAGGACATCTTGCTTGCTTCCAAGTTTTGAAACTTATGAACAAAGCTGCCATAAACATTTATGTGCACATTTTTCTGTGGACACAAGTTTTCAACTCATTTGGGTAAATACTTAGGAATGCGATTGTTTGATTGTATGATAAGAATATGTTTATTTTAACAGGATATTGCCAAACTGTCTTCCAAAGTGGCTGTACTGTTTTGTATTTCTATCAGCAAGGAATGAGAATTCGTATGGCTCCACATCCTCACCAGCATTTGGTGTTGTCAGTGGTCTATATTTTGGCCATTGGCAGTGGTATCTCATTGTTTCTATTTGCATTTTCCATATGACGTAATGTGAAACAACTTTTTGAATGCTTATTGCTATCTGTGTATAATCTGTATATATTCTTTGGTGAGGTATCATTAATGTCTTTTGCCTATCTTAAATCAAGTCATTTGTTTTCTCATTGTTGAATTGTTTTTTAATTAATTTATTTTTTATTTAAGGATAATTGCTTTACAGAATTTTGCTGTTTTCTGTCAAAACTAAGATTTCTTTTTCAGATGTATCTTTTGGAAATGTTACCTTCCAGTTTATGGCTTATCTTCTTGTTTCTTGGCAGTTTCTTTCAAAGAGTAGAAGTTTTTGATTTTAATGAAGTTCAGCTTATCTATTATTTCTTCTATGAATCCCACCTTTGATGTTGTATCTAAAACGTCATTGTCATTCCCAGTAGGCTTTCTTCTATGTTATATTCTAGGAGTTTTATAGTTTTGTGCTTACATTTAGTTCTCTGATCTGAGTTAATTTTTGTAAATGATGTGAGGTCTATATATAGATTCACATTTTTGCCTGTGAATTTTCATTTGTTCCAGCACTATTTTTTTGAAAAGGCCCACTGTATTGTCTTTGTTCCTCTGTCAAAAATCAGTTACCTATATTTATATTGGTCTGTTTCTGAGCTCTCTGTTCTGTTCCATGGATCTATTTGTCTATTCTTTTTCCAATATCACATTGTCTTAATTACTATAACTTTGTAAAAGTCTTGCGACTTGTCTTTTTCTTTTAAAATTGTGCCTACTATTCTGGAACTTTGGCCTTTCCATATAAATTATGTAAACTTTAGAATAAATGTGTTGATATCCACAAAATAACTTGAAGAAGTCTTGACTAGAGTTATGTTGAATCTGTAGATCAATGAAGGAAGAACTGACATCTTGACTATATTGAATCTTACTGTATGTGAACACAAAATCTCTCTTGATTTATTTAACTGTTCTTTGATTTCCTTTATCAGAGTTTTGTAGTTTTCTTCATATAAATCTTAAAAATGTTTTATTATATTTATATGTAAAAATTTCAATTTTTGGAGGTGTTAATGTAAATGTATCTTTTTTTTCAATTCCAATTCCATGCATTTGTTGCTGGTATATAGGAAGTGATCATCTGTATCCTGAAACCTTGTTTTAATCACTTATTAGTTCTAGGAGTTTTATGGTCTAATCTTTCAGATTTCTACATACACAATCATGTCATCTGCAAACAAAGGCAGTTTTACTTCTTCATACCCAACCTCTGTACTGTTTATTTCCTTTTCTTGCTTTTCTGCACTGGCTAGGACTTTCAGAAAGAATCTTGAAAAGAAGTGGTGAAAGAAGAAATTCTTGCTTATTCCTGATCTTAGCAAAGGAACTTTGAGTTTCTCATTGTACCACTGAGTATGATGTCCAGTTCAGTTCAGTTGCTCACTTGTGTCTGACTCTTCGTGATCCCATGGACCACAGCACACCAGGCCTCCCTGTCCATCACCAACTCCCAGAGTTTACCCAAACTCGGCTCCACTGAGTTAGTGATGCCATCCAACCATCTCATCCATTGTCATCCCCTTCTCCTCCTGCCCTCAATCTGTCTCACCATCAGGGTCTTTTCAAATGAATCACCTCTTCACATCAGATGTCCAAAGTATTGAAATTTCAGCTTTAGCATCAGTCCTTCCAAGGAAGACTCAGGACTGATCTCCTTTACAATAGACTGATTGTATCTCCTTGCAGTGCAAGGGACTCTCAGGAGTCTTCTCCAACACCACAGTCCAAAAGCATCAGTTCTTTGGTGCTCAGCTTTCTTTATAGTCCAACTCTCACATCCATACATGACTATTGGAAAAACCATAGCCTTGACTAGATGGACTTTTGTTGGCAAAATAATGTCTCTGCTTTTGAATATGCTGTCTAGGTTGGTCATAACTTTTCTTCCGAGAAGTAAGCATCTTTTAATTTCATGGCTGCAGTCACCATTTGAATGATTTTGGAGCCCCCCAAAATAAAGTCAGCCACTGTAGCCACTGTTTCCCCGTCTATTTGCCATGAAGTGATGGGACCAGATGCCATGATCTTTGTTTTCTGAATGTTGAGCTTTAAGCCAACTTTTTCACTCTCCTCTTTCACTTTCATCAAGAGGCTCTTTTTTCTTCTTCACTTTCTGCCATAAGGGTGGTGTCATCTGCATATCTGAGGTTACTGATACTTTTCATGACATTCTTGATTCCAGCTTGTGCTTCATCCAGCCCAGCATTTATCATGATGCATTCTACATAGAAGTTAAATAAGCAGGGTGACAATACTTGATGTACTCCTTTTCCTATTTGGAAGCAGTCTGTTGTTCCATGTTCAGTCCTAACCTGTATACAGGTTTCTCAAGAGGCAGGTCAAGTGGCCTGGTATTCTCATCTCTTTCAGAATTTTCCACAGTTTATTGTGATCCATACAGTCAAAAGGCTTTGGCACAGTCAATACAGCAGAAATAGATGTTTTTCTGGAACTCTCTTGCTTTTTCAATGATCCAGCAGATGCTGGCAGTTTGATCTCTGGTTGCTCTGCCTTTTCTAAAACTAGCATGAACATCCAAAATTTCATTGTTCATGTATTGCTGAAGCCTGGCTTGGAGAATTTTGAGGATTACTTTACTACGTGTGAGGTGAGTGCAATTGTGTGGTAGTTTAAGCATTCTTTGGCATTGTCTTTCTTTGGGATTGGAATGAAAACTGATCTTTTCCAGTCCCGTGGCCACTGCTGAGATTTCCAAATTTGCTGACATTGAGTGCAGCACTTTCATAGCATCATCTTTTAGGATTTGAAATAGCTTAACTGGAATTCCACCGCCTCCACTAGCTTTGTTCATAGGGATGCTTCCTTAGGCCATATTACAGGATGTCTGGCTCTAGATGAGTGATCACACCATCATGATTATCTAGGTCATGAAGATCTTTTTGTACAGTTCTTCTGTGTATTCTTGCCAGCTCTTCTTAATATCTTCTGCTTCTGTTAGGTCCATGCCATTTCTGTCCTTTATTGAGCCCCTCTTTGCATGAAATGTTCCCTTGGTATCTCTAATTTTCTTGAAGAGATCTTTCCCATTCTATTTTTTCCTGTATTTCTTTGCACTGATCACTGAGGAAGGCTTTCTTACCTCTCCTTGCTATTCTTTGGACTCTACATTCAAATGGGTATATCTGTCTTTTTCTCCTTTGCTTTTTGCTTTTCTTCTCTTCTTAGCTTTTTGTAAGCCCTCCTTAGACAGCCATTTTGCCTTTTTGCATTTCTTTTTCTTGGGGATGGTCTCGATCTCTGTCTCCTGTACAATGTCATGAACCTCTGTCCATAGTTCATCAGGACCTCTGTCTATCAGATCTAGTCCCTTAAATCTATTTCTCACTTCCACTGTATAATGGTAAAGGATTTGATTTATGTCATATCTAAATGGTCTAGTGGTTTTCCCTACTTTCTTCCATTTAAGTCTGAATTTGGAAATAAAGAGTTCATGATTTGAGCCACAATCATCTCCCAGTCTTGTTTTTGCTCACTGTGTAGGGCTTCTCCATCTTTGGCTGCAAAGGGTATAATCAGTCTGATTTTGGTGTTGGCCATCTGATGATGTCCATGTGTAGAGTCTTCTCTTGTGTTGTTGAAAGAAGATGTTTGCTATGACTTGTGCATTCTCTTGGCAAAACGGTATTAGCCTTTGCCCTGCTCCATTCTGTACTCTAAGGCCAAATTTGCCTGTTACTCCATGTGTTTCTTGACTTCCTACTTTGGTGTTCCAGTTCCCTATAATGAAAAATATGATATTAGCTGTAGATTTTATGTAGATATTCTTTATCCAGTTGAAGGAGTTCCTCTCTATTTCTAGTTCACTTAGAATTTGTATTATGAATGGGTGCTGGACTTTGTTAGATACTTTTTCTGCACTTTTTTATATGATTATATGATTTTTCTTATTATCCTGTTGATGTGATACAGTAGATTTCTGCATGTTGAATTACCTTGAATACCTGGGATAAATCCCACTGGTTCATGGTGTATAATTCTTTTTACACATTGTTGAATTTGATTTGCTAATATTCTGTATTTGCATCTATATTCACGATAAATACTTGTTTTTAGTTTTCTCTTATTGTAATGTCTTTCTCTGGTTTGGGATTAGGGTAATGATGGACTCATAAAATGAGTTAGAAGAATTCTCTCTGTTCCTATCTTCTAAATAGAATTCTAGAAGATTGATATAATTTGTTCCCTAAATATTTGTGCTCTTTAATTTATTTTGGAATTTTACCAGCTAACTTTCTGTTATTTATTTCTAGAGCAATTCTAATATTATCAAAAGGTACATATTAGTTTAATTCTTTTGTCCTCTGAAAGCATATATTCAGTGATTTCTCTTCTTTTACATTTGTTAAGGTGTTTTTATGACCCAGAATGTGGTCTGTGTTCAGGATCATATTGTGAAAAATACTACCAGATAGTTTTCTTTAAAATAATTTTTGTACTATATTACCATAACACTGTGAAACAACATCTTCATTTCCTAACAATATTTTTTCAAATTTGTTTTTCTTTCCACCACTGTGTGATAAAGTATCCCTACTGCCAAGTTATCTGTCCTCGATGCCAAAAGACATTTTAATATTAAATTTTCTCTTGTACCTCCATCTGCATTAATTTTACAACTGAAGTGCCTGAGGCAAATCTTAGCTACTATGCTTTCTTAGGGAGTTAATTTTAGAGAACATGAGTTAGGGGAGTCTGTGGCAAGTGGAATGAGGAAGGGGAGAAGAAAAAAATAATTTAAAGATACGTCACCATATTGACTGCTATTTTGTTTCAAGTAGCTGAGTTGGTGCAATTAGATTAATCTAGATAAAAACTGGTAGTAGTACACCTGTTTGTACTACTACCAGTGAGGGCTGTGAGGGCAGGATCCCTTGAGCTCAGAAATTTGGGGATGCACTGTGTTATGCCAATTGGAAATCCACATCAACTTCAGCATCAATGTGATAAAGTTCCAGGAATAGAGCTTATCGAGTTGTCATTATCTAGCATGACAGCTGAGTCCTAGATTAGATATTCAACATTTACAGCAAATATTTACTATGTTTTACTCCATTTATTATTTTCCACTTTATATAATCATGGTATGATTATTATAAATTTTAAATATTTTTTCTTTGCTTATTATAGGAAATTAAAAAAATACAAATGTAACAGAATAATAAGCTCTTATGTATCTGTCACCAAGTTTCAATATCCACATAACCGATACTGTGTATACAATGATTATATCTTTTCCTTGTGTATAAAGAGTTAGAATGAAACTAGAGGCATAATGATCTAGATTGAATTGGGGTAGGACGTGAGACCTAGAAAAATCCCATCAATTTAGGTGAATTCCAGGATTTGGAATATTACCAAAATACTTACCATAGTAACTACCATATATTTGTTGCTTTATTTTGTTTATTTAATCAATCATCACATTCAACCCTAGCAGAAGAATCTGTCCCTGAAAGTTGGTTTTTGGACATAACCCTCAATTTAACTTTTTAGTATATTCACTAAGTATATAGAGGTGACTAGATGGCTTTTGAAAAGGATCCAATTTATACATCTAAACTAATCATGACTCACAAATAAATAACAGTCAGTGCCTTTAATGAATTAGTGTTATGCAGCCCTGTGTGTGTGTGTGTGTCTGTGTGTATGTGCTTAGTCATGTCCGACTCTTTGTGACCCCATGGACTGTATCCCATCAGGCTCCTCTGTCCATAGAATTTTCCAGGCAAGAATACTGGAGTGTGTTGCCCTAGTACTACTTTATTGTAGAAAAAAAAAATCAACCTAATTCTAGATCAGGCAATTTATTCTCTAGGATACTCTGAATTTAATGACTGTGTTTTAGATCTGATCTGTGCAGGGTACTTGCTGAATAATTAAGAAGAATGATATTCACCAATCCAGACTCTAGGATGCCTGCTTTCAGTAACCATCTGCTAATGAAACCCCTGAGAATTCCCACAGAGCAGAGAAAACAAATGTTATACAATTATGCCAGGCATTTCTCACTTCCTTTGTAGTAATACACCATCCAATTAACAAGTTGGTGAGCCTAGGGATTCATAAAATTTTGAATAGAAGCTTCAAGCTTTTTCAGATCAACTGCTGAAAATGAAATATGAAAGGAAACAAGATTAGATTAAAACCTTATCTATAAATATTTAATTATTGTCTTAGAATTGGACACCAAGTTTTAGGTCATGGCATTTGATCAAAAAGTCAGGAAGGACCTTGAAATTTCATCTAGTCCAGACCTCTGCCTCTGAAGAGGACTGTCCAGCACATGCTGGATCTCATTTTCCTACATCAATAGGAAGGAACAAGTCTACATGCTCTTTGGTCAAAAGACACAGGATATTACAGCATCCAAAAGTCTCTATTCACAATAGACCTCAACTCTCAGAGAAAATCTTTGTTCTTCCCTATATCCTGCTAGAGACCAGTGCTTCTTCCCCAAAGTCTCCTATCATGTACTTGGAAGAAAGAAACTCCAAAATAGAAGTTTAGCCAAAAATATCACATACCCTACTCCAGGGCATTGCTGGATAGTATCATTTGACAGAAAACATATTCCTGACATTTTTAGTCTTGAGAACCTTTTATATTACATGGCAACTCACCGGAGATTACAGGTAATTAACTATTTACAACATTAACAAGGGTCTGTTTCCTTGATTAAAGTCTATTTTGCTTCATAGAGGGTGCAGTATTCCCCACCAGTTCACCACCAAATTCGTTTTCAATTTTGCAGTGGAGAGATTGATACAGAAAGAAATATGCTCTCCTATTAATATTTCTTAGGATGTGATAAATTTATTTGGAACTCATTCAGCACTTTCATCATCATTGAAAAGCAATTAGCAAAAGTACAAGCTAAGGAATTAATGAGCAAGAAGTGAATATAATCAGTGATCTTATTAAACAATGTGTAGAAGAAAGAAATGCAAAAATCAGCATATAATGCACAAGAATTTAAGACCTGTTATACTCAACACTGAAGAAAGGAGAACATTTCTAAAGTTATTAAGATTTATCTGAGTATTACAGTATTTCAGCTCAAAGTACTATATACCCCTAGAAAAAAAAAAAAAAAAAAAGAAAGAAAGTTTTTCATAAAGTTATATCTTCCTGAACAAACGCAGTATCATATTGGACTTAAATTCTATCAGCTCACACCATGTCATATTATTTTCATCTTTTACAGAACAATTTCAGAGTTGAATAAAAGTGTTAATTATTTTTTTGGAACATCATGTCCTAACTTGTTAATATTCCTAAAAGGCTATTTATGAAATAAAGTATTGGTTCTCTGTAGGAATGCTGTCTGCTGAAAATGTAAGAGTGGCTATAGCAGAAAGCCTGTTTGGTACACGTCTTTTTGTTTTCTGAAATAGATGTCTTCATAGAACAAAATTGTAAACCAAATTTTATAAATCAAGTATGTTTAGGTAATAGATGAGCTCCACTCTGTTATTCTAGATAGATGTCTATCAGTTCTTTTATCTATATGTCTGTCATTATGTATCTAATCTATGTATTTGCCTATCACCCATTTATGTAACTATCCTATCTATTTAGCTATCATTTACCTAGTTACCTACTTAGGACTCTTACCATGAATACCTCAAGAAAATATAAGCAATTATTGTTAAGTACATATTTTGAATTTCCTTGAACATCTACAATGTTTCTGCTAGGATGCTGAAAAGAATTATCTATCAGCCCTCTTTAGTCTATGACAGCAGAAGGCCTTTGGCAGCAAGTGTCAGCAAGCTGCTGATCAAGACTAAGAAAGCCTAACTTACAGATAGATTTCCTCTCCAAAAAATTCTGGAAGGCAACAGAAAAAAATTGACAGGTGGCCCAGAGTCATTTTATTGAAGCAGTTACTTACAAATCAAGTAATTCAACTCCAAAATGAGAAATAAGTGAAATGTAATTGGATTTTGTTATAACACAAATTCTGTATTAGTAGATACAAAATAAAAGTATGAATATATTAATTTCATTCATTAAATGTGGGGAAATCAACATAGCATTTAAAAAAGACACTAGAATTCCTAAAGAAGGAAATGCATAGAATATACTTGGCCTGACACTTAATGTAAGTTTTCCTTAGACAACCATTCTGTTCCTTGTTTATATCAAATTCATGGCAGTCTGTGGAGCCAAGTACCATACACAGTAAACTTCTTAGAGGAAAGATCAGGTCAGACTTGGCAGATGGATGCTTTATTCCACCCACCCCCCATCATTCGGGAATGCAGCTCACATCTGATGAAGTGGTGAGGCTGCCATCAAAGGGACCTGAAACTGACCTCTTCTTTTTGACGAGATGAGGACATGAGAGAAGGGAGCAATGATTTCCCTTATGCTGTCACCTCTGTGAACTGGTTCCCTAATGATGGTTGTATTTAAAACAATTCTGCAAATGATATCCAAGGGCATGACCTCTGAGCAGACTTGGGCAGCTGCTAGGAGTAGGCGAGTCTTGAGAATGCACAATTTTTATTTTCACTGGGAAGTCATTTTTCCACTCTGAATGACTTCTTTCCATCATTCAGATCTCTGCCTCCGTCTCAGTAGCATTCTCCTGATATCATAGTGAATTTTCGACACTTAGCCATACCCATATGCCCAGCTTTTCTCTTTTCACATGTGTAATGCCTTTAAAAATTTATCTTGAGAAATTGAAAATGCAGAGAATAATGCCAAAAAACAAAGCACTTATTATTTTCTTCTGTGCTAAATTAGCAACTGTTAACATTTTGTTATACTTGCTCTCAGTCTTTTTTGTTTCTCTAAGAAATATATCAAATAAAAGAATTAACGCGGCAAGAGAAATTTTTTGTTTTATTATTTGCCTTTCTTTTGGCACTGTCACAACCATCATAAGCAGATTTTATTAATTTGAATAAATACTTTTGTATGCACAAAGATCTTCCACTCAAAAGTGCTTTAAATATGTTAAAACATATTTAACAAGAGGGGAAGCACTCTCCAGCACAGTCCAGCCGACAGTCTTGTAATGTGTTGCATGCGTGCTATGTCACTTCAATCATGTCTGATGCTTTGCGACTCCATCGGCTGTACCTCACCAGGCTCCTCTGTCCATGGAATTCTCCAGGCCTTAATACTGGAGTGGGTTGCCATGCCCTCCTCCAGGGGATCTTCCCAAACCGGGGATCTTCCCAAACCAGGGATCAAACCCACGTTTCTTAGGACTCCTGCATGGCTGGTGGGTTCTTTACCACTATACGTTTTAGTAATCTCTGAATTCCAGACAATGCCCTAAAATTTCATCACTGGAGAAGGAAACTTGGATTAACATTTCTTTCTCAGGATTAAAATGGGAAATGACAAATATCTTTGACCATTTATCCTGAAACTGAGAAAATCTTTAAAAAGATTGTGATCTTGTGAAAGAACATCTAAACCACTCAATTTCCACATCTTAAAGTACATAAATATTATGCATTTCTTATGTTTTATTTTATCGCCTACAACATACAAGTCACGGCAAAATTTGTTGGAGTAATATAACTTCAAATATTCAGGCCAACTTTATGGCCAGAGAAATATTTTGAATGTTTGGTAATGCAAAAAAGCTTTGGTTATATAGCCTCCAACTCATCTGATCTGACTTTCCAGACCATTTGGGGCAAGAATTAAATGTCAATGCTTCATAAAGGCTGAATCCAGAGAACATGAAGTGTGTTTAATTTCCTTCTTTAAGACCATAACGATAAATACTAAAATGTATTACTGAAGATTTTAGTGTATCTCATTTAATATTATGTGGAATTTTATTTCAGCTGAAGAAGAAACTCATACTTTTTTATTAGAAAAAACATTATGAAAGGTTTCAAGTGTTTTAAAATGTGCTTTTGCTGCTTTACAAGTTAGGTATGAAACATTTACTGAGCTCCTCCGAGAAAGTACAATGATTCAGTGTATGGGGGACAGGTGGGAGATTCTAGTGAGGCAGGTTGGCTTGGGTGTCAGGAGTGAATTCCATATGGATTATATAAAGGACAAGTGTATCTCTTAAGGATGAGAAGATAAAGTCTTGCTCCTGTAAAGCACTCAGGGTTCACCTCCTCTAGGTCTTTTCACAAAATTTACCTTGATTGGACCACTTCTGTCTGAATCTGCAGCAAGGCCTCAGCTGCCCATCTCTAGGCTTGGAAAATAGTCAGGTGCTTCACATCTTGCCTTCACTGCCCTCACCTCAGCTCCTCAACTGGCACCCTTGCCTGCTCTTTTGCCTGTGTCCAAGAATGACATTAGACCTTATGCTAAAATGGGAATCAAGAAACAACCTGAACTTTTTATGCTCCCTTTCTTATTTATTCACATCTATTAAACATACTTACTTTAATATCTGTATTTCTGATAATTCTAATAACTACAAAGTTTGAGATCTGATCTTGTCATTTCTGTTTATAATGATTTTTAGTCATTGTTTCCTCATGAGTTATATTTTGGCAGGGAGGTGACCTTTTGCTCTTTGGTACTAAAGTTTTGGTAGGAACACCTTTTTGTGGCCTGAATTGAAAGTCCATTTTTCTGAGGAGGTTTCTGATTGCTTCTTTCAGGTTCCTAAAAATATGCTTAAGTATAAACAAACAATGATCTTCTTCCCATGACACCAAGTTTAATTATAAAGTTTATCTAAATACTATTTATTAAATATTATATTTAAATGTATATTGATTTAACAAACTGAAAATGGCTCATTATATACCAACAAATAAATAAATATGACTGAAAGCTTCAGCTCACTTTAAAAAAGCCCATTGACTAAAAAAATATTGAGAGTGCTCTGTATAAATGGTATTAATGAAATATATGCATGCTTATTCCACTCTCACTCCCTGAGAAACCATTATTCAATTTTGTCACAATAAGTCATAACAAAATCAGAAACTGCAGTTTAAGCATTAATGGCAACCCACTCCAGTGTTCTTGCCTGGAGAATCCTGGGGACAGGGGAGCCTGGTGGGCTTCTGTCTATGGGGTTGCACAGAGTTGGACAAGACTGAAGCGACTTAGCAGCAGCAGCAGCATGCATTTGTGAAAAATTTGGATGCTTTCTAACATTTTTTACTGTCTTGTAAGTATTGCCTTTTGAAAGATTTGTGATAAGACTGTTTTATTTATTTACTTATTTTTTTAAGTTTATTATTATCTTTTATTTTTTTAATTAATTTTTATTTTTTAGTTTGTTTTGCTTTACAATACTATATTCGTTTTGCTACACATCGACATGAATCAGCCACGAGTGTACATGAACTCTCAATCCCGACCCCCACCTCCCCCTTCCCGCCCCACACCCTCTCTCTGGACTATCCCCGTGCATCAGTGCCAAGGATCCTGCAACCTGCATCATACCTGGACTGGCGATTCGTTTCACTTATGATATCACACATGTTACACTGCCACTCTGCCAACCCATCCCACCCTCTCCCTCTCCCACAGAGTCCAAAAGGCCGTTCTATACATCTGTGTCTCTTTTGCTGTCTTGCNTCCCAGGCCCACCCCTGTCCTGTGCACAGCTCAATATTGGCCTCTGCTGAGGCTTCAGGTGAACTTGGCCTTTTTCCAGCACCACAGGTAAAGTTGCTGGTCACCATTATCACTTTCAAGAAAATTTGAGGCCTTTTCTTGCCTCATTGCCACCTCTTGCAACACTGTCATACTTCCTGTCTCTTATACACATCTCCTCCCGCCCCACACCCTCTCTCTGGATTGTCCCCGTGTATCAGTCCCAAGCATCCTGCATCCTGCATCAAACCTAGACTGGCGATTCGTTTCACTTATGACATCACACATGTTACACTGCCACTCTGCCAACTCATCCCACCCTCTCCCTCTCCCACAGAGTCCAAAAGGCCGTTCTATACATCTGTGTCTCTTTTGCTGTCTTGCGTACAGGTTTACCATTATCATCATTCTAAATTCCATATATATGTGTAAATATACTGTATTGGTGTTTTTCTTTCTGGCTTACTTCACTCTGTATAATCGGCTCCAGCGTGATCCACCTCATTAGAACTGATTCAAATGTATTCTTTTTAATAGCTGAGTAATACTCCATTGTGTATATGTACCACAGCTTTCTTATCCATTCATCTGTTGATGGACATCTAGGTTGCTTCCATGTCCTGGCTATTATAAACAGTGCCGCAATGAACATTGGGGTACACGTGTCTCTTTCACTTCTGGTTTCCTGGTGTGTATGCCCAGCAGTGGGATTGCTGCAAATTAGTACAGCCACTATGGAGAACAGTGTGGAGATTCCTTAAAAAAAGTAATGGGTTTTCTTTGATGCATTGATATACAAAGTTATTTTAAAAATCATTGATCAGAAACTGTAGTTTATATCTGTCATTCACATATTTATCATAAGCAGTACTTTCTTTGCATTTAAGCTTCAGTTGATATCACCATTCCCCTTGACTATCTCTAAATATGTTTTAACTATTTTACACCTGTAGTTTAGCTTTCTCCCCAACACAGGGTGGAAACACAAAAGCAACTGGTGAACATAACTTTTAATCAGTTGGAGATGATTACATTTTTTGTTAAAACTTATGCTAATCTTATAGATAAATATACTTTTGAAAATTTCAGTATAAAGAACAGAACATTAAAATTTAACTTGATATTTATTTCTAGCTCTGTATAGTTATGTTTGACTTTTGCGGTTACCATTACTGATTGAATAACTTATGTTATTTACCTCCCTTTGACCTTCAGAAGCTAGACAGCCTGATTAGTGAGCTGGAAAGAAGCAATCTCTGCAATTAATTTTTTTAAGTCAAATCATGGGCAATTATTTAATTTCTTTGTATGATATTATTTGGCTCCTTGTTCACATTGAGTAGTTATGAAATATGTTTTTTTCTACACAGAATTAATGCAAATTACTTATATAATGATGGTGGAATGAGAAAAATGCAGTAAAAGAGAAAAAAAATTGAAATCAATGTATTTGAAAGAATAAATATTACTTTTAACTTTAACATCATTTTCTACTATGTAAGTCTTTAATTATCTGAAATATGAAATTTAAAATTATGAAAATAAATTGTTTTAAATAATGATTCGAGGCAAGAGTCTTACTGAAAATTTTCAGAGTCAATAAAATAATCACAGAATGACAGTCAGTGATTCATAAAAGGATTAGAAAAAGAAAAGTATATAACTACAAGAGATTGTTACAAGAGACAGTTACAGAATTATAAAAGTTTGGTAAGCATATTATAGTAAAAAACTGAGTGATTTACATTACATGCAATTAAAGTAAAACATTTTATATAGTTAAATTTAAAATAGAATTACTGACATGAACTCATTTTATTAAAAAAATAAACTATTTTTTGGCTCTGTACTGTAAATAACCCAAGGGGCCTAGCAATTGGGCCAGCCTACCTAGTTACAGTACCAGTACAGTACCTAGTACCAGTACTGTGGAATGACAATAAATGCATTCTAGTACTCACATTTTCATCACTAATACTAGTTCCAATTAACTATATCTAAACCTTCTTTGAGAGTGCTGCTTCCATGAAAGAGATGCAGAGAACTTAAGATACACCTTACATAGTAAACAATATTATAACTTTTAAATATACATGGTTCACACTGATAAGGTGTTATAAAGTATTTATCAAAAGAGAATTATAATAAATTACAAAGTTTTAGTTTCCAAATAAAAAGCCTTCATAATATCAATACTAACAAGAAAATTAATATCAAAATTTATAATAAGGCAAAGATTGCAATTTCAATAGCAAAGATGATTGTCAAAACTAAAATAATTTACTATATTATTAACCATAATACACTGTGAAGTATAGATATATTTGGGTCTTCAATTTTATCTGCTACCTGCCTGTTTATGAAACAAATGAAAAATGTGGTAGCTTTCAGTATCTATAATCATGAAGACAAATTGATCCAGAGAATTTCAAGCAAGCCAAGCAGTAAATAGGTTTCTTGGGGCATTTATCTTTTGTTTTCATTATAGAATTGAGTACAACACCAGAAAGAATTGAATTCAGTTCATCCAAAGTTATCAGAAAAGAAAATAAATTAGCTTATATGTTGAGCTTCCTATAAAATCACACAGTCTAACAATTTTACTGTTGAACTACAGGTTAGTGTGTGTGGCCAGTATTTCCCTCAACTTTTCCTAAGTGCAGCTCTGGGAGTCTCATAGCCCTAGTCTGAAAATAGCCGTTGTAGAAAATTAGCAATCTATTATTGCAGCTTAAGATGTTTGTCAGAACTGAGGGCTTCATTGTCACCAATACTTACTAGTAACCTTTAAAATTATAATTATCAGTCAAAGCATTGTCCAAGGCTCTTAGATGGTTCTTTAGGATCTTGAAACATTGGTGGTTGGTGGTTTAGTCACTAAGTCATGTCTGACTCTTGTGATCCCATGGGCTGTAGCCTGCCAGGCTCCTCTGTCCATGGGATTCTCCAGGCAAGAATACTGGAGTGGGCTGCCATTTCCTTCTCCAGGGGAGCTTCCCAACCCAGGGATCGAACCCAGATCTCCTGCATTGCAGGCAGACCCTTTAACCTCTGAGCCACCAGGGAAGCCCCTCTTGAAACATTAGGACTCAAAATATCTTTGCTGTCATCTAACTCAGGGGTTTCCTAGGTGGTGCTAGTGGTAAAGAATCTGCCTGCCAATGCAAGAGACACTAGAGATAAGGGTTCAGTCCCTGGGTCAGGAAGACACCCTGGAGCAGGAAATGGCAATCCACTCCAGTATTTTTGCCTGGAAAATTCCATGGACAGAAGAGATTTGTAGGCTACAGTCCATGGGGTCACAAAGAGTTGGACATGATTGAGCACACACACACAACACAATTCAATGTGCTTTTCAAAGATTTTCTATGTGGAAAAATCATAGCAGTGGACCAATGAAGAAGTAATTTTCTGAGCTATAATCTTGAAAATAGCAATATTACTTCAAAAGAGTAAGCAGTGTGTAAAATGAAGTTCAGCCATAGCTACAGGCCAAGAAGGCAAGTCTTCAACTCTGACTCGAACCTTCAATAAAAAGAACAAAGATATTGCCTTTCAAGGCCCAGTGTCAGCTCCTTAGTCACAACCAGATAGTGAGTATTGATTAAAGCAATACTCTCATTGAAGTATCACCAGGAGAGTTAGAAAGGTTCTATTAAACAATATCATTACTATTCATAGATTTACCAGTCTTTCTATCTACCTCTTAGTTTTTAGTGATACCTGTGACTACAACTGATTGTGACCAGATTTTCTTCTCAATTCAAAGTTTTTTCCATAACCCTAAGATCTGTTCTGTTCAAATTAAATTTGTTTATACTGCCCCTGAATAAAATTTGGACACTGGTACTGTTTCAAGCCAGAAATCTATATTACTTTCCTCAGTGTTTTATACATGGTATCACTAAAAAGTCAGGTACTGATAATCCTATTATCTAGCCAATTAAGACATGAAGAAATGAAGTCAAGAAAAGTATTTCATAACTTAAATAAATGTATATTCTGAAATTAAATTTTTAAAATTATATCTAATACTAAATGTTCTGTGAGTTTCTGTCTGTGAATATATGTGTGCAGCTAATTAACTGAGCATATATCCAAAATAGTCAACTGTATAATCCACTGATTTGTAAAAAAGCAAAATAGTAAGATATTTTGAATAACTTGTTTTTTGATAACTACCTGTTCTTTTATGATTAAGAAAGCAAACAATAATATTATGAAAAGCTAATTATTTAGTTAAGATTTGAAAAACTATCTTTGAATACAAGTCATAAAACCATTCTTGATTTAGACTTCAATAGTTTATTAAAATTTCATATTCATACTTATTAGCTTTCACAGATGTTAACACTTGGCTATTGGAATTGGAGAATTTTAATTCAGATAATACTATGCTGTGGTAACAAGAGGCTGATGATATAATAAAGAAGAGGTGGTATTACAAGGCTGAACTTTTTCTAAGGAGATTATTTTCTAAGTAGATAATCTTTATTGAAATTCTGCCCAAACAGGTCCTACAATATGGGAAAGCATATAGGAAATGGTGGTGAATGTAGTTCTTGCTCTCAGGAAGCTTACAGCATCTCTGTTATTCCTGCCCCCCTTTTCTCAACCCTATATGGCATGTAATAAATGTTCCATTACATCACCTTTGAGAGAAAAAAAAATATATATGTATAAAATATATAAATGTATAAAAATATATAAATATATGTAATATATAAAAATAAATATATGTATAAAATATATGTTTTACATATATATGTAAAAAAGGGTGATAACTTGAAGATCTTTAGTTTGTTTTCCAATTTGTTTGATAATTGTTTTGAGTATAGTATTCTAAAATAAAAACTATTTTTCTGGGATATTAAAGTCAGTCAATGTCATTTAAAGTTAGAATCAATGCCCTCTTATGCTAGTATATCTTTTTTTTTCCTATGGTTCTTTTCTTTTTTTATCCAAATGTCCATGAACCAATGAATGAATCAATTATTCAAATCAGTGGTTGTATTTGTAAGCAATTGGCAAGCCCAGCACACAAAATGGCTTATCCAGCATGGTTTAAGTGATCCTTAGTGATAATTTTAGGGCATTTGTTACTAACTGACATATGAACACAAAACAGTTATAAAATAATATTATACAATTTCATATTTATTAAGATGGTCAACACTAACATGACAGATAACAATATGTAATGGTGAACAATAAGAGAAATTAGAACTCTCAAATTTGACCAGTAGGGGTGCAAACTGGAAAAGTCACTTTAGAAAAATATGGAAGTTTCTCAAAATATTAAACATAGAATGGCTATATGACTTCACAATTTCTCTTTGGAAATATACTGGAGAAATAAAACATATGTATGCCAAAGACTTTGACTGTGTGGACCACAATAAATTGTGGAGAATTCTGAAACAGATGGGAATACCAGACCACCTGACCTGCCTCTGGAGAAACCTAGATGCACGTCAGGAAGGAACATTTGGAACTGGACATGGAACAACAGACTGGTTCCAAATAGGAAAAGGAGTACGTCAAGGCTGTATATTGTCACTCTGCTTATTTAACTTTTATGCAGAGTATATCATGAGAAATGCTGGCCTACATGAAGCACAAGTTGGAATCAAGATTGCCAGCAGAAATATCAATAACCTCAGATATGCAGATGACACCACCCTTATGGCAGAAAGTGAAGAGGAACTTAAAAGCCTCTTGATGAAAGTGAAAGAGGAGAGTGAAAAAGTTGGCTTAAAGCTCAACATTCAGAAAACGAAGATCATGGCATCTGGTCCATCACTTCATGGGAAATAGACGGGGAAACAGTGGAAACAGTGCCAGACTTTATTTTTTTGTGCTCCAATATCACTACAGATGGTGACTGCAGCCCTGAAATTAAAAGACACTTACTCCTTGGAAGAAAAGTTATGACCAACTTAGATAGCATATACAAAAGCAGAGACATTACTTTGCTAACAAAGGTCTGTCTAGTCAAGTCTATGGTTTTTCCAGTAGTCATGTATGATGTGAGAGCTGGACTGTGAAGAAAGCTGATCACTGAACTGTGGTGTTGGAGAAAACTCTTGAGAGTCCCATGGACTGCTAGGAGAGCCAACCAGTCCATTCTAAAGGATATCAGTCCTAGGTGTTCTTTGGAAGGAATGATGTTAAAGCTGAAGCTCCAGTACTTTGGCCACCTCATGCGAAGAGTTGACTCATTGGAAAACACTCTGATGCTGGGAGGGAAAAGGAGATGACAGAGAATGAGATGGCTGAATGGCATCACCAACTTGATGGACTTGGGTTTGGGTGAACTCCGGGAGTTGGTGATGGACAGGGAGGCCTGGCATGCTGCAATTCACCGGGTTGCAGAGTCAGACACGACTGAGCGACTAAACTGAACTGATACAAAGTTTACTAAAACTTTGTTAAAGTGCTGCACTCAATATGGCAGCATATTTGGAAACCTCAGCAGTGGCCACAGAACTGGGAAAGGTCAGTTTTCATTCCAATCTCAAAGAAAGGCAAAGCCAAAGCATGTTCTAATTACCATACAATTGTACTCATCACACACACAAGCAAAGTAAAGCTCAATTTTCTCCACGTGAGGTTTCAGCAGTACATGAACCAAGAACTTCTAGATGTTCAAGCTGGATTTAGAAATGGTAGAGGAATCAGGGATCAAATTTCCAGCTTCCACTGGATTATTGAAAAACAATAGAGTTCCAGAAAAACATCTACTCTTCTTTTACTGACTACACCAAAGCCTTTGACTATGTGGGTCACAACACTGTGGAAAATTATTCAAGAGATGGGATACCAGACCACTTGACCTGCCTCCTGAGAAATCTTTATGCAGGTCAAGAAGCAACAGTTAGAACCAGACATGGAACAACAGACTGGCTCCAAATTGATAAAGGAGTATGTCAAGGCTGGCATATTGTCACCCTGTTTATTTAATATGCAGAGCACATCATGCAAAATGCTGGACTATATGAAACACAAGCTGGAATAAAGATTGCCAGGGGGAATATCAATAGCCTCAGATATACAGATGACAAAACCCTTATGGCATAAAGCTAAGAGGAACTGAAGAGCCTCCTGATGAAAGTGAAAGAGGAGAGTGAAAAAAACTGGTTTAAACAAAACATTCAAAAAATGAAGATCATGAGATCCAGTTCCATCACTTCATGGAAAATAGATGAGGAGACAATGAAAACAGGGACCAACTTTATTTTCCTGGGCTCCAAAATCACTGCATTTGGTGACTGTAGCCATGAAATTAAAAGACACATGCTCCTTGGAAGAAACACTATGACCAACCTAGACAGCATATTAAAAAGCAGAGACATTACTTTGCCAACAAAGGTCCATGTAGTCAAAGCTATGATTTTCTAGTGGTCAGGTGTGGATGCGAGACCTGGACCATAAAAAAAGCTGAGCACCAAATAAGTGATGGTTTTTAACTGTGGTTTTGGAGTAGATGCTTGAGAGTCCCTTGGACTGCAATGAGATCAATCCAGTCAATCCTAAATGAAATACATCCTGAATATACATTGGAAAGACTGATGCTGAAGCTCCAATATTTTGGCTACCTGATGTGAAGAACTGACTCATTGGAAAAGATTCTGATGCTGGCAAAGATTGAAGGCAGAAGGAGAAGGGAACGACAGAGGATGAGATGGTTGGATGGCATCACCAACTCAATGGACATGAGTTTGAGCAAGCTTCAGGAGTTGTTTATGAACAGAGCAGCCTGTCGTGCTGCAGTCCACGGAGTGTCAAAGAGTCGGACACAACTGAGCAACAAAAATGACACAAAATTTATAGAAGCCTTGTCAGAATATCCAAAAAATGTAAACAAACCAAATCCTCAGCAACCAATGAATGAAACAATACCATATGGTAATTCCACTCAATGCAACATTTTTTTTTTTTTGAGAACCATCTTTAAAAAAAAATCATAGGATAATTGCTTTACAATGTTGTGTTGGTTTTGGCCAACAACATACAACAAGGTTAATCAGCTATGTATATACACGTATTCCATCTCCTTCCAACCTCCATCCTACCCACCCCACATCTCACCCCTCTAAGTCATCACAGAGTACCGAGCAGAGTTCCCTGCACTATACAGCAGATTTCTACTACTATTTTACATACAATAATAAATATATATGTGTGTGTGTGTGTGTGTACGCATATATATATATTTCAATGCTACTGTCTCAATTCATCCCACCCTTTCCTGCACCAGTTGTGTCCACAAGCCCGTAAAGAGAACGATTCTATTTGCTCCTTGTGACTTACAAAAAGAGAAAAACATATACAAAGCTAACTATATAAAGGATGATTCTAGATCAACCACTGAAGAGATACCTTTATCCAGAGAACTGAGCCATGATTGAGGTGGTGGCTCCACTTACACTGACTCCTTGATCCCTGAGATCAAGAGGAAGAAACGTGGGTGGACATCACATGACTATTTTTCCTTAAGGCGCCATCTCTTGACCACAAATAGACTGAGTAGACCTTCATCTCAGAATGGGCCATTTGGATTCTTCTCTTTCCTGATTTTTGAGATGTGGAATAGAAAGACATGGACACTGACAGTCCCATAAAAGAAAGGCTCACAAATGCCAATTGCAAAACTCGTTAGGGACTTTGCTAGTGGTCCAGTGGTAGAAACTACCTGCTCCTGATACGGGAGTCCTGAGTTAGATCTCTGGTCAGGGAACTAGATCCCACATGCCACAGCTAAGAGCCCACATGCCACAGCTAAGAGCCCACATGCCATAACAAAGTCCAGTCCAGTTCAGTTCATTAAAGTCACTCAGTCGTGTCCGACTCTTTGTGACCCATGAATCACAGCACACCAGGCCTCCTTGTCTATCACCAATTCCCGGAGTTCAATCACACTCACGTCCATCGAGTCAGTGATGCCATCCAGCCATCTCATCCTTGGTCATTCCCTTCTCCTCCTGCCCCCAATCCCTCCCAGCATCAGAGTCTTTTCCAATAAGTCAACTCTTCACATGAGGTGGCCAAAGTACTACAGTTTCAGCTTCAGCATCATACCTTCCAAAGAAATCCCAGGGTTGATCTCCCTCAAAATGGACTGGTTGGATCTCCTTGCAGTCCAAGTGACTCTCAAGAGTCTTCTCCAACACCACAGTTCAAATGGATCAATTCTTCAGCGCTCAGCCTTCTTCACAGTCCAACTCTCACATCCATACATGACCACAGGAAAAACCATACCCTTGGCTAGACGGACCTTAGTTGGCAAAGTAATATCTCTGCTTTTGAATATGCTATCTAGGTTGGTCATAACTTTTCTTCCAAGGAGTAAGCGTTTTTTAATTTCATGGCTGCAGTCACCATCTGCAGTGATGTTGAAGCCCCCCCAAATAGTCTGACACTGTTTCCACTGTTTCCCCATCTATTTCCCATGATGTGATGGGACCAGATGCCATGATCTTCGTTTTCTGAATGTTGAGCTTTAAGCCAACTTTTTCACTCTCCTCTTTCACTTTCACCAAGAAGCTTTTTAGTTCCTCTTCACTTTCTGCCATAAGGGTGGTTTCATCTGCATATCTAAAGTTACTGATATTTCTCCTGGCACTCTTGATTCCAGCTTGTGTTTCTTCCAGCCCAGTGTTTCTCATGATGTATTCTGCATAGAAGTTAAAAAAGTAGGGTGACAATATACAGACTTGACATACTCCTTTTCCTATTTGGAACCAGTCTGTTAAATGTCCAGTTCTAACTGTTGCTTCCTGACCTGCATACAGCTTTCTCAAGAGGCAGGTCAGGTGGTCTGATATGCCCATCTCTTTCAGAATTTTCCACAGTTTATTGTGATCCACATAGTCAAAGGCTTTCANTGAAGAAGGCTTTTTTTTTTATCTCTTCTTGCTATTCTTTGGAACTCTGCATTAAGATGCTTATATCTTTCCTTTTCTCCTTTGCTTTTTGCTTCTCTTCTTTTCACAGCTATTTGTAAGGCCTCTCCAGACAGCCATTTTGCTTTTTGCATTTCTTTTCCATGGAGATGATCTCGATCCTTGTCTCCTGTACAATTCCAGTTTCAGCCAAATAAATAGATAAATATTGAAAACAATGATAAGTTTTTTGAGTTGTCCTTGGCTCTTTTGTCTGTTCTTCTAATCCTGTGGGATATTTTATATATTCCAAGGAAACTGGCCATCATTTTTGAGTCATTTAAACAATAGATATTTATTGTCTCCCAGTTCTGGAGGCTGGAAGTCTAAGACTGAGGTGTCAGCAGGGCTGGTTTCTTCTGAGCCCTCTCTCCTTGGCTTGTAGATGGTTGTCTTTTCCCTTGTCTTCACATGGTTTTCCCTCTGTGTGTGTCTGTGCCCTAATTTCCTCTACAGGACACCAATCCCATTAGATCAGGGTCCACCCACAACCTAATTTTATCTTCAAGACTCATTTAAATGTTTTATCTCCAAATATAGTCATATTCTGAGATACTGGAGGTTAAGATTTGGACACGTGGATTTTGTGGAGGGGACACAATTCAGACCATATCCAATGGTCTAGTATGGATTTGCCTGAGAGACAAAGCAACACTGAACATTCTAATCATTGGCATGGCTGAGAAACTGGTATCCCTTGAGACTGGAGACCTATTCAGCATTTCTGATCCAAGTGTGGCTGCGTTTTCTGCATTTTAACTGTTGCAACAGATGAATTACAGCCATGGGCTTCATTTGACGCTAGGTTACCATCACCTGGGAGATTAATGAGTACTTCTTTTATGTAACTATGAGGTTTGAATTGTGACTGAGTCAATTTTTTTTTTAATCATCTCTAATTTTGAATTTTTCTTCTCCAACTGCTATTGAAAGCAGATATTTATGAACAATATCAGGACCCTCATAATAGTTTCCTGTATCACCCCTGGCCTCTAGCTTGCTCAGTTCTTGTTTCCTGTACATACCGAGCTTAGAGTTTTCTTCCCAAGAGACATACTTCATTGTTTTTTCCATTTCTTGTAACCTTCAAAAGACGTTCTCTCAGCTTAATCATCTGAAGATTAATCGTACAATTCTAATGTCATGCTAAGTGCATGATTAGGACTTTAATTGCTATTGCTTCCAAAAATACCCCAAAAGCCTCTCCTGAATCCCCCTAGATCAAGTTCCTCTACTTTTTACTCACATATTTCCAAGCCCAACTCTTTCCTTATATCACTCTATCTAGAATATGTCAAAAGGTCTCAGCTCTCAGGAGACTTATCATTCTTTAAAAGAAAACTTGTCAGGCAGAGAAAGACAAATGTCATAAGATATTGTTTCTATGGGAAATCTAAAAGAAAATGGCACAAATGAACCTTTTTACAAAACAGAAACAGAGTCATAGATATAGAAAATAAACTTATGGTTAGCAGTGGGGAATGGGGAAAGGGATAAATTAGGAGTTTGGGATTAACATATACACACTACTGTATGCAAAATAGATAACTAATAAGAACCTACTGCATAGCACAAGGAACTCTACTCAACATTCTATAATGACCTACATGAAAAAGAATCTGAAAAACAGAGGATATATGTATATGTAACTGGAGAAGGGCATGGCAACCCACTCCAGTATTCTTGCCTAGAGAATTCCGTGAACAGAGGAGACTGGTGGGCTACAGTTCATAGGGTCACAAAGAGTTGGACACAACTAAAGTGATTCAGCATACATGCATGCATATATAGGTATAACTGATTCACTTTTGCTGTTTACCTAAAACTAACACCACATTGTACATCAACTATACTCCAATAAAAAATGTGGTTTTTTTCTGTTGCAATTTTTTTTTTACTTTTTATTCTTTAATTAATTTTTATTTTTTAGTTTGTTTGCTTTACAATACTGTATTCATTTTGCTATACATTGACATGAATCAGCCATGAGTGTACATGAACTCCCAATCCCGACCTCCACCTCCCCCCTCCCACCCAACACGTTCTCTCTGGATTATCCCCATGCATCAGTCCCAAGCATCCTGCATCCTGCATCTAACCTAGACCGGCGATTTGTTTCACTTATGATATCATATATGTTACACTGCCACTCTGCCAACTCATCCCTCCCTCTCCCTCTCCCACAGAGTCCAAAAGGCTGTTCTATACATCTGTGTCTCTTTGCTGTCTTGCATACAGGTTTATCATTACCATCTTTCTAAATGCCACATGTATGTGTAAGTATACTGTGTTGGTGTTTTTCTTTCTGGCTTACTTCACTCTGTATAATCGGCTCCAGCATCATCCACCTCATTAGAACTGATTCAAATGTATTCTCTTTAATGGCTGAGTAATACTCCATTGTGTATATGTACCACAGCTTTCTTATCCATTCATCTGCTGATGGACATCTAGGTTGCTTCCATGTCCTGGCTATTATAAACAGTGCCATGATGAACAATGGGGTACACGTGTCTCTTTCAATTCTGGTTTCCTCGGTGTGTATGCCCAGCAGTGGGATCACAAAGTCACAGTCATCAAGACAGTATGGTACTGGCACAAAGACAGAAATATAGATCAATGGAACAAAATAGAAAGCACAGAGATAAAGCCACATACCTATGGACACCTTATCTTCGACAAAGGAGGCAAGAATACACAGTGGATTAAAGACAATCTCTTTAACAAGTGGTGCTGGGACAACTGGTCAACCACTTGTAAAAGAATGAAACTAGATCACTTTCTAACACCATACACAAAAATAAACTCAAAATGGATTAAAGATCTAAACGTAAGACAAGAAACTATAAAGCTCTTAGAGGAGAACATAGGCAAAAATTGTTTTTATTTTTTTCTTTAATTAATTTTTATTTTTTAGTTTGTTTTGCTTTACAATACTGTATTCGTTTTACTACACATCAACATGAATCAGCCACGAGTGTACATGAACTCCCAATCCGGACCCCCACCTCCCCCCTCCCGCCCCACACCCTCTCTCTGGATTATCCCCGTGCATCAGTCCCAAGCATCCTGCATCCTGCATCAAACCTGTATTTTTATTTTTTAGTTTGTTTTGCTTTACAATACTGTATTCGTTTTGCTATACATTGACATGAATCAGCCACGAGTGTACATGAACTCCCAATCCCGACCCCCACCTCCCCTCTCCCGCCCCACACCCTCTCTCTGGATTATCCCCGTGCATCAGTCCCAAGCATCCTGCATCCTGCATCAAACCTGACCTGGCGATTCGTTTCACTTACGATATCACACATGTTACACTGCCACTCTGCCAATCCATCCCACCCTCTCCCTCTCCCACCTAGTCCAAAAGGCCATTCTATACATCTGTGTCTCTTTTGCTGTCTTGCGTACAGGTTTATCATTACCATCATTCTAAATTCCATATATATGTGTAAGTATACTGTATTGGTGTTTTTCTTTCTGACTTACTTCACTCTGTATAAAAGTAAACTTCTATTCAAATTTAACTTCCTCAAAAATATTATCCCTGACATTTTGTCTACAACAGTGCCCCATCTATTGATATCTTATCACCCTGCTTTGTTTTTCTTTAGTTTGCTATTATTGGTTGAATTCTGTTTCCCCTAAAAATTCCTGTGCTGAAGTCTTTTTTAAAATATTTTAATTGGTGGCTAAATACTTTAAAATATTTTAATGGTTTTTGGCATACACTGACATGAATCAGCCATGAGTGTACATATGTTCCCCATTCTGAACTCCCCTCCCCATCCCATCCCTCAGGGTCATCCTAGTGCATCAGCCCTGAGCATTCTGTCTCATGCATCAAACCTGGACTGATGATAGAGTTCACATATGGTAAAATCACTGCAGATGGTGACTGCAGCCATGAAATTAAAAGACACTTACCCCTTGGAAGAAAAGTTATGACCAACCTAGATAGCATATTCAAAAGCAGAGACATTACTTTGCCAACAAAGTTCCATCTAGTCAAGGCTATGGTTTTTCCAGTAGTCATGTGTGGATGTGAGTTGGACTGTGAAGAAAGCTGATCAGCGAAGAATTGATGCTTTTGGACTGTGGTGTTGGAGAAGACTCTTGAGAGTCCCTTGGACTGTAAGGAGATCCAACCAGTCCATTCTGAAGGAGATCAGCCCTGGGATTTCTTTAAAGGGAATGATGCTGAAGCTGAAACTCCAGTACTTTGGCCACCTCGTGAGAAGAGTTGACTGATTGGAAAAGACTCTGATGCTGGGAGGGATTGAGGGCAGGAGGAGAAGGGGATGACTGAGGATGAGATGGCTGGATGGCATAACTGACTCGATGTGTGTGAGTGTGAGTGAACTCTGGGAGTTGATGATGGATAGGGAGGCCTGGCGTGCTGTGATTCATGGGGTCACAAAGAGTCGGATATGACTGAGTGACTGAACTGAACTGAATATACATGTTTCAGTGCTGTTCTCTCAAATCATCCCATCCTCGCCTTCTCCCACAGAGTGCAAAAGTCTGTTCTTTACATCTGCGTCTCTTTTGCTTTCTCACATATAAGGTCATTGTACCATGTTTCTAAATTCCACATATACGTATTAATATACTCTATTGCTGTTTTTCTTTCTGACTTACTTCACTCTATATAATAAATTCCAGTTTCATCCACCGGATTAGAACTGATTCAAATGTGTTGTTTTTAATAGCTAAGTAATATTTTATTGTGTATATGTACCATGGCTTTCTTATTCATTTGTCTGCTGATGGACATCTAGGTTGCTTCCATGTCCTGGTTATTATAAACACTGCTGTGGTAAACATTGGGGTACACGTGTCTCTTTCAATTCTGGTTTCCTCAGTGTGTATGCCCAGAAGTGGGATTTCTGGGTCCTATGACAGCTCTATTTCCAGTTTTTTAAGGAATCTCCACACTGTTTTCCACAGTGGCTCTACTAATTTGCATTCCCACCAACAGTGTAAGATGGTTCCCTTTGCTCCACACCCTCTCTAGCATCTACTGTTTGTAGACTTTGATAGCAGCCATTCTGACCAGTGTGAGATGGTACTTCATTGTGGTTTTGATTTGCATTTCTCTGATAATGAGTGATATTGAGTATCTTTTTATGTGTTTAATAGCCATCTGTATGTTTTCTTTGGAGAAATGTCTGTTTAGTTCTTTGGCCCACTTTTTTGATTGGGTCGTTTATTTTTCTGGAATTGAGCTACAGGAGCTACTTAGATATTTTTGAGATTAATTCTTTGTCAGTCTCTTTGTTTGCAATTATTTTCTCCCATCCTGAAGGCTGTCTTTTCACCTTGCTTATAGTTTCTTTTATTGTGCAAAAGCTCTTAAATTTAATTAGGATTTGTTTATTTTTGCTTTTATTTCCATTATTCTGGGAGCTGGGTCATAGAGGATCCTGCTATGTTTTATGTCAGAGAGTGTTTTGCCTATGTTTTTCTCTAGGAGTTTTATAGTTTCTGATATTACATTTAGATCTTTAATCCATTTCGACTTTATTATTGGGTATGGTGTTAGAAAGTGTTGTAGATTCATTCTTTTACAAGTGGTTGACCAGTTTTCCCATCACACTTGTTAAAGACATTGCATTTTCTCCATTGTATATTCCTGCCTCCTTTGTCAAAGATAAGGAGTCCATAGGTCTATGGATTCATCTCTGGGCTTTCTATTTTGTTCTATTGATCTATATTTCTGTCTTTGTGCCAGTATCATACTGTCTTGATGACTGTGGCTTTGTAGTATATTCTGAAGTCAGGCAGGTTGATTCCTCCAGTTCCATTCTTCTTTCTCAAGATTGGTTTGGCTATTCGAGGTTTTTTGTATTTCCATACAAATTGTGAAATTATGTGTTCTAGTTCTCTGAAAATACCATTGGTAGCTTGATAAGGAATGTATTGAATCTATAGATTGCTTTGGGTAGTATACTTGTTTTCATTACATTGATTCTTCCAAATCATGAGCATGCTATGTTTTCCATCTATTTTTGTTATCTTTGATTTCTTTCATCAGTGTTTATAGTTTTCTATATATAGGTTTTTTGTTTCTTTAGGTAGATTTATTCCTAAGCATTTTATTCTTTTTGTTGCAATAGGGGATGAAATTGTTTCCTTAATTTCTATTTCTGTTTTCTCATTGTTAGTATATTGTTAGCATTGTTAGGAATGCAAGGGATTTCTGTGTGCTAATTTTATATCCTGCAACTTTACTATATTCATTGATTAGCTTTAGTAATATTCTGGTGATGTCTTTAGGGTTTTCTATGTAGAGGGTGATGTCATCTGCAAACAGTGAGAGTTTTACTTCTTCTTTTCCAATCTGGATTCCTTTTCTTTTTCTTCTCTGACTGCCATGGCTAAAACTTCCAAAACTATGTTGAATAGTAGTGGTGAGAGTGGGCACCCTTGTCTTGTTACTGACTTTAGGGGAAATGCTTTCAATTTTTCACCACTGAGGATAATGCTTGTTGTGGGTTTATCATGCTGCTGCTGCTGCTGCTGCTAAGTTGCTTCAGTCATGTCCGACTCTGTGCAACCCCATAGACGGCAGCCCACTAGGCTCCCCTGTCCCTGGGATTCTCCAGGCAAGAACATGGAGTGGGTTCCCATTTCTTTCTCCAGTGCATAAAAGTGAAAAGTGAAAGTGAAGTCGCTCAATCGTGCCTGACTTTTAGCGACCCCATGGACTGCAGCCTACCAGGCTCCTCCATCCCTGGGATTTTCCAGGCAAGAGTACTGGAGTGGGGTGCCATTGCCTTCTCCAGGGTTTATCATACATGGCTTTTATTATGTTGAGTTCTGTTCCTTCTATGCTTGCTTTCTGAAGGGTTTTTATCATAAATGGATGTTGAATTTTTTCAAAGGCTTTCTCTGAATCTATTGAGATAATCATATGGTTTTTATCTTTCAATTTGTTAATGTGGTGTATCACATTGATTGATTTGCAAATATTGCAGAATCCTTGCATCTCTGGGATAAAGTCCACTTGGTCATGATATATGATCTTTTGAATATGTTGTTGGATTCTGTTTGCAATAATTTTGTTAAGGATTTTCTCATCTATGTTCATCACTAATATTGGCCTGTAGTTTTCTTTTTTGTGGCTTCTTTGTCTAGTTTTGGTATTAGGGTGATGATGGCCTCATAGAATGGGTTTGGAAGTTTACCTTTCTCTGCAATTTTCTGGAGGAGTTTGACCAGGATAGGTGTTAGCTCTTCTCTAAATTTTTGGTAGAATTCACCTGTGAAGCCTTTTGGTCCTGGGCTTTTGTTTGTTGGAAGATTTCTGATTACAGCTTCAATTTCCATGCTTATGATGGGTCTGTTAAGATTTTCTATTTCTTCCTGGTTCAGTTTTGGAAAGTTATACTTTTCTAAGTGTTGCCCATTTCTTCCAAGTTGTCCATTTTATTGGCATATACTTGCTGATAGTAGTCTCTTATGATCCTTTGTATTTTTGTGTTATCTGTTGTGAGTTCCCCATTTTCATTTCTAATTTGGTTGCTTTGATTCTTCTCCCTTTTTTTCTTTGTGAGTCTGACTAATGGTTTGTCTATTTATCTTCTCAAAGAACCAGCTTTTACTTTTGTTGATTTTTGCTACAGTCTCCTTTCTTTTCACTTATTTCTGCCTTAATTTTTATGATTTCTTTCCTTCTCCCTATCTGGGGGTTCTTCATTTCTTCTTTTTCTGGTTGATTTAAGTGTAGAGTTAGGTCATTTATTTTTCTCTTGTTTCTTGAAGTAAGCTTGTATTGCTAAGAACCTCCCCCTTAGCACTGCTTTTACTAAATCCTATAGGTTTTGGGTTGTTTTAATTTTCATTCATTTTTATGCATATTTTAATTTCTTTTTTGATTTCTTCTGTGATTTTTTGGTTATTCAGAAGTATCTTGTTTAGCCTCAATATGTTTTTGTTTTTAGTAGTTTCTTCCCTGTAGTTGACATCTAGTCTTATTACATTGTGATCAGGTAAGATGCTTGAAATGATTTTTTTTTTTTTTTAATTTACCAAGGCCAGATTTATGGCCCAGGATGTGATCTATCCTGGAGAAGGTTCAATGTGCCCTTGAGTAAAAGGTGAAATTCATTGTTTTGGGGTGAAATGTCCTATAGATATCAATTAGGTCTAACTGATCCATTGTATCATTTAAAGTTTGTGTTTTCTTGCAAATTTTCTGTTTAGTTGATCTATCCATAGGTGTGAGTTCAGTACTAAAGTCTCACACTATTATTGTGTTACTGTTAATATCCCCTTTCATACTTGTTAGCATTTGCCTTACATATTGCACTGATCCTATGTTGGTTGCATATATACTTATAATTGTTACATCTTCTTGGATTGACCCTTTGATCATTATGTAGTGTCCTTCTTCATCTTTTCATGGTCTTTATTTCAAAGTATACTTTATCTTATATGAGTATTACTACTCCTGCTTTCTTTTTGTCTCTATTTGCATGAAATATCTTTTTCCAGCCCTTTACTTTCAGTCTGTATATATCCTTTGTTTTGAGGTAGGTCTCCCATAGACAGCATATATAGGGGTCTTGTTTTTGTATCCATTCAGCCAGTCTTTGTCTTTTGGTTGGGGCATTCAATCCATTTACATTTAAGGTAATTATTGATGAGTATGATCCCATGCCATTTACTTTATTGTTTTGGGTTAGAGTTTATAAACCTTTTTTGTGTTTCCTGCCTAGAGAAGATCCTTTAACATTTGTTGAAGAGCTGGTTTGTTGGTGCTGAATTGTCTCAACTTTTGCTTGTCTGTAAAGCTTTTGATTTCTCCTTCATATTTGAATGAGATCCTTCCTGGATATAGTAATCTGGGTTGTAGGTTATTTTCTTTCATCACTTTAAGTATCCTGCCATTCCCTTCTGACCTGAACATTTTCTACTGAAAGATCAGCTAGTATCCTTATGGGAATCCTCTTGTGTGTTATTTGTTGCTTTTCCCTTGCTGCTTTTAATATTTGCTCTTTGTGGTTGATTTTTGCTAATTTGATTTATACATGTCTTGGGGTGTTTCGCCTTGGCTTTATCCTGTTAGGGACTCTCTGGGTTTATTGGAGTTGGGTGGCTATTTCCTTCCCCATTTTAAGGAAGTTTTCAACTATTATCTCCTCAAGTATTTTCTCATGGCCTTTCTATTTGTCTTCTTCATCTGAGATGCCTATAATTAGAATGCTGGGGTGTTTAACATTGTCCCAGAGGTCTCTGAGGTTTTAATTTCTCTTAATTCTTTTTTTTTCCTCTGCTACATTTATTTCCACTATTCTATCTTCCACTTCACTTATCCTATCTCCTGCCTAAGTTATTTATTCTACTGTTGGTTCCCTCCAGAGTGCTTTTGATCTCAATTATTGCATTATTCATTGTTGATTGACTCTTTTTTATTTCTTCTAGGTCCTTGTTAAACATTTCTTGCATCTTCTCAATTCTTGTCTCCAGTCTATCTACCTGTAAATCCATTTTGTTTTCAAGATTTTGGATCATTTTTACTATCATTATTCTGAGTTCTTTTACAGGCAGACTCCCTATCCCCTCTTTTGTTTGGTTTGGTGGATATTTATCATGTTCCTTTATCTGCTGAATATTTCTCTGCCTTTTAATCTTGTTTATGTTGCTGAGTTTTGGGTGACCCTGCTGTATGCTGGAAGTTGTGGTTCCTCTTTATTGTGGAGGTTCCTCCCTGTGGGTGGGGTTGGATGAGTGGCTTGTCTACGTTTGCTGGTTAGGAAAGCTTGTGTAGGTGTTCTGGTGGGTGGAGCTGGATCTCTTTTCTCTGGAGTGCAATGAAGTGTCCAGTAGTGAGTTTTGAGGTGTCTGTGGGTTTGGTGTGACTTTTGGCCGCCTGTATTTTAATGCTCAGGGTCATGCTCCTATATTGTTGGAGAAATAGCTTGGTATGTCTTGCTATGAAACTTGTTGGCTCTTGGGTGGAGTTTGGTTTCAGTGTAGGTATGGAGGCTTTTGGATGAGCTCTTGTCAATTAATGTTCCCTGGAGTCAGGAGTTTTCTTGTGTGTAGGTATGGAGGCTTTTGGATGAGTTCTTGTCGATTAATGCTCCCTGGAGTCGGGAGTTTTCTTGTGTTCTCAAGTCTTGGATTCAAGCCTCCTGCCTCTGGCTTTCAGTATTATTCTTACAGAAGCCTCAAGACTTCTCCATCCATACAACACTGATGATAAAACATCTAGGTTAACAGTGAAAAGATTCTCCACAGTGACGGACACTCAGAGATGTTCACAGAGTTACATGGAGGAGAAGAGGAAGGAGGGAGATGGAGGTAACCAGGAGGAGAAGAGGCGGAATCAAAAGGGGAAAGGGCAATCTAGCCAATAATCAATTCCTTATGTGCTCTCCACAGTCTGGAACACTCAGAGAGGTTCACAGAGTTACAGAGAGAAGAGAAGAGAGAGGACGGAGATAGAGATGACCAGGAGGAGAAGTTCAGTTCAGTTCAGTCGCTCAGTCATGTCCGACTGTTTGCAACTCCATGAATCACAGCACGCCAGGCCTCCCTGTCCATCACCAACTCCTGGAGTTCACTTAGACTCATGCCCATCGAGTCAGTGATGCCATCCAGCCATCTCATCCTCTGTCGTCCCCTTCTCCTTCTGCCCCCAATCCCTCCCAGCATCAGGGTCTTTTCCAATGAGTCAACTCTCCACATGAGGTGGCAAAGTACTGGAGTTTCAGCTTTAGCTTCATTCCTTCCAAAGAAATCCCAGGGTTGATCTCCTTCAGAATGGACTCATTGGATCTCCTTGCAGTCCAAGGGACTCTCAAGAGTCTTCTCCAACACCACAGTTCAAAAGCATCAATTCTTCTGCGCTCAGCCTTCTTCACAGTCCAACTCTCACATCCACACATGACTGCAGGAAAAACCATAGCCTTGACTAGATGGACCTTAGTCAGCAAAGTAATGTCTCTGCTTTTGAATATGCTATCTAGGTTGGTCATAAATTTTCTTCCAAGGAGTAAGCGTCTTTTAATTTCATGGCTGCAGTCAACATCTACAGTGATTTTGGAGCCCAAAACAATAAAGTCTGACACTGTTTCCACTGTTTCCCCGTCTATTTCCCATGAAGGAGGAGAAGAGGGGGAATCAAAGGGGAGAGAGCAATCTAGCCAGTAATCAGTTCCCTAAGTGTTCTCCACAGCCTGGAACACCCAAGGAGATGCACAGAGTTAAGCAGAGAAGAGAATGAAGAGGGAAGTGATAGAGGTGACCTGGGGGAAAAAAAGAAAAGTCAAAAAGTAAGAGAGAAATCAAGCCAGTAATCACTCTCCTAAGTAAGAAATGGGTACTGAATATTAGGTTCTTAAAAGTAAAAAATTGATAACAAATACCAGAAACAAAGATTAAAAATCTAGAGAAGTTAGGCTCAAAAATACAATATTTAAAAAATCACAAAAATTATAAAATATATATATATATGAAATTTGCTTTCAAAATAGGGTATTTTTTGCAAGGTAATATTAGGCTATAGAAATGAAAATTGAGTAATAAGGAACTTAAAAATTAAAAAAATGATAATAGTAAAATATATCTAGGAATTTCTTTGGAGTTGTTGAGGGCAGTGTGGGGTCAGTCTAGTTTCAGATAGTTCCTTGTTCCAGCTTATACTTTTTCTCAAGGTCTATAGGCCCCTTCCAATATAGTCAATGCTAAGTACAGGGTTTAATCTGTTGCACCTGTCTTTCCAAAGCAGTTCTCTCTTCTTTGGCTTCCTCTGTTTCCAAGTCTCTTCAGTGTCTAATTTCCACCCTCACATAAAGGGGTGAAGGTGGTCACTCATTCAGGCTCACTTGTTCAGTTGTGCTGTGGGGAGGGAGGAACACTGAAAACAAATTTCACTGGCATGTGTGGGGAGTATTTGCAGTATCTGGACCACACTGGGTTTGCCCCAGTTATGTACCTGTGCTTTCTCAGTCTACACTGCTCAGGCTCCCGGTTGCTCTGTGGGAAACTGTCCAAAGCAGGCCATGGGTTTTGTGTACTTCTCAGGTCTAAGCTGCTCAGGTTCAGGTTCTTGAATACTCCACAAAAGTACAGACTCGGTTGGGCCTGCATTTTGTGCCCTTCCCAAGTCCGAGCATCTCAGGTGACCAGGTGTTTGAGCACACTATCCCAGGTGTGCAGTGCATTTAATCACCTCCCCGGTCCCAGCCGCTCGGTTTCCTGGGTGTGCTGCAAAAGCGCCATCTGAGGTGTGCCATGCATCGCCTCTGGGGAACTGATCTCAGGCTGCGACCCTCCTGGCAGATGTCAACCGACAGGATCCCAAGAAGACTTGTTTAGCAACTGGGAGCCTGCTCACAATTTGGTGCACAATGCTGTCTCTGGGGCTGAGATTGCCCCTTGCCTTCCAGCTCTGGCTGTGGCCAGCCTGCCTCTCTACCTCTGGTGGGAGGATGAACTGGTCCACAGCCGGCTCATTCTCCTCTGGTATTCACTCCATCCTTTGTTCTGTGAGCAGGCCAGGCTGTGCCTTAGGTTAAAGTTTTTCCTGGGAAAGTTCTCTCTATATATTTTATTTTTCTCTCTCTCTGGCTATCCCACAGTTTGGGTTGCTATCTCATGTTAGCTCCCTCAGATTGTCCTCTGGGCATTCAGTCCTGGTCCTTACTCTAAGCAATGCAGCTGGCACGTCCCTGTTCAGCCCCTGCTCACTGGTGGCGAACATGTATGGGCTACGTCTCCGCTGGGAGTTGCAGATGGCGCGTATTCTGTGGTGTGTGTGTGTGTGTGTATGTGTGTGTGTGGGTGAACATGTATGGTCTACGTCTCCACTGGGAGTTGTGGTTGGGCACCTATTATGTGGTGTGTGTGTGTGTGTGTGTGTGTGTGTGTGTTTCTTCTTCCCTCCTGGTCATATTGCCCTCTGAGATTCTAAAACTCCCCACAGACCCTCCAGTGAGAGCGTTTCCTGATGTCTGGAAACTTCTCCTCCTTCATGACTCCCTCCCGAGGATGGGTCTCCCTCCCTAACTCTTTTGTGTCTCTTTTTGTGTTTAATATTTTGTCCTACTTCTTTTTGAAGAGAATGGGTTGCCTTTCTGGTTGCCTGGTGTCCTCCACCAACATTCAAAAGTTGTTTTGTGGAAGTTGCTCAGCATTCAAATGATCTTTTGATGAATTTGTGGGGAAGAAAGTGGTCTCCCCATCCTATTCCTCTGCCATCTTAGGACCACCACATTATTTGTTAAATTAAGGGAATGTAATATTGATACATGGAAGAATTTGAATGAACACTGAAACATTATGCTAAGTGAAAGGAGTCAGTGACTCAGTTGCAAAAGGCCATATGTTGTATTAAGTCATTTATATGCAGTGTTCACACTGAAAAGCCAATGAAGACAGAGTAAATTGGTAGTTCCCTAGGATTTGGGTTTGGGTGGAGGGTGACAGCTAATTGCAATAGTGTTTCCTTTTGTTGTAATTTAAATGTTCTAAAAGTTATTATGGTGATGATTACACAACTCAGTGAATATACAAAACACAATTAAATATGTTGTGCTGTGCTAAGTTGCTTCAGTCATGTCTGACTCTTTGTGACCCTATGGACTGTAGCCCGTCAGCCTTCTCTCTCCATGAGATTTTCCAGGCAAGAATACTTGAGTGGGTTGCCATGCCCTTCTCCAGAGGATCTTCCCAACCCAAGGATTGAACCCGTGTCTCTTTGGTCTCCTGCATTGACAGGGGAGTTCTTTAGCAGTAGCACGACTGGGAAGCCTTACAATAATTATACATTCTGCTAAATGAATTATATTGTATATATATTATATTTGAATTATACATAAGTGATTTAATTCCTGAAATAAATCCAAAAATAATTGTTTCTGATACACTCAAACTTACTTGAAAATAACAGCTTTGTGTATTCTTGTGTGACTTTTTCTGAATCCAATATTTTGCCTTGGATAAAAAGCAGCAAGTGTACCAGAAATGACCTATTTGTGATTTTTGTGTATAATAAGCCAAATTAATATGCTCACTTTTCATGCTCAAACATATGCCAGAACTGACCTTTCCTTCTGAGTTGCCAATTTCAGTAAATATATATAGCATTTTATGACTGGAATTTCTTGCAGTAATTGGACCAAGCTTCTAAACTTGATTCTACCTAGAAATAATCTATCAATGTATCGTCATACCTTGAACACTGTCTGTGATAAAAGTTACTCATATGAACAACTATGCAGCAATTTTTACATTTAAGTAATCTATGAAAATGCCGGTGGCCCTCTTTTCCAAAGTGTAGTTGTCAGCACCACAAAAATAATTACAATTTTCTGAAAGATAATGAGCAATGTGAAGATTTAAGAAACTTTTAAATTATTGTAATTAAAACAATTTCATTCACAATCTAGTTACAATTTAAGAACATTGCTCTACTAATTTGATTGTGCTATGATTATAGTGCTCTCACTATTCAATGTCAAGTAACATAATTTTGACATTTCATCTTAATAATTGTGAGCTACATTCTTTCTTCAGTCCCAGAAGCAGCTGTTTCCTCCTTCTATCTGTAAATGAAACAAAATATTTGCCTAGAATCAAGTGGAAAACATCCATATCTGCTTCTTGTAACCTTAGAAACTGAATTTACTTCTCCAAGCAAAATTATTAGGGTCACAATGAATAAACTGGTAATCACAATGACTACTGTAAATTGTTAAAAGGGCTTCATCTCGTCTACCTTTTTTTTAACAACTCAACCTAGATAGTTTGTAGCTTTGGTTGAACAATTAATATATACATAACTTAATTACATTTTAGAGTAAAATTTACAATAAATTTTCTAATCATGTATATGAGAATGACCGTTCATATAATTACATAAAGATTATGAAACTACAACTGGTCCTATTTCATGGAATCTGCCTGTGATATAAAAAGTGTGGAAGGGAAAAATTATGAGCTAAATTTTCCTTCCATAATTCACGTGTTGAAATCTTCATTTCTGTTCAATCGCTCAGTCATGTCCGATTCTTTGTGACCCCCTGGATTGTAGCACGCCAGGCGTTGCTGTCCAGCACCAATAGCCGGAGCTTGCTCAAACGCATATCCACTGAGTTGGTGATGCCATCAAACCATATCATCCTCTGTCGTCCCCTTCTTCTCCTGCCTTCAATCTTTCCCCGCATCAGGGTCTTCTCCAATGAGTCAACTATTCACATCACGTAGTCAAAGTATTAGAGCTTCAGCTTCAGCATCACTCCTTCTAATGAATATTCAGGACTGATTTCCTTTAGGACTGAATGGTTTGCTCTCCATGCAGTCCTAGGGACTCTGAAGAGTCTTATCCAACACCACAGTTCAAAAACATCAATTCTTCAGGTCTCAGCTTTCTTTCTGGTACCAATCTAGCATCAATATACGACTACTGGAAAAACATAGCTTTGACTAGATGGACCTTTGTCAGCAAAGTAATGTTTCTGCTTTTTAATATGCTGTCAAGCTTGGTCATAGCTTTTCTTCCAAGGAGCAAGCATCTTAATTTCATGCCTGCAGTCACCATCTACAGTGATTATGGAGTCACAAAAAATAAAGTCTGTCACTGTTTCCATTGGCTCCCCATCTATTTGCCATGAAGTGATGGGACAGGATGCCATTATCTTCGTTTTATGAAAGTTGAATTTTAAGCCAGCTTTTTCACTCTCTCTTTCATCAAGAGACTCTTCAGTTTCTCTTAGCTTTATGCCCTAAGGGTGGTGTCATCTGCATATCTGAGGCTACTGACATTTCTACCAGCAATTTTGATTCCACATTGTGCTTCATCCATCCTACATATATTAGGATGTACTCTGCATATAATTTAAATAAGCAGGGTGACAATATACAGACTTGAGGTACTAATTTTCCAATTTGGAACCAGCCCATTGTTCAACGTCTGTTTCTCACCATTGCTTCTTGTCCTGAATAACAGATTTCTCAGGAGGCAGGTAAGGTGGTCTGGTATTCCCATCTCTTTCAGAATTTTCCACAGTTTGTTGTGATCCACAGTCAAAAGCTTTGACACAGTCAAGAAAGCAGAAGTAGATGTTTTTCTGGAACTCTCTTGATTTTTCTATGATCCAAAGGATGTTGGCAATTGATCTATGGTTTTTCTGCCTTTTCTAAATCCAGCTTGAATATCTGGAATTTCTTGGTTTACATACTGCTGAAGACACACGTGGAGAATTTTGAGCATTACTTTGCTAGGGTGTTCAGTTCAGTTCAGTTCAGAGGTTCAGTCACGTGTGACTCTTTGCAGTCCTATGGATTGCAGCACACGAGGCCTCCATCTCCATTACCAACTCCTAGAGATTACAGAAACTCATGTCCATTGAGTCGGTGATGCCATCCAACCAACTCATCCTCTGTCGTCCCTTTCCCTCCCGCCTTCAATCTTTCGCAGCATCAGGGACTTTTCAAATGAGTCACATCTTTGAATCAGGTGGCCAAAGTATTGAAGTTTCAGCTTCAGCATTAGTCCTTCCGATGAATATTTAGGACTGATTTCCTTTAGGATGCACTGGTTGGATCTCCTTGCAGTCCAAGTGACTCTCAGGAGTCTTCTACAACACTACAGCTTAAAGCATTAATTCTTTGGTGCTGAGCTTTCTTTATAGTCCAAATCTCACATCCATACATGACTACTAGAAAAAAACATACCCTTGACTAGACAGACCTTTGTTGGCAAAGTAATGTCTCTCCTTTTTAATATGCTGTCCATGTTGGTCATAACTTTTCTTCAAAGGAGTAAAGCATCTTTTAATTTCATGGCTGCAGTCACCATCTGCAGTGATTTTGGAGCCCAAAAAATAAAGTCTGACACTGTTTCCACTGTTTCTCCATCTATTTGCCATGAAGTGATGGGACCAGAGGCCATGATCTTCATTTTCTGAATGTTGAGCTTTAAGCCAACTTTTTCACTCTCCTCTTTCACTTTCATCAAGAGGCTTTTTAGCTCCTCTTCACTTTCTGCCATAAGGGTGGTGTCATCTGCATATCTGAGGTTATTGATATTTCTCCTGGCAATCTTGATTCCAGCTTGTGCTTCATGCAGGCCAGCATTTCTCATGATGTACTCTGCATAGAAGTTAAATAAGCAGGGTGAAAATATACAGCCTTGACATACCCCTTTCCTAATTGGAACTAGTCTGTTGTTCCATGTCCAGTTCTAACTGTTGTTTCCTGACCTCCATACAGATTTCTCAAGAGGCAAGTCAGGTGGTCTGGTATGCCCTTCTCTTTCAGCATTTCCTACAACAGTTTATTATGATCCACACAGTCAAAGGCTTTGGCATAGTCAGTAAAGCAGAAATAGATGTTTTTCTGGAACTCTCTTGCTTTTTCCATGATCTAGCAAATGATGGCAATTTGATCTCTGGTTCCTCTACCTTTTCTACAACCTGCCCTTAACATCTGGAATTTCATGGTTCATGTATTGCTTAAGCCTGGCTTGGACAATATTGCCCATCACTTTGTGAGCGTGTGAGATGAGTGCAATTGTGCAGTAATTTGAGCATTCTTCGGCATTACCTTTCATTGTGATTGGAATGAAAACTGATATTTTCCAGTCCTGTGGCCACTGCTGAGTTTTCAAAATTTGCTGGCATATTGAGTGCAGCATTTTCACAGCATCATCTTTTAGGATTTGAAATAGCTCAACTGGAATTCTATCACCTCCACTAGCTTTGTTGGTTGTGATGCTTCCTAAGGCATTCACATCAGTAGACTTCACATTCCAGTATGTCTGGCTCTAGGTGAGTGAGCACACCATTGTGATTATCTGAGTCATGAAGATCTTTTTTACACAGCTCTTCTGTATATTCTTGTTCATTTGATGTTTGCTAAAGCCTATCTTATTTGGACTCCAGTATTTGCTCTAGATGAGTAGAATGGTACTACTTTTGAAGATAAAATTTTTAAAGAGATGATTAACTTAAAATTAGGTCACTTTGTAGGCTCTTATTTGTTTTCCCTGTTGTCTTTATAAACAGAGGATGTTAGGAAGACTAGAGAAACGTGAAAAATACATACACAGAGAAGATCATGTGAGGATTCCGTGAGAATCTGCCATCAACACATCAAGAAGAGTGAGTTCTGAAGAAATAAAACTTGCCAACAACTTGATCTTGGGTTTCCAGTCTCTAAAAACAATGAAAAAATAAAACATATGTGTGTGTGGTTTAAGCCATCTAGCTGTGGTATATTGCTGTAGCAGTCTGAGGAAATTAATATAAGAGATGTTTTGCCAAGAAATCAAAGCATGATTTTGTCAGGCTTACATACTTAATGTTTAGTACATTTACTTGTGTATAAGAGAAAATAGTGTTTGAAATCATCACTTAAAATGGGATATATTTTCAAACATTTTTCATATACCCATTACATACTGTATTTGTTAAATTATGGCTGTTGACACTCAGAACTTATTACTATTCCTTTCTGAGATCACTCTTGTATCATTGAGAATGGAAGATTAAATCTACATTTTCCAGACTTGCATGTAACCAAATGACTGGGCATAATTTAGACTCTGTCTTCTTGATGAACTTGTGTGAAATGTATAAGCCAGAAGAACAGAGAAGATGGCATTTGAATAGAAGTCCGATTTAAAGATAATCTTTAGATTACTCTACCGTTTTATCAGGCAAAGTCTACATCTTCTAGCCTAGTCACAAGCTTCTTGATTGTGGGTAGGTCTATGCCTGTAGTAGTAGTATCAGTGACAAAAGAGGTCTCTTGGCCTAGCCCATGCCCGTGATGTTTTCATGTATGAGAATTCTTATTCCTTTTGGAATTTCCAAGATAAAGAATTTAGGGAACCATTTTTCTACTGCATGCCAGAACATCCTCCTTAAACTAAAGGATAAGTAATTGCATTTTGGAGCTTCTACAGCTAGGAAAGATTAATTCCTGGTAGGACTCTTCAGGTTTTGGAAGCATCATATTTTGTGCTTGACAATACTGTTCCAAACAGTTTATCATTTGACACAAAAACCTTCTAGTTTTGAAGATTTGTGACCAAATAGCAAAGAGCATATAGGTGATTTGCAATATAAGAAGTCTTGTGGCTCACTGTTTACAATAGCTAGGACATGGAGGCAACCTAGATGTCCATTGGCAGATGAATGGATAAGAAAATTGTGGTACATATACACAGTGGAATATTGCTGCTGCTGCTAAGTTGCTTCAGTCGTGTCCAACTCTGTGTAACCCTATAGACAGCAGCCCACCAGGCTCCTCTGTCTCATGTCCGACTCTGTGCGACACCATAGACAACAGCCCACCAGGCTCCTCTGTCCACAGGATTCTTCACGCAAGAATACTGGACAGGGTTGCCATTTCTTTCTCTACAATGGAATATTACTCAGCTATAGAAAAGAACACATTTGAGTCCATTCTAATGAGGGTGGATGAAACTGGAGCCTATTATGCAGAGTGAAGTAAGTCAGAAAGAAAAACACCAATAGAGTATATTAATGCATATATATGGAGTTTAGAAGGACAGTAATGACGACCTTATATGCGAGACAGCAGAAGAGACACAGATATAAATAGTGGATTTCTGGATTCTGTGGGAGAAGGCGAGGGTAGGATGATTTAAGAGAATGGCATTGTAACATGTATATTACCATATGTGAACTAGATCACTAGTCCAAGTTTGATGCGTGAAAAAAAGGGCACTCAAAGCCAGTGCACAACCCAGAGGGATGGGACAGGGAAGGAGGCGGGTAGGAGGCGGGAGGGAGTTTTGGGGTGGGGGGACATGTGTACATCAGTGGCTGATTCATGTCAGTGTATAAAAAAAAAAAACCCACAATATTGTAATCAGCCTCCAATTAAAATTAATGAATTATATTTTTAAGTCTTGCTGCTTAACCATATGATCTAACAGATCCTATGATTCTAGAAGTGTCTATCATAAAGACAATGGGTGGTTCATCTGTAAACTCAATTTAAAAATTCTGTGCCTCTTCTCAGTGTTTAGGAGGAAGAACATTCTATCTACAGCTGACTGAGTGGTCAACACCATTCATAATATATCTACTGGACGCTGTTGAACACCTGAATGCGATCGAATATCAACAGACCATGCAGCCAAAACTTTCATTGTGAAGTAATTATTGTCAAGCCACCATAGTGGAAAATCGCTTAATTGGTGAGAACTAAATAGTCTCATAGCAGTGAAGAGGAGAAGTCCTTTCAGGAATCAAATCTTAGTAGGTTGTCTGTTTTTGTTTTTCATTTACATTGTGTGGAAAGATTTGTTGAATGAAATAAACATTTATGTGAGTTCATGATGGTAGAAGACAACATGGTTAGAAGTACAAATTTTTGAAATCTGGTGAATAAGTTGTTCCAGAGAAGAAGGATGTGGGTGGTGAAGTGGAAATAGAACAAAAATTTGAGAACATTCACTTCATATTATACATTAATGTCCATCAGAGATCATCATATGTGGTCATTGTTCAGTCACTCAGCTGTGTCTGATTCTTTGTGACCCCATGGATTTCAGGATTCCCTGTCCTTCACCAGCTCTGAGAGTTTCCTTAAACTCATGTCCACTGAGTTGGTGATGCCATCCAAACATTTTCACTTCAGTTAGGTCACTCAGTTGTGTCCGACTCTTTGAGACCCCATGAACCACAGAACACCAGGCCTTCCTGTCCATCACCAACCCCTGGAGTTTACCCAAACTGATGTCCATTAAGTCAGCGATGTCATCTAACTATCTTATCCTTTGTGGTCCCCTTCTTCTCCTGCCTTCAATCTTTCAAAACATCAGAGTCTTTTCAAATAAGTCAGCTTATCGCATCAGGTGGCCAAAATATTGGAGTGTCAGCTTCACATCAGTCCTTCTAATGAACACCCAGGACTGATCTCCTTTAGGATGGACTGGTGGATCTCCTTGCACTCCAAGGAGCTCTCAAGAGTGTTCTTCAACACCACAGCTCAAAAACATCAATTCTTCTAAGCTTGGATTTCTTTATAGTCCAACTCTCACATCCACACATGACTACTGGAAAAACCATAGCCTTGACTAGATGGAACTGTGTTGCCAAAGTAATGTCTTCGCATTTTAATATGCTGTCTAGGTTGGTCATAAATTTCTTTCCAAGAGGTCAGTTCAATTCAGTTGTTCTGTCGTGTCTGTCTCTCTGCGACACCATGAACTGCAGCACGCCAGGACTCCCTGTCCATCACCAACTCCCTGACTCCACCCAAATCTATGTCCACTGTGTCAGTGACGATATCCAACCATCTTATCCTCTGTCATCCCTTTCACCTCCTGCCCTAAATATTTCTCAGCATCAAGGTCTTTTCAAATGAGTCAAGCTCTCCACATCAGGTGGCCAAAGTATTGGAGTTTCAGCTTCAAAATCAGTCCCTTCAATGAACACCCAGGACTGATCTTATTTAGGATGGACTGGTTGGATCTCCTTGCAGTACAAGGGACTCTCAAGAGTCTTCTCCAACACCACAGTTGAAAAGCATCGATTGGTGCTCAACTTTCGTTATAGTTCAACTCTCATATTCATAAATAACTACTGGAAAAAACATAGCCTTGACTGGACCAAACGTTGTTGGCAAAGTAATGTCTCTGCTTTCCATCCACAGTGATTTTGGAGCCCAGAAAAATAAAGTCAGCCACTGTTTCCACTGTTTCCCCATCTGTTTGCCATGAAGTGATGGGACCAGATATCATGATCTTAGTTTTCTGAATGTTGAGATTTAAGCCAATTTTTTCACTCTCACCTTTCACTTTCTTCAAGAGGCTCTTTATTTTTCTTCACTTTCTGCCATAAGGGTGGTGTCATCTGCATATCTGAGGTTATTGATATTTTTCCCGGAAATCTTGATGCCAGCTTGTGCTTCCTCCTGCCCAGTGTTTCTCATGATGTACTCTGCATACAAGTTAAAAAGCAGGGTGACAATATACAGCCTTGATGTACTCCTTTTCCTTTTTGGAACCAGTCTGTAGTTCCATGTCCAGTTCTACCTGTTGCTTCCTGACCTGCATACAGGTTTCTGAAGAGGCAGGTCAGACAGTCTGGTATTCCCATCTCTTGAAGAATTTTCCACACTTTATTGTGATCCATGCAGTCAATGGCTTTGGCGTAGTCAATAAAGCATAAATAAATGTTTCTCTGGAACTCCCTTGCTTTTGCCATGATATCGCAAATGATGTCAATTTCATCTCTGGTTCCTCTGCCTTTTCTAAAACCAGTTTGAACATCTGGAAGTTCACAGTTCACCTATTACTGAAGCTTGGCTTGGAGAATTTTGAGCATTACTTTGCTAGTGTGTGAGATGAGTGCAATTGTGTAATAATTTGAGCATTCTTTGGTATTGCCTGTCTTTGGGATTGGAATGAAACTGACCTTTTCCAGTCCTATGGCCACTGCTGAGTTTTCCAAATTTGCTTGCATATTGACTGCAGCACTTTCACAGCATCATCTCTTAGAATTTGAAATAGCTCAACTGGAAATCCATCACCTTCACTAGCTTTGTTTATAGATATACTTCAAAGGCCCACTTGACTTCACATTCCAGGATGTCTGGCTCTAGGTGAGTGAGCACACCATCATGATTATCTGGGTCGTGAAGATCTTTTTTGTATAGTTTTTCAGTGTATTCTTGCCACCTCTTCTTAATATCTCCTGTTTCTGTTAGGTCCCTAATATTTTTGTCCTTTATTGATCCCATCTTTGCCTGAAATGTTCCCTTGGTATCTCTAATTTTCTTGAAGAGGTCGCTAGTCTTTCCTATTCTATTCTATTTCCAACCATCTTATCCTCTGTCATGCTCTTCTTTCATGCCTTCAATCTCTCCCAGCATCAGGGTCTTTTCTAATGAGTTGCCTCTTCACATCAGGTGGCCAAAGTATTGGAGCTTCACCTTCAGCATCAATCCATCCAATAAATATTCAGGGTGGATTTCCTTAGGAAATCATATGTGGAAGAGGTAATAAACAACCCAGTGGAAAGGATGACACAGACATTAGATTTCAGCCAGCCCGTATTCTACAACACACCATTGCTGTCACCATAAAATAGTTAGAGATAGAGGCCATTAATGAACTAATGGAATGAGTTACCTCTCAACAAGTATTTTATAGCTATTGCTTAAAATCTGACCTGTCTACAATAGAGATTAAACCTGAGCTTCTGAATTCCTCAAAGAGTTTTGAAAGTCTCTTAGTAACCATAAAACAAACCATTTAGAGGCCTCTAGTTGTATAAAATGTTAAGTACTTGACTTCCTGAATTGAATTTTCAATCCAGATAGCTGGACTGGGAGGCAAGAAATCCAAAAAAACATGAAGTATTGTAAACAACACTAGAAACTAAGTTTCATTAGCAATTAGTAAGTTGAATACTCATAATTTATTTTTAATATATATATGATCTCCAAGGATAAAAGGTCATCTTTACTATTAGAGTAAAAAATTATTTATAAGAGGAGGTGGCTATTTGAAAGGGCAACCAGAGGGTTTGTTTAAGTTAACAAAAGGGAGAATCTTTTTATGACAAATCACAAAAAATTTAACCTAGAAATAAGATAACTATCTTCTTTACCATATGAGCCACCAGGGAAGCCCAACTTAATAATCCAGAATGAAAGCCAAAGCAGTAAATAGGAAACTTTTTTTTTTTAATAAGGAAGTTAAGAATATGTAAAATAATTTGAAAAGAAGCAATATAATACTTAGTAGAAGTTCCAGAAATAACAAGTAAATAAAACGAGAGATGCAAAGTATTTGATAGGAAGAAAAGGAATCCGGAAGGAAATGCCAGAAAGACACAGTAATGAAATAAATAAATTAATTAAATTTAAATATGCTAAGTCTAAATCAGTTCAGTTCAGTTCAGTTGCTCAGTCGTGTCTGACTATTTGCGACCCCATGAATCACAGCACGCCAGGCCTCCCTGTCCATCACCAACTCCCGGAGTTCACTCAGACTCAGGTCCATTGAGTCCATGATGCCATCCAGCCATCTCATTCTCGGTCGTCCCCTTCTCCTCCTGCCCCTAATCCCTCCCAGCATCACAGTCTTTTCCAATGAGTCAACTCTTCGCATGAGGTGGCCAAAGTACTGGAGTTTCAGCTTTAGCATCAATCCTTCTGAAGAAATCCCAGGGCTGATCTCCTTCAGAATGGACTGGTTGGATCTCCTTGCACTTGATGCCATCCAGCCATCTCATCCTCGGTCGTCCCTTTCTCCTCCTGCCCCCAATCCCTCCCAGCATCAGGGTCTTTTCCAATGAGTCAACTCTTCGCATAAGGTGCCCAAAGTACTGGAGCTTCAGTTTTAGCATCATTCCTTCCAAAGAAATCCCAGGGTTGATCTCCTTCAGAATGGACTGGTTGGATCTCCTTGCAGTCCAAGGGACTCTCAAGAGTCTTCTCCAACACCACAGTTCAAAAGCATCAATTCTTCTGCGCTCAGCCTTCTTCACAGTCCAACTCTCACATCCATACATGACCACAGGAAAAACCATAGCCTTGACTAGATGGACCTTAGTCGGCAAAGTAATGTCTCTGCTTTTGAATATACTATCTAGGTTGGTCATAACTTTTCCTCCAAGGAGTGTCTTTTAATTTCATGGCTGCAATCAGCATCTGCAGTGACTTTGGAGCCCAAAAATATAAAGTCTGACACTGTTTCTACTGTTTCTCCATTTCCCATGAAGTGATGGGACCAGATGCCATGATCTTCGTTTTCTGAATGTTGAGTTTTAAGCCAACTTTTTCGCTCTCCTCTTTCACTTTCATCAAGAGGCTTTTTAGCTCCTCTTCACTTTCTGCCATAAGGGTGGTGTCATCTGCATATCTGGGTTTATTGATATTTCTCCCAGCAATCTTGACTCCAGCTTGTGTTTCTTCCAGCCCAGCGTTTCTCATTATGTACTCTGCATATAAGTTAAATAAGCAGAGTGACAATATACACCCTTGATGTACTCCTTTTCCTATTTGGAACCAGTCTGTTGTTCCATGTCCAGTTCTAATTGTTGCTTCCTGACCTGCATACAGATTTCTCAAGAGGCAGGTTAGGTGGTCTGGTATTCCCATCTCTTTCAGTCTATTCTGACAAAGACATGCAGATGCCTACTCTATACTGTAAAGTGCCATATGTTAAAAATTATCACTTATTTGAACTGTGGTGCTGGAAAAGACTCTTGAGATTCCCTTGGACTGCAAGGAGACCCAACCAGTCCATTCTAAAGGAGATCAGTCCTGGGTTTTCTTTGGAAGGACTGATGCTAAAGCTGAGACTCCAGTACTTTGACCACCTCATAAGCTGACTCACTGGAAAAGACTCTGATACTGGGAGGGACTGGGGGCAGGAAAAGGGGATGACAAAGGATGAGATGGCTGGATGGCATCACCAACTCGATGGACATGAGTTTGGGGAGCTCTGGGAGTTGGTGATGGACAGGGAGGCCTGGTGTGCTGCAATTCATAGGGTCGCAAACAGTCAGACACGACTGAGCGACTGAACTGAATAGAAAATATAAACTCTTCTTGGATTTTATTTCCATTGCTACTTTTATCTGTGATTGCCAGTAACTACCAATAAAATAGGATACTTGGCAGTTTTTGTTTATGACTCTTAATTCACTTCATGTTTCATTTTGAAATGTCTCTCATTTCTTGCATCTTGCCATTTATGTTCTGTCTGATGCTCTTAAATGCTGTTCTCAAAAAAAAAAAAAAAAGCTTTATATTGTTTATCCCACACTAACCTTGAATTATTCCTATATAAAACTGATCTAACATAAAATCAGTTGATCTTCTTGACTCCTGGTACTTCTCACCTGATTTGCTTGATTCTCATGAGCAGAAATCAGGAATCCTTTCTTTTAATAAATAATGGTTTAATTCTACAACTTGTTATGAGGAGACAGTCAAATTCAAACCCTATAAAGTCTGGGCTTCCCAGGTGGCACTAGTGAGTAGTAAAGAAACACCTGCCCATGCAGGAGATTTAAGAGACAGGTTCTATCCCTGCATTGGGAAGATTCCTGAGGAGGGCATGGCAACACACTCCAGTATTCCTTCCTGGAGAATACCATGGACAGAGGAGCCTGGTGATCTACAGTACATAGTGTTGTAAAGAGTTCGACATAACTGAAGTGACTTAGCATGCACACATTTTATAATATTATAAATATTCATTTAATAATATTATGGCCATGATATACTTGTTTAATAAATCCAGTCTATTTTTTTTATATTGATGATCTACAATGTAAGCTCATGGCATCTGGTCCCATCACTTCATGGGAAATAGATGGGAAAATAGTGGAAACAATGTCAGAGTTTATTTCTGTGGGCTTCAAAATCACTGCAGATGGTGATTGAAGCCATGAAATTAAAAGATGCTTACTCCTTGGAAGAAAAGTTATGACCAACCTAGATAGTATATTGAAAAGCAGAGATATTACTTTGCCAACAAAGGTCCGTCTAGTCACGGCTATGGTTTTTGCAGTGGTCACGTATGGATGTGAGAGTTGGACTGTGAAGAAAGCTGAGCACCGAAGAATTGATGCTTTTGAACTGTGGTGTTGGAGAAGACTCTTGAGAGTTCCTTGGACTGCAAGGAGATCCAACCAGTCCATCCTAAAGAACATCAGTCCTGGGTGTTCAATGAAGCTGAAACTCCAACTTTGGCCACCTCATGCTAAGAGTTGACTCATTTGAAAAGACTCTGATGCTGGGAGGGATTGGGGGCAAGAGGAGAAGAGGACGACAGAGGATGAGATGGCTGGATGGCATCACCGACTCGATGGACATGAGTCTGAGTGAACTCCAGGAGTTGGTGATGGACAGGGAGGCCTGGCCTGCTGTGATTCATGGGGTCGCAGAGTCAGACACGACTGAGTGACTGAACTGAATTGAACTGAATGTAAGAAGTCAACAAATAATAATTATATAAATATTGTTATGACATTGCAATTTATGGAGAATAACACTATCTATGAAAATGTCCTTCTTTTGGTGATATAAATATATGTATATCTGAGTTTATCTATGTAATAAGTATTAAATTCTCTATTATTTTGTCAGTTATAAATGCTCATGAATAGGAAGCCATATCTGATGTCATAACTAAGCCATAGGTAAAATTTAATCACATACAAGTTTACTTTTTTCACCTTTGCCTCAATTTAGAAATACAGCAAACAATATCTGCTTCTATGTCAACAAACGTCATTAACCTTTCCATTACGTGAAGCTGCCACTCACTGAAATTCTGCTTTCTAAAGTTTCTCCATTCTGTAATTTATCCCATAACTCTTCTAAACACCATAATTGCTTACTGGCCACTTGATAAAATTCTGTTTAAAATATTAATAAACATAGTAGTTCTTATTATCTATATTTAATTCAGATTCATGTTCAAATGCCAAATTTTGATAAAAGACTTTAGTAATGACTTTAGCTAAAATTGAATATTTTGGGTAAAAATATTATATAGTTACCTATTTTATGCTTTAATAAATCTTTTTTAATGATAATATATTATGTAATCTAACTTTTTATTTGTTTATCATCTGGGTTCACTACTGTAATAGAAGGTCATTCATTGAAGGCAAGTGCATTACCTGCTTTGTGAACTATTCTATCTCCTAGAACTGTGGTGTTGGAGAAGATTCTTGAGAGTCCCTTGGACTACAAGGAGATCCAACCAGTCTGTTCTAAAGGAGATCAGCCCTGAGTGTTCTTTGGAAGGAATGATGCTAAAGCTTTACCTACAGTGTTTTGGCCACCTCATGCAAAGAGTTGATTCATTGGAAAAGACTCTGATGCTGGGAGGGATTGGAGGCACGAGGAAAAGGGGATGACAAAAGATGAAATATATATATATTTCATTCAGAAATTGGAGAAGGAAATGGCAATTCACTCCAGTATTCTTGCCTGGAGAATCCCATGGAATAGCCTAGTAAGTTACAGTCCACGGGGTCACAAAGAGTCGGACACGACTGAGTGACTTCACCTTGACTTCACCTTCACCTTCATTCAGAAATATAAAGAGTTGTTGAAATGATTAAATGGGATAATGCACAGAAAGTGTGTGTGAAAGAGATCAATGGCAATAATGTATGTTCTATGATTTCTCCCTATTATTAGCTATACAAATCATTCCCAACTTCTCTTTTACTTAAATTGTTATGACATTGCAATTTATGGAGAATAACACTATCTATGAAAATGTCCTTCTTTTGGTGATATAAATATATGTATATCTGAGTTTATCTATGTAATAAGTAATTAAATTCTCTATTATTTTGTCAGTTATAAATGCTCATGAATAGGAAGCCATATCTGATGTCATAACTAAGCCATAGGTAAAATTTAATCACATACAAGTTTACTTTTTTCACCTTTGCCTCAATTTAGAAATACAGCAAACAATATCTGCTTCTATGTCAACAAACGTCATTAACCTTTCCATTACGTGAAGCTGCCACTCACTGAAATTCTGCTTTCTAAAGTTTCTCCATTCTGTAATTTATCCCATAACTCTTCTAAACACCATAATTGCTTACTGGCCACTTGATAAAATTCTGTTTAAAATATTAATAAACATAGTAGTTCTTATTATCTATATTTAATTCAGATTCATGTTCAAATGCCAAATTTTGATAAAAGACTTTAGTAATGACTTTAGCTAAAATTGAATATTTTGGGTAAAAATATTATATAGTTACCTATTTTATGCTTTAATAAATCTTTTTTAATGATAATATATTATGTAATCTAACTTTTTATTTGTTTATCATCTGGGTTCACTACTGTAATAGAAGGTCATTCATTGAAGGCAAGTGCATTACCTGCTTTGTGAACTATTCTATCTCCTAGAACTGTGGTGTTGGAGAAGATTCTTGAGAGTCCCTTGGACTACAAGGAGATCCAACCAGTCTGTTCTAAAGGAGATCAGCCCTGAGTGTTCTTTGGAAGGAATGATGCTAAAGCTTTACCTACAGTGTTTTGGCCACCTCATGCAAAGAGTTGATTCATTGGAAAAGACTCTGATGCTGGGAGGGATTGGAGGCACGAGGAAAAGGGGATGACAAAAGATGAAATATATATATATTTCATTCAGAAATGGAGAAGGAAATGGCAATTCACTCCAGTATTCTTGCCTGGAGAATCCCATGGAATAGCCTAGTAAGTTACAGTCCACGGGGTCACAAAGAGTCGGACACGACTGAGTGACTTCACCTTGACTTCACCTTCACCTTCATTCAGAAATATAAAGAGTTGTTGAAATGATTAAATGGGATAATGCACAGAAAGTGTGTGTGAAAGAGATCAATGGCAATAATGTATGTTCTATGATTTCTCCCTATTATTAGCTATACAAATCATTCCCAACTTCTCTTTTACTTAAATGAGGTACTCTGACTAAGTTCTAAACAATTGAATGTCAGCCTGAATTAGAAACTGGACATCTAGACCTTGTTTGTTACACTTCTCATGGGCTCTTTTCTTCTTTCATCTTGCTGGAGTGAAAGTAACATGAGCTCTAGGGTATCTTCATAAGCCATGTGTTGAAGGCAGCAAGTCCTCTGTCAGCCTTTATTCCTGAATGGCCCTGTGGAGCAAGGGAGCCCTATATATCTGTTTACCCAGTCATTATCGTAAAGTGAGCAACAAGTAAACTTAGAATGTTTTTATTTCACTTTATCTTTGGGATTTTTTTTTCTTGTAGAACAAGATCTTCTTAACATGACACATAAAAATATGATATATTGAACATAATAAATAGTAGTCAGTGGTTAGTTTTATCATCTATTTATGCCATAACACACTGCATTTTTCTTCTTAAGTTGCCCAAATATTTAGGCACAACTTATTTCATGGACAGAGATAGCATCATGAAAATCTTTGAAATATCAGTTTCTGTATACTGTCAAAACATCTTGTGTTACAGAATACAGTCTACCTTCCATATTCCTTAGTTCTGTATCTGTGGATGAGCAAAGCACAGGTATGGAGAATTGACTGTACTACACCACTCTGTGTAAGCTACTTGAGCATCCACAGAATTTGGTGTCTGCAAGGGTACTGGTAAAAATTCCCAGAAATATGGGTGGATGATTGGATAGCATTATTTCCAACGTGAAGTTAAGTTATCAATGAAAATTGCCATGGACTTATGGATTTTTGATGATTAGTTAGCATTGATTGTCCAGATTAACTTGTTACTTAAGGGATTTATTCTGAAAAACTTGAGATATCATGTCATTCAAGTACTTGGTAGAACAAAATTTCCTTAATTTAATGTCATGGTAGACTATATTTAAAATGAATGATAAAACTATTTTACAAATGTTTGTTGTTGTTCAGTCATAATGTTTGTTGTGTCTGACTCTGCAACCTCATGGACTTAATACACCAGGCTCCTCCATCTTCCACAATCTCCTAGAGTTTGCTCAAATTCATGTCCATTGAGCTGGTGGTGCTGTCTAACCATGTCATCTTTTGCTGCCCCCTTCTCTTTTGCCTTCAATCCTTTGCAACATCAGTGTATTTTCCAGTGAGTCAGCTCTTTGCATCAAGTGGCCAAAGTATTGAAGCTTTAGCGTAAGTCCTTCCAATGAATATTCAGGGTTGATTTCCTTTTGGATTGACTGGTTTGATCTCCTTGCTGTCCACAGAACTCTCAAAAATCTTCTCCAGCATTACAGTTAAAACACATCAATTCTTTGGTGACCAATCTTCTTTATGGTCCAACTCTCACATCCATAAGTGACTACTTGAAAAACCATAGCTTTGACTATATGGAACTTTGTTGGCAAAGTGATGTCTCTATTTTTTAATAGACTGTCTAGGTTTGTCATAGTTTCCCTTCCAAGGAGCAAGTGTCTTTTAATTTCATGGTTGCAATCACCATCCTCAGTGATTTTGGAGCCCAAGAAAATCAAATCTACCACTGCTTCCAAGTTTTTCTCTTCTATTTGCTATGAAGTGATGGGACTGGATGCCATGATTATAGTTTATTTTTATGAGTTCATTAATACATGCATCCATTATAAATTTATGCACCAAATATATAAACAAGCTATAATATTTTATAGTAATTATTAGTTACTTTCATAATGAGAGGAAAGTAAGGGACATTAACTGAGTATATTATTTATTTATCTAACCCCTCCTCTGTCACTTATCCAATGGAGGTTTCTCAATCATTTATAGGCTTGTTTTCCTTCACATATATTTAGAGATTGTAAGAAAGAAACTCGTATTTTATTTTTTATTCTATAAAATATCAACAAAAATAATATTTAAATAGAATAAAATTTTAAAAGAGTGTAAACATTCCTAAGTCTTACAAAAATACATGAGCAGGAAGAGATGGGGACCAGGCAACACTGCAGTGTTTATTTATTAATTGAATTTGATTTTCTGAAAATAACTCCAGCCTTTAATACCTAAAGAAACTGAAACACTGTGAGCACTTTATTTTATGTTAGAAGATTGCATTCATTCAAGTAAAGTCACCCTCAGTCTTTTGCAAGACTCTCAGATGGTATTCTGTCCTTCAAATAGCTTCAGAGGCTCAAAGTCATAGGTTGATAACAAATTTGTCAATAAGTATTAGTGATAGTAAATGCATTTAGAGCAAAATGAAATTGTGAATATTCAATCATATAGTAATCAACATTGCTGATTTGTTCTACTACTTGAAAGACAGCCCCAACTTTCACAGATTAACAACACACCATCTGTATCCAAGCTTGACACTAATTGCCAATAAAACAAACATTGATGATCATTTTCCAAACTTGCAAAATTCAAGTTGTAATCAAATTCAAGTAGGTCATTTTCTTGCGACTTTAACATAATCCTGTAACTAAAGTATGCTGAAGACATATTTTTTCCTTTGAGCTTTACCCATTAGTATTTTGAATAACAGTTGATAATAAACTTATTATATTGTACTTTAAATTTCAGGATATCAATTATTTGTTTAAACGCATGTATGCACTAGCATTCTTCTGAGTTCATCAAGAAATAATCAATACATGGTTCTCTTATTAATAGCAAATCTTATTTTTTGTTCCCTAATTTCCATAAACTTGAATTTTAATACAATTGCTAATATGGTAAATTAATTATTTCCTTATTATAGTTCTATTGTCAAAAGGTTGCATTTCACCCAAATAGAAAATATGTTCCAATGTGCAAACACTGAGGAAAACTAGGAATATGATTAGAAAAATCAAGTTTAAATAATGGACTAAGGGAGCCTACGGTGATATAACAAGTCTCCTCACTGAGTTTCCAGGCAAATGAGGGATAGTAGAAGCCATGTTCCCCTACGGCTATGGTAACCTATAGTAACAATCCTTTGAATGCTTCAGTGGTTACTCACTCAGTCAAGTCCAACCCTTTGCAACCATTTGGCTGTAGATCACAGTTCCTCTGTCCATGGGATTTTTCAGGCAACAATACTGGAGTGGGTTGCCATTTCTTCCCCCAGGGCATCTTCCCAACCCAGGGGTTGAATCCAAATCTCCTGGGTCTCATTACTGCAGGTGGATTCTTTACCCATTGAGCCATTGGAGCAGACTGCATGCTAAATAAAGGCAAAACATGATCTAATCCTAGAGGAAGCAATTTTGTAGAGAAATCAAAAAGGGTAATGTTAAATTGCTAGACCACTGGAATAGAAAAGTCCCAAGTTCCAGAGCTTGAAAACATTGCGAATGAAGTAGAATACAAGATAGGATGGAAAGCTATTGCCACATTACTTTCTAGACTGCTTTCCATTTACTGGATGATTGAGGTGTTTGAATCTTGATCTGGAAGAATACCCAGGTAGAAACTAACAGGTAGACAGTGCAGCCAAGAGAAATGTAAATTATGAACAATAAAATGAAATCAATCATTCATGGAAAAGGGATCTAATACAGAACTAGGAGGTCATTAAGGAAGTAGAACCTAGATACATCCACACCCAGATGCAATGTAAACTTCTGACTCAGTAAACCACAGCACACCTGGAACTCATTTATGAAACCTTAGCCTAGCAACCAATCAGCTGCTAAGGAGTAACTGAATGCCTTCTGACACCAATTATACTTCTGCAAAGCAACTTATATACTTCTCTGTAATGTCTTTGTCCACTGCCTTGTTAACTTCCCTCAGAGAACACTGCAGTTGTTACTGGAATTTGTGCCTCCTGATTATAGTTCCAATGACTCCAAATAGACTCTTTTCTTATTTGCAGGCATTTTTGTTTTGTTTTGTTTTAGTTGACAGAGAATATGTTTTACAGTCAAGGCCTTATAGGCTTGGATTAGGCTGAGAAGATCTCCTGAAGAAGGGCATTGCAACCCACTCCAGTATTCTTGCCTGGAGAATCCCATGGACAGAGAAACCTGGCAGGCTACAGTCCGTGGTGTGCCAAAAGAGTCGGATACGACTTAGTGACTACACCACCACCTGTCTTCAGTCACAGGCCTGCATCACTGTGCTCAGCGCAGTTAACCCCTCCAGCTGTGTACTTGTCTGACTCTGGTCTGACCCCTGCCACTTGCATCCATTGCCATGAAACTATGGCGACATCCATCAGCCACAGTAACACACTTGGGCAACCAGAACCCACACAGCTACACACACACTCTGAGTTGGCCCAGGCCCTTGCTGTCTACCCTGGTGCACCACGAAATGTGTGTCTGTATCCAGCACCTGTCACAACTCAGACACCTATAGCTGGCCCTCAAGTCACATGTATGCACAGGACCAGCTCTGGCCATAACCACTGCCAGTTCTTGTTCCTAGCTGCTGCACTGAGAACCCCACAGCCACTATGGATGCTCCATGTTGCTCATCAGCAGCCATATATTTGTAGATTCTGTGGAGCCCAGAAGCCTGAGCTGAAGAGACATCATACCACCCTGGGCTCAGTGCTGCCACATGCCCCCACAGTTGGTGTCCTGCATAACCAGACCCAGGGTCACGGCACACTCCAAGTTTCCCCATGCCTCACGTAGGTGAGTCTTCCCATATCAAAGTCAGTTCATGAGATCTGAAGAAGTGTTTTCTTTAATGTGCAGACACATATGCAAAGCTACAAGGATCAGAAGAGCCAGGGAAATGTGACTCCATAAAAGGAATACAATAAACTTTCAGTAGCTAGCCCCCTAAAAAAGGAGAGCCAAAAATTACCTGACAAAGAATTCAAAACAATTGTTCTAAAGATGCTCACAAATTCACCCCTGTGGATATATACAAAGAAAATGAAATCAGGAAGAGAAAACTTCAGTCTCATGTTCAATGCAGCTTTGTTCACAATAGCCATGATATGGAGCTTAAATAATAATATCCTTAAATAAATAAATGGATAATGAAGTTGTGATATATATATATATATATATATATATACAAAGATATTTCTACATACCAATATTATATATATGTATATATACATTATATAAATGATGTATATATGAGATATATCTTGATATATATATTTATATAAATCTATATGTGTATAGATTTTTTGAGAGATATATATATATACTTCACTAGAACAAATAGCTATGAAAAGAAGAAAAGCAAAAAGCAAATAAAAAAGGAAAGATATAAGCATCTGAATGCAGAGTTCTAAAGAATAGCAAGGAAAGATAAGAAAGTCTTCCTCAGCGATCAATGCAAAGAAATAGAGGAAAAGAACAAAATGGGAAGGAATAGAGATCTCTTCAAGAAAATTAGAGATACCAAGGGAACATTTCATGCAAAGATGGGCTCAATAAAGAACAGAAATGCCATGGACCTAACAGAAGCAGAAGATATTAAGAAGAGGTGGCAAGAATACACAGAAGAACTGTACATAAAAGATCTTCACGAGCCAGATAATCATGATGGTGTGATCACTCACCTAGAGCCAGACATCCTGGAATGTGAAGTCAAGTGGGCCATAGAAAGCATCACTACAAACAAAGCTAGTGGAGGTGATGGCATTCCAGTTGAATTATTTCAAATCCTGAAAGATGATGCCGTAAAGGTGCTGCACTCAATATGACAGCAAATTTGGAAAACTCAGCAGTGGCCATAGGACTGGAAAAGGTCAGTTTTCATTCCAATCCCAAAGAAATGCAATGCCAAAGAATGCTCCAACTACCACACAATTGCACTCATCTCACACGCTAGTAAAGTAATGCTCCAAATTCTCCAAGCCAGGCTTCAGCAGTATGTGAACCGTGAACTTCCAGATGTTCAAGATGGCTTAGAAAAGTCAGAGGAACCAGAGATCAAATTGCCAACATCCTCTGGATCATAGAAACAGCAAGTGAGTTCCAGAAAAACATCTATTTCTGCTTTATTGACTATGCCAAAGCCTTTGACTGTGTGGATCACAGTAAACTGTGGAAAATTCTGAAAGAGATGGGAATACCAGACCACCTGACCTGCCTCTTGAGAAATCTACATGCAGGTCAGGAAGCAACAGTTAGAACTGGACATGGAATAATAGACTGGTTCCAAATAGGAAAAGGAGTATGTCAAGGCTGTATATTGTCACCCTGCTTATTTAACTTATATGCAGAGTACATCATGAGAAACACTGGGCTGGAAGAAGCTGGAATCAAGATTGCTGGGAGAAATATCAATAACCTCAGATATGCAAATGACACCACCCCTATGGTAGAAAGTGAAGAGGAACTAAAAAGCCTCTTGATGAAAGTGAAAGAGTTGAGTGAAATGGTTGCCTTAAAGCTCAACATTCAGAAAACGATCATGGCATCTGGTCCCATCACATCATGGGAAATAGATGAGAAAACATTAGAAACAGTGTCAGACTTTATTTTTTGGGGCTCCAAAATCACTGCAGATGGTGATGGCAGGCATGAAATTAAAAGATACTTCCTCCTTGGAAGGAAAGTTATCACCAACCTAGATAGCATATTCAAAAGCAGAGATATTACTTTGCAAACAAAGGTCCTTCTAGTCAAGGCTATGTTTTTTCCAGTGGTCATGTATGGACGTGAGAGTTGGACTGTGAAGAAAGCTGAGCACCGAATAATTGATGCTTTTGAACTGTGGTGCTGGAGAAGACTCCTGAGAGTCCCTTGAACTGCAAGGAGATCCAACCAGTCCATCCCAAAGAACATCAGTCCTGGATGTTCATTGGAAGGACTGATCTTGAAGCTGAAATTCCAATACTTTGGCCACCTCATGCGGAGAGTTGACTCATTGAAAAAGACTCTGATGCTGAGAGGAATTGGGGACAGGAGTACAAAGGGATGACCGAGAAGAGATGGCTGGATGGCAAGACTGACTCGATGGACATGAGTTTGAGTGAACTCCTGGAGTTGGTGATGGACAAGGAGGCCTGGCCTGCTGCAATTCACAGGGTTGCAAAGAGTCAGGCACAACTGAGCGACTGAACTGAACTGAACTCTACTGAAAATATTATTCAGCCATGAGAAAAATTTGGAATTCTGGCAATTGTGATACTATAGATGAATCTTATAGGAATTATGCTAAGTGAAATAACTCAAACAAAGAAAGACAGACACTGTATGATATTACTTATATGTGGAATCTAAAAAAAAATGCTAATCTCATAGAAACAAAGAAGAAAATTGTGGTATTAGGGGCTGTGGTGGGGGAGGTGTGGAAATAAAAAGGAGATGGTAGCCTCAGTATAACTGAAAAAAAAAAAAGTAAAAGAAAAAGACAGGGACAGGAATGGAAGAAATACTGAGTAACAGTGAATGGAGCAGGTCCTGGGTCAGTGGATTTCAGAAAAAGAACTGGGAAATACACATTATATGAAACCATGAGATGTAATGTTAAGTTAATCAAGGGGGTATTTTTATTGGTAAAATTATTAATTTATCAATCACAAGTGTGGAAGGCCTCTCTATTGCAAGTTTTTTGTACTATATGGAGTTGACAGATTTTAGTTCCAGAACTGTTATAGCAACATCTTTGTTATGTCTCCATATCTCTCTATGGTTTTGTGTGTTTATGTGCTTCCTATGCCAAGAAATAAAGTGATTAAGGAAAATCACTTCTAATATATATTACAATGTTTTATTATTCAAGTGTTTATAACAGAACAATAAATATATGAAGGTCCATTTAATGACTTGGATATTTTTGTCTGTAAACTACTAATCAGGTTACAACTAATAATTATTAAAATAATTAAAAGTTATGTATAAGAAAATTGTGTTAAATTAATTACTTAAGTGAAGGAATATCACAGGAATATACTTCCATGGATGTTAAGGAAACCTATATTTTCAAAGCTCTGTCAAAAATACATTGTAAATGGTGGGTAAAACAGACTTATTGCCCAAAGATAAAAACAACATGTGAAATAAGATCATGTGTTTAGCTCTCTGGAAATTTAATATGAAAGGGACATAAGAAGACACAATTTTGTGTAAAAAGGAAAAATTACCTTAAATACATATTCCCAACTAAACAGAGTTTTTCTGACAAGAGTTAAATTGATAAACCCAGAGAATAAATTGTTCTTTTATATAATGCTTTTTTTAAATGTAGCTTGATTAGTTAAAATCAATTATTCTTTGATACTGTGTTTTATTTCCTAGTTCACCAAGTAGAATTGTCATAATGGCATGCTTTCTCCACATTACCTTCATAAACATGATATTCTTGACTCTCATTTGAATCCGTTTTTCACTAGAAATGTTCATTTCACCTACATCACATTGTGAATTTTAAAACAATGTTCACAAAATTTATGGATTTTTATTAAAATAAATAACTAGATGTGCTTCAAAATTCAGTCATATGAGTGATCCCCATGGCCTAGTTTTAATATACCATCTAGGCATCCCAAATGTCACAGTGGTAAAGAATCCACCTGCTAATACAGGAAACACAAGAGACATGAGTTCAATCCCTGGATGGGAAAGATCCCCTGGGGGAGGATATGGTACCCCACTCCAGTATTCTTACCTGGAGAGTACCCTGGACAGAGGAGTCTGATGGGCTTCATTCAGTCCCTGGGATTGCAAGGAGTTGGAGACAACTGAGCATCTGAGCTTCAAGCTTAACATATTTTTCTCTTTCAGTTATTCTTTTATTTGATGTAAAAGATAAGGTATAAGCTATTTAGAAAGTTTAGCTTACTCTGTAATTTTGGCCACAGAATTTCAGATCAGCCAAGGTGTATGTCAATCACTTGAAATCTCAATGACATCCAGTAGCTGCAGATTTCAAGGACAAGCAGTTCACAAAGAAATCATACTCAATAAAACACAAACTTATTGTTTCACAATCAGCTAGTTTGACTTCCATGTTAGCAATGACATCATATTCTTCTGTAGAGACATTTCACCAAAGTTACCACTGAAGGCAATGGCCAACTGTCACATCACCTAGATGCATTTCCATCGAGGAAGTGCTCCTCATGTTGATCTCAACAGAGTAGATCTTGATAACCACTTAGCACCACAAACTTATAAGCCCATCAGTGAGACCATGCATGGTAATGCAAGTGCTTAAGAATCACTCCCTGAAATGCCTTGCAGAAGCAGGTTAGGTAACCCAGCTGAGGAAAAGTGACTGGCAATGATATCGTAAAATATCTTAACAAATCGGTGTTATAGCAGGAAAATCCTTTAGGTAGACTAAGAGATGAAGTCTTTATTTTTCACTGAAAAGGTATGACTCTCTATGTTTACTCTTACTTTTTCATTTTTAACAGTGAATAACAAAGAAATACAGGAAAATAACAGAATGGGAAAAACTAGAGATCACTTCAAGAAAATTAGAGATACCAAGGGAACATTTCATGCAAAGATGGGCTCGATAAAGGATAGAAATGGTCTGGACCTAACAGAAGCAGAAGATATTAAGAAGAGGTGGCAAGAATACATGGAAGAACTGTACAAAAAAGATCTTCATGACCCAGATAATCATGATGATGTGTTGACTACTCTAGAGCCAGACATCTTGGAATGTGAAGTCAAGTGGACCTTAGAAAGTATCACTACGAACAAAGCTAGTGGAGGTGATGGAATTCCAGTTGAGCTGTTTCAAATCCTGAAAGATGATGCTGTGAAAGTGCTGCACTCAATTTGCCAGCAAATTTGGAAAACTCAGCAGTGGCCACAGGACTGGAAAAGGTCAGTTTTTATCCCAATTCCAAAGAAAGGCAATGCCAAAGAATGCTCAAACTACCGCACAATTGCACTCATCTCACATGCTAGTAAAGTAATGCTCAAAATTCTCCAAGCCAGACTTCAGCAATATGTGAACCGTGAACTCCCTGATGTTCAAGCTGGTTTTAGAAAAGGCAGAGGAACCAGAGATCAAATTGCCAACATCCGCTGGATCATGGAAAAAGCAAGAGAGTTCCAGAAAAACATCTATTTCTGCTTTATTGATAGAGATGGGAATACCAGACCACCTGACCTGCCTCTTGAGAAATCTGTATGCAGGTCAGGAAGCAACAGTTAGAACTGGACATGGAACAACAGACTGGTTCCAAATAGGAAAAGGAGTACGTCAAGGCTGTATATTGTCACCCTGCTTATTTAACTTCTATGCAGAGTACATCATGAGAAACGCTGGACTGGAAGAAACACAAGCTGGAATCAAGATTGCTGGGAGAAATATCAATAACCTCAGATATGCAGATGACACCACCCTTATGGCAGAAAGTGAGGAGGAGCTAAAAAGCCTCTTGTTGAAAGTGAGAGAGGAGAGTGAAAAAGTTGGCTTAAATCTCAACATTCAGAAAACGAAGATCATGGAATCTGGCCCCATCACTTCATAGGAAATAGATGGGGAAACAGTAGAAACAGTGTCAGACTTTGTTTTTTGGGCTCCAAAATCACTGCAGATGGTGACTGCAGCCATGAAATTAAAAGACTCTTACTCCTTGGAAGAAAAGTTATGACCGACCTAGATAGTATATTCCAAAGCAGAGACATTACTTTGCCGACTAAGGTCCATCTAGTCAAGGCTATGGTTTTTCCTGTGGTCATGTATGGATGTGAGAGTTGGGCTGTGAAGAAGGCTGAGCGCAGAAGAATTGATGCTTTTGAACTGTGGTGTTGGAGAAGACTCTTGAGAGTCCCTTGGACTGCAAGGAGATCCAACCAGTCCATTCTGAGGGAGATCAACCCTGGGATTTCTTTGGAAGGAATGATGCTAAAACTGAAGCTCCAGTACTTTGGCCACCTGATGTGAAGAGTTGACTCATTGGAAAAGACCCTGATGCTGGGAGGGATTGGGGGCAGGAGGAGAAAGGGACGACCGAGGATGAGATGGCTGAATGGCATCATGGACTCAGTGGATGTGAGTCTGAGTGAACTCCGGGAGTTGGTGATGGACAAGGAGGCCTGGAGTACTGCGATTCATGGGGTCGCAAAGAGTCGGACACGACTGCGCGACTGAACTGAACTGAACAAAGAAATGTTTAATTTTTCTCTGAATTCTACTCAGCTGCAACTGTTTAATCAAATGGTCCATAATTCAATTCAGAGGTTAGAAGTAGTCAGAAACAGTACTCCTAAATTTCTATGTAAGTCTCAAGTTTTTAAAATATTGGTAAGTAATCCTCCTTTTGAGAACTGTTTTTTTTTTTTTTCCCACTGCACTAATTTTATGATCCAAAAAGAAAAAATTAACCGACCTCTAATGCAAAAACTTTCTAATATTTTAAAAATAAAACTATCCAAACAGAAAATAATAAGATGTAGTCCCATTAGTTGTACATTTTTTCTAACATTTATTCCTTTGTGACTAATGGTGACAAGTTTTATTTGAGATCTTAGTTTATTAACATCAAAATTTGGAATAAAAAAAAGATCTAAATGGTTTTATGAAAAAAGTTTAAGAATTTTAAAATTCTTTTAAAATAGTACATGAAAAATAGGGAAGTATAATGATTTTTTCTAGCATATTTTACAGATAACTCAAATATAAAACTTTGAAAGGCTGGCTTAAAGATACATTGGAAATATTGTTGCCTGACAGTGAAAGTTTTGGTAAAACTCATAATGGATCTGAGATTAGTTAAACAATCACTTCAAGACCATTGAGCTCCCAGGCCAGCAGGACTTGATATTAACCTTATTACAACTATGAACAAATCGAAAAAAAAATAAATGTTATTCAGAAGACGGCTCAGCCAAGTACAGTTCAGTTTAGTTTAGTCACACAGTTGTCTGACTCTGTGATCCCATGAACTGCAGCACACCAGGCTTCCCTGTCCATCACCAACTCCTGAAGCCTAGTCAAACTCATGACTATCGCGTCGATGATGCCATCCAACCATTTCATTCTCTGCTGTCCCCTTCTCCTGTCTTCAATCTTTCCCAGTATCAGGGTCTTTTCAAATGAATCAGTTCTTCGCATCAGGTAGCCAAAGTATCAGAGTTTCAACTTCAACATCAGTCCTTCCAATGAATATTCAGGATTGATTTCTTTAGCATGGACTGGTTCAATCTCCATGCTGTCCAAGGGACTCTCAAGAGCCTTCTCCATCACCACAGTTCAAAAGCATCAATTCTTCTGTGCTCTGCTTTCTTTATAGTCCAATTCTCCATCCATACATGATTACTGGAAAAACCATAGCTTTGACTACACAGACCTTTGTTGGAAAAGTAATGTCTCTGCTTTTTAATATGCTGTCTAAGTTGATCATAGCTTTTCTTCCAAGTAGAGAAATACAAAATACATAGGATTGCAATATTAAATACTATATAACTGCTGCCACTGCTGCTAAGTCACTTCAGTTGTGTCCAACTCTGTGCGACCCCATAGATAGTAGCCCACCAGGCTCCTCTGTCCCTGGGATTCTCCATGCAAGAATACTGGAATTGCATTTAATCTCTTTCCAGGACACCAGATGTTTAGATGCAGAACACTGGTCATACTAATCGGCTATACCTAGTGTAAAGATGGGCTTCTCTGGTGGCTCAGCGGTAAAGAATCCATGTAACATGTGGTCCATGGGGTCACAAAGAGTTGGACATGACTGAACTACCAAACTAAATGTGTGGGAGCCCCAGGAGATGTGGGTTCAATTCCTGGGTCAGGAAGATCTCCTGGAGGAGGGATAGCTACCCACCCCAGTATTTTTGCCTGGAGAATCCCATGGACAGAGGAGCCTGGCAGGCAACAGTCCATATGGTCACAGAGTCAGAAAAGACTGAAGTGACTTAGCACAGTGTGAAGATAAATGTATTTGAGAACCAAACATATGTCTTGTTATTTGATGTGCTGTGGCTGATGTCTATTTGGTAAGTTGGTATTTTATTGGGGTCTATTAGTGACCTTCTGTAACACAAATTGTGTTCTTATTGGGTCTGAGGAAGGCCCACGGATGCCTCTGTTCATTTACCTCCACCTGATACCCAGCAGTGATAATCTGCCTACTTTCAGGCCAGGTGGATCATCTTGCAGATTTTAGCTTAAAAACCACAGTACAGTCCTCCACTTCTCTCACCTTTGCAAACCTTCTGCTCAGTTTGCCTTCCAGCCTCAGACATTGCCTCTGTCTCCCCATAGAGTAGGCAGGGACAGCTGCACTTCTTTTATAGCACACTTGCTGTGTGGTTGAGAACACTAATTCTGTCACCCTCTGTCACTTGAGGTTGTAAATGGAACAAGGTTATCTTCTCCCATTATACCAAATAGGAACTGAGATAAATGACAACCTTCCATCTGTATTTACCTAGCATTGCTTAATATTCTAACAAGACTTGGTTTTCTGGTCTTCCTTACATCCTCTCACTATTTTCTTCTAAAAATCCCTTGGTCTGGATGGAGTGGTTCTCCCACAACATTTGAAACATAAAATAATAATAAAAAATGTAAAATAATAAAAACATAATGAAAGATCTTTGATCTAAGCCACCACATTTGCTTTTTGATACCAAATGAGAGCTAAAGGTGTCTAAAATAAATTATTTCCTCTGAGAAAAATGTTTGATTCTAAACCCTGGCCCAAAAAAAAAAAAAAAAAAAAACATAAAAAAGTATTTTATTTTTTATTTTTATTCCTAATAAAACCATTCTCATCTACTACCCACCAATCACTAGGGAAAAGATCAAATAGGTAAAAGTTAAGAAGAAACACATTACATACTTAAAAAGTAGTACTTCTATTTTATTAATTATTTGATGCCTTTTGCTATATGCATGTGCTCTACATGTTATTTAATTTGAATCAACAAAGAATTAAGCATAGATAATTGCCCAATGTGAGCTATCAACCAGCTTGAAAATTCAGTTAGTAAATGTCATTTGTAAATGACCATAGAAGTCTGAAATAAAATACAAGAAAGTAGTAGTAATCATGTCAGTTGCTCAGTTGCATCTGACTCTTTGAGATCCCATGGACTGTAGCCTGCCAGGCTCCTCTGTCCATAGGATTTTCCAGCCAAGAATACTGGAGTGGGCTGCCATTTCCTCCTAAAGTAGAAGAAAACCTAATAATAAACATATAAAAGAACTGAACTGTAAGATATTTTATGAATCTAAAACTTCCCTAGAGAAGAAGTCTAGTCTTCATTGTTTATTTATAATAAGTCCTGAATCTAGTCTTAAGATGCTATCTTTGATGAAGCAGTAGAGTTATAAAAAATTTTTGATATTATTCTTGAAGTACCCCTAAGTATTAAGGAAATCTATCATATTGCCTTTGTTATTGCATGTAATTTCCAACTAATGATAAAAGTATATGTAGATCAAATGTTAAGGACTGATTCAGTTCAGTTCAGTTCAGTTCAGTTGCTCAGTCTTGTCTGACTCTTTGTGACCCCATGAATCGCAGCACACCAGGGCTCCCTATCCATCACCAACTCCTGGAGTTCACTCAGACTCACGTCCATTGAGTCAGTGATGCCATCCAGCCATCTCATCCTCTGTCACCCCCTTCTCATTCTGCCCCCAATCCCTCCCAGCATCAGAGTCTTTTCCAATGAGTCAACTCTTCGCATGAGGTGGCCAAAGTACTGGAGTTTCAGCTTTAGCATCAGTCCTTGCAAAGAAATCCCAGGGTTTATTGCCTTCAGAATGGACTGGTTGGATGTCCTTACAGTCCAAGGGATGCTCAAGAGTCTTCTTCAACACCACAGTTCAAAAGCATCAATTCTTCGGCGCTCAGCCTTCTTCACAGTTCAACTCTCACATCTATACATGACCACAGGAAAAACCATAGCCTTGACTAGATGGACCTTAGTCAGCAAAGTAATGTCTCTGCTTTTGAATATGCTATCTAGGTTGCTCATAACTTTCCTTCCAAGGAGTAAGCATCTTTTAATTTCATGGCTGCAGTCACCATCTGCAGTGATTTTGGAGCCCCAAAAAATAGTCTGACACTGTTTCCACTGTTTCTCCATCTATTTCCCATGCAGTGATGGGGCCAGATGCCATGATCTTCACTTTCTGAATGTTGAGTTTTAAGCCAACTTTTTCACTCTCCTCTTTCATCAAGAGGCTTTTGAGTTCCTCTTCACTTTCTGCCATAAGGGTGGTGTCATCTGCATATCTGAGGTTATTGATATTTCTCCCAGCAATCTTGACTCCAGCTTGTGTTCAGTCGCTCAGTAGTGTCCAGCTCTTTGTGACCCCATGAAACCACAGCACACCAGGCCTCCCTGTCCTCACCAACTCCTGGAGTTTAACCAAACCCATGTCCATTGAGTCGGTGATGCCATCCAACCATCTCATCCTTTGTTGTCCTCTTCTCCTCCTGCCCTCAATCTTTCCCAGCATCAGAGTCTTTTCCAGTCAGTCAGCTCTTCGCATCAGGTGGCCAAAGTATTGGAGTTTTGGCTTCAAAATCAGTCCTACCAATGAACACCCAGGACTTGTCTCCTTTAGAATGGACTGGTTGGATCTCCTTGCAGTCCAAAGGACTCTCAAGAGTATTCTACAACACCACAGTTCAAAAGCATCAATTCTTCAGTACTCAGCTTTCCTCACAGTCTAACTCTCACATCCATACATGACCACAGGAAAAACCATAGCCTTGACTAGATGGACATTTGTTGCAAAATTCATGTCTCTGCTTTTTAATATGCTGTCTTGGTTGGTCATAACTTTCCTTCCAAAGGGTAAGTGTCTTTCAATTTCATGGCTGCAATCACCATCTGCAGTGATTTTGGAGACCAGAAAAATAAAGTCAGCCATGGTTTCCCCATCTATTTCCCATGAAGTGATGAGACCAGATGCCATGATTTTAGTTATCTGAATATTGAGCTTTAAACCAACTTTTCCACTCTCCTCTTTCAAATTCATCAAGAGGCTTTTAGTTCTTCTCCACTTTCTGCCATAAAGGTGGTGTCATCTGCATATCTGAGGTTATTGCTATTTCTCCCAACAATCTTGATTCCAGCTTGTGCTTTTTCCAGCCCAGCATTTCTCATGATGTACTCTGCATATAAGTTAAATAAGCAGGGTGACAATATACAGCCTTGACATAGTCCTTTTCCTATTTGGAACCAGTCTGTTGTTCCATGTCCAGTTCTAACTGACCTGCATAAAGATTTCTCAAGAGGCAGGTCAGATAGTCTGGTATTCCCATTTCTTTAAGTATTTTCCACAGTTTATTGTGATCCACACAGTCAAAGGCTTTGGCATAATCAATAAAGTAGAAATAGATGTTTTTCTGGAACTCTCTTGCTTTTCCATGTTACAGATAATGCTGGCAATTTGATCTATGGTTCCTCTGCCTTTTCTAAAACCAGCTTGAACATCTGGAAGTTCATGGTTCATGTATTGCTGAAGCTTGGCTTGGAGAATTTGGAGCATTATTTTACTAGCATGTGAGATGAGTGCAATTGTGCGATAGTTTGAGCATTCTTTGGCATTGCCTTTCTTTGGGACTGGAATGGAAACTGACCTTTTCCAGTCCTGTGACTACTGCTGAGTTTTCCAAATTTGCTGGCATATGGAGTGAAGCACTTTCACAGCGTTATCTTTCAGGATTTGAAATAGCTGAACCGAAATTCCATCACTTCCACTAGCTTTGTTCATAGTTATACTTCCTAAGGCCCACTTGACTTCACATTCCAGGATATTTGGCTCTAGGTGAGTGATCACACCATTGTGATTATCTGGGTAATGAAGATATTTTTTCCTTTTATTTATTTTTTTAATAGGAAGGAACAGTTTATTTTTTTAAGATTTTTTTTTCACTTTACAATATTGTATTGGCTTTGCCATACATCAACATGAATCTGCCATGGATGTATACATGTTCCCAATCCTGAACCCCCCCTCCCACCTCCCTCCTGATACCATCCCTCTGGGTCATCCCCATGCACCAGCCCCAAGCATCCTGTATCCTGCCTCGAACCTAGACTGGCAATTCATTTCTTATATGATATTATACATGTTTCAATGCCATTCTCCAAAATCATCCCACCCTCTCCCTCTCTATTACTCAGCCATTAAAAAGAATACATTTGAATCAGTTCTAATGAGGTCGATGAAACTGGAACCGATTATACAGAGTGAATGGACTCTGTGAGAGTAAAGATATTTTTTGTATAGTTCTTCTGTCTATTCTTGCCACCTCTTCTTAATATCTTCTGCTTCTGTTAGGTCCCTACCATTTCTGCCCTTTATTGAGCCCATCTTTGCATCTTAGCAACTAAGCTGAGAGGAGCTTCCCCACGTCCAAGGTCAGGGGCAGCGCTCGAGGGAATTAAGGACTGATTATTTGGCAACAACTGATTTTGTTGAGTGAAACAAACTGTCATGTGGCTTATGGTACATCCCAAGTTTGTTTTTCCCCAGGTAAATAAAAATTTGAGTCACCTTGACCTTTTGTAATGAGGGGCAAATCATAGGAGACACACAACTGCTCCATCTGTTTCCACATTCAATTTTAATCAGAGCTTTATTTAAATTGTTGCATCTTGGCAATCATTTCATTGCAAGGCAAAGAAATAGAAATAAATGAGATGTTGCTTTGCCTTGGCAGATTAAATCATGATTCAAGGAACATTCAGGTGACATACACTGCAATTTGTAAAAAACAGGGAGCCATACTTGGGGAAGAAAAAAAAAGTGAAGGATGTTTATTTCCCTATCCCATATAAGTGACAAGGTTCAAGTGAGGATGGTGGTGTGTCTATGAAAATATATCACCATTTAAGGAATCCTGTTATTAGACATGGTAGAAGCTCTATCTTAGAGAAGCCTCCATACTGTGGGTAATTATCACAGTCCAGCATGCTAATTGCTTTTCGATCTGCAGGCTGTGCTCAATGAACACTGCTGGGCTGTACCCAAGCTGCTACTTAATGAGAACAGCCCTTATCAAAGAACAGCATCATCTCTGACTATCAAATCAATAGGAAAGCATTAGCCCAGGCTTTAAAATTTGAAAACATTTTGGTCAATAGACTTTTGCTCAAATACTGCATATTTCAGGATCATTCCTAGAAGCCATCACATTCCCTGAGGCGATGAATAATCAGCATATGAAACACACTGAAAAGTAATGAGCAAGGGTCAGCCTGGGTCTTCTTTCTGCTCAAAGATAACATAAGCACAGTTATACGCCAAATGCTATTTGGAGCTTCAATGTGCAGTGAGATATTTTCAGATGACACAGTGGATATTTTAGACAACCATGCTTGTATACTAAGACAGGGCAAAAGTATTTACTTATGTATGTATAAATGTAAATATATATGCATTTCATATTTACTGTGTGTAAATTTTGTGCTTTTTACTTGGTGTAAATTTAATTTAAAATAGCAATCCTACAAATGTGTGATACTTTAATAATTCTAGAACCAGCAAACTGATTAAAAAAAAAAAAAAACTAAAAAGAAATGTTCTAAGTTTGCCTACTGTGATAATGTCAAGTTCTAAATCCATGCATCTATGACTTCAGAACTCATACTTAATACAGATTTTAAAATTACAATAATTTGTATGTATATATATACTCATATATTATATATATGATAACATTTAATAGAAAATTTATAGAAGAGTTGTATTTAAATTTACTAGATTAAATGTGTTATTTTACAATATCTATTTTGAATGTTCTTTTGAACATGCCAAAATTTAATTTAAAATAATAACCTGATTTTAAAATTTCCTAATGAATTTAATGCTGCCTCTTTGTGATATTGGCTAAGTCAAAGAATTAGCTATGCTTTAGTTTTTGTGTTTGTAAAACAAGAAAAAATAATCATAGAGCCTTCAATACCTCTGTAACCAATAAATGCTGTAAGGTTTCACGAAGTTATTTCTAGGCAATAAGATATTTCTTTCTGTATAATTATGCCCTGGCTATCCTAAAGAAGCTAAGAGTCTCTTCCACATTGCTTGCTGAAAGGGCAGAGGATAGAGAAGACACTGAATTTTACACTAGCCAGTAAATCTTCTGCCCAAGATTTTCTTGATAAAATTTAGTTATTTCAGTACACTTGCATTCAAAATGAATTTAAGTGCAATTCTTCCTATGCCTGGAATGATAATAACTAATGTTATAAAATCACGTAAGACATTCCTAAGGCATGATCTTGCCATGATTCCATGAAGTAAAATTATATCACTTCAGAAAAAAGATTAGTTTGACATTTTGATGTAATGAATTTAAAAAAATTACATATACAAGGAATATCTGATTAATACCTTGTTTATTATTAAGCTAAAGCAGAACATAATATGTAACCATGACAAAACATGTCACTTCACCCAATACTGTAAACCCTCTCAACAAGCAGTCTTTTTTTTTTTTTTTTTGGAGAACTGTGCAGATACAAGTGTGTAAGAAAATTTGGTGGAAAAATGACCAAGTAATGACCAAGCTTTTCAGTAAGAATCTTTTTAACTTTTATTACTTAACAAATTAATCAGAGTTCTAGATTCTGATGATAGAAAGCCAATTAAATTATCCATATGCATTTGTAGGACATTTTACTCCCTGTCTTTGCGGAGAGCTGATTCATTTAAAAAGACCCTGAGGCTGGGAAAGATTGAAGGCAGGAGGAGAATGGGACGACAGAGAATGAGATGATTGGATGGCATCACCGACACAATGGACATGGGTTTAGGTGGACTCTGGGAGCTGGTGATGGACAGGGAGGCCTGGCGTGCTGCGATTCATGGGGTCGCAAAGAGTCGGACATGACTGAGCGACTGAACTGAACTGAACTTAACAAAATAATCAGAGCTCTAGATTCTGATGATAGAAAGCCAATTAAATTATCATATGCATTTGTGGGACATTTTACTCTCTGTCTTTGCATTATCTCAGGGAAAGCAAAGCTTTATAGATAAATAACTGCTAAAAACTTAAGGAAATGATCTTCAGTGAGATAATACTTTCTGTTAAATATAGCACTTATCAAGAAATAATTATTTTAATAATTCTCTAGATTTGCTTCATTAACATAAGTGCATAGTAGATAGACCAAGCATTTTCCATATTCCATTCTTGCTCTTCCCAGATTCTCACCTGCAGTGCTCAGTGTTCAGAATCCATTTTATCCAGTTCCTGAACAATCTTATCTAAGTAGAAATTCACTCATATTCTCAGTCTCACCTTCCATAAAATTATGATGTCTCTTTACTTTCATTGTTTTTGTTTTTCTCTTATCTTTTTTTTTATTTTTTAAATTGTGAAAGTTCAGTAACACATTTACAGGAGATTTAAAAATACAGAACAAACATACATATAGTTTTATTATATGTTACAATTACTTTTAAGTAGATAAAGCTTTTAGATGTAGTTTTATATCAATTTTCAAAAATTAATAAAAAGAATATACAGACAAGTAGAATGATAAAGCAGAACTGAAAATCAATATGAACTATTTCAACATAATTAAGATTTATCTAACTTTCACACAAGAGTAGGATACAAATTCTATTCAAATTCCTATAGACTATAACCTAGTAGACACTGTAATATATCGAGTAACTTGTGTATTAATTAATGTGCTTATAATAATGCAAGTATAAATAAATCTATACTATTTATCAAATTCTCTCAATATTCTGTGAGCAAGTGAAATATTTCAAATTCCCTACAATGCTTTGTTATATAATTAACCTCAACCTCATAAAGGTATTTACATTTTAATTTTTATATGTATTTTACTGCGGCTGTTGTTCAGTCACTACATCGTGTCCAACTCCTTGTGACCTCATGAACTGTAGTATGCCAGGCTTTCCTGTTCTTCACTGTCTCCTAGAGTTGGCTCAAATTCATGTACATTGAGTCAGAGAAGATAAAGAAAGATATATCCATCTAACTGCAGAGTTCCAAAAAATAGCAAGGAGAGATAAGAAAGCATTCCAAAGTGATCAGTGCAAATAAATAGAGGGAAACAAAAAATGAGAAAGACTAGAGAGCATTTCAAGAAAATTAGAGATACCAAGGGAGTATATCATGCAAAGATAGGTACAATAAAGGACAGAAATGGTATGGACCCAACAGAAGCAGAAGAAATTAGAAGTGACAAGAATACACAAGAGAACTATACAAAAATATATGACCCAGATAATGATCCAGATAACCACGATGGTTTGCTCACTCACCTATAACTAGACATCCTGGAGAGCAAAGTCAAGTGGGCCTTAGCAAGAATCACTACGAACAAAGCTAGCAGAGGTGACGGAATGCCACTCGATCAGGTCAGCTCAGTTCAGTCGCTCAGACATGTCTGACTCTTGGCGACTCCAAGAACTGCAGCATGCCAGGCCTCCCTGTGCATCACCAACTATGGGAGTTTACTCAAACTCATGTCCATTGAGTGGTGTGTTATTCAACCACCCCATCCTCTGGTCCTCTTCTCCTCTTGCCTTCAATCTTTCCCAGAATCAGGGTCTTTTCAAACAAGTCAGCTCTTCACATCAGTTCAGTTCAGTTCAGTCGCTCAGTCGAGTCTGACTCTTTGCGACTCCATGAATTGCAGCACACCAGGCCTCCCTGTCCATCACCAACTCCTGGAGTTTATTCAGACTCATGGCCCTCGAGTCAGTTTTGCCATCCAGACATCTCATCCTCTGTCATCCCTTTCTCCTCCTGCCCCCAATCCCTCCCAGCGTCAGAGTCTTTTCCAATGAGTCAACTCTTTGAATGAGGTGGCCAAAGTACTGGAGCTTCAGCTTTAGCATCATTCCCTCCAAAGAAATCCCAGGGCTGATCTCCTTCAGAATGGACTGGTTGCACCTCCTTGCAGTCTCAAGAGTCTTCCCATCAGGTGACTAAAATACTGGAGTTTCAGCTTCAGCATCAGTCCTTCCAATGAATATTCTGGACTGATTTCCTTTAGGATGGACTGGTTGGATCTCCTTGCTGTCCAAGGAATTCTCAAGAGTCTTCTCCAACACCACAGCTCGAAACCATCAATTCTTTGGTGCTGAGCTTTTCTTTTCTTACAGACCTTTGTTGGCATGGTAATGTCTCTGCTTTTTAATAAGCTAAATTGGTCATAACTTTTCTTCCAAGGAGCAAGAGTCTTTTTTAATTTCATGGGTGCACTCATCATTTGCAGTGATTTTGGAGCCCCTCAAAATAAAGTCTGTCACTGTTTCCCTATCTATTTGCCATGAAGTCATGGGACCAGATGCCATGATCTTAGTTTTCTGAATATTGAGTTTTAAGCCAACTTTATATTCTCCTCTTTCACTTTCATCAAGAGGCTATCTAGTTCTTCTTCACTTCCTACTATAAGGGTGCTGTCATCTGCATATTTTAGGTTATTGATATTTCTCCCAGTAATTTTGATTCCAGCTTGTGCTTCATCCATTCCAGCATTTCTCATGATGTACTCTGCATAAGTTAAATAAGCAGGGTGACAATATACAGCCTTGATATAATTCTTTCCCAATTTGGAACCAGTCTATTGTTTCATGTCCAGTTCTAACTGTTGCATCCTGACATGCATACAGGTTTCTCCAGAGGTAGGTCAGGTGGTCTGGTATGCCCACCTCTTTTAGAATTTTCCACAGCTTGTTGTGATTCACACAGTCAAAGCTTTGGCATAGTCAATAAAGCAGAAATAAATGTTTTTCTGGAAATCTCTTGCTTTTTCCACAATCCAATAGATGTTGGCAATTTGATCTCTGGTTCTTCTGACTTTTGTAAAACAACTCTGAATAGCTGGAGATTCACAATTCATGTATTGTTGAAGCCTGGCTTGGAGAGTTTTGAGCATTAATTTGCTAGCCTATGAGACAAGTGCAATTGTGTGGTAGTTTGAGCATTCTTTGCCATTGCCTTTCTTTAGGATTGGAATGAAAACTGACCTTGTCTAGTCCTGTGGCCACTGCTGTGTTTTCCCAATTTGCTGGCATATTTAGTGCAGCACTTTCATGGCATCATCTTTTATAATTTGAAATAGCTCAACTGGAATTCAATCACTTCCACTGGCTTTATTTGTAGTGATGCTTCCTAAGGCCTACTTGACCTCTCATTTCAGAATGTCTGGATCTAGATGAGTGATCACATCATCGTGATTATCTGTGTCATGAAGATCATTTTTGTATGGTTCTTCTGTGTATTCTTGCTACCACTTCTTAATATCTTCTGCTTCTGTTAGGGCCATACCATTTCTGTCCTTTATTGTGCACATTTTTGCATGAGAAGTTCCCTTGGTATCTCTAATTTTCTTGACGAGATCTCTAGTCTTTCCCATTCTATTGTTTTCCTCTATTTCTTTGAATTGATCACTGAGGAAGGCTTTCTTTTATCCTTGCTATTCTTTGAAACTCTAAATTCAAATAGGTATATCTTTCTTTTTCTCCTTTGCCTTTCACTTCACTTCTTTTCATAGCTTTTTGTAAGGCCTCCTCAGACAACATTTTGCCTTTTGGCATTTCTTTTTCTTGGGAGTGGTCTTGATAACTGCCTCCTGTACAATGTCATGAACCCCTGTCCATAGTTATTCAGGCACTCTGTCTATTAGATCTAATCCCTTAAATCTATTTCTCACTTCCACTGTATAGTCATAAGGGATTTGACTTAGGTCATACCTGAATGGTCCAGTGGTTTTCCCTATTTTCTTCAATTTAAGTTTGAATTTGGCAATAAATTACAAATCTTAAAAGCTATTTCAAATTTTAATAGATGATGCTGTTAAAGTGCTGCACCCAACAAGCCAGCAAATTAGGAAAACTCAGCAGTGGCAACAGGATTAGAAAAGGGCAGTTTTCATTCCTATCCCAAAGAAAGGTAACGCCAAAGAATATTCAAACAACTGCACAATTGCATTAATCTCACACACTAGCAAAGTGATGCTCAAAATTCTCCAAATGAGGCTTAAACAGTATGTGAACCAAGAACTTCCAGATGTTCAAGCTGGTTTTATAAAAGGCAGAGGATTAGAGATTAAATTGCCAATATCCTTAGGATCATAGAAAAAGTAAGAGAGTTCCAGGAAAACATCTATTTCTTCTTTATTCACTACACCAAAGCCTTTGACTGTTTGGATCACAACAATTTTTGGCAAATTCTTAATGAGATGGGAATACCAGTCCACCTGACCTGCTTCCTGAGAAATCTGTGTGCAGGTCAAGAAGCAACAGTGAGAACTGGACATAGACCAATGGACTGGTTCCAAATAGGAAAAAGAGTACGTCAAGGCTGTATATTGTCTCCCTGCTTATTTACCTTATATGCAGAGTACATCATGCAAAATGCTGGTGTGGATGAAGCACAGGTTGGTATCAAGACTGCCTGAAAAAATATAAATAATCTCAAATATGCAGATGACACCACTGTTATGGCAGAAAGTGAAGATGAACTGAAGAGCCGCTTGATGAAAGTGAAAGAGGAGAGTAAAAAGTTGGCCTAAAGCATAACATTTATAAAACTAAGATCATGCATCCATCCCCATCACTTCATTGCAAATAGATGGGGAAACACTGGAAACAGTGACAGTACTTTACTTTTTTTGGGAGGGGGTTGGTCTCCAACATCACTGCAAATGGTGACTGCAGCCATGAAATTAAAAGATGCTTGCTCCTTGGAAGAACAGCTATGATCAACCTAGAAAGCATATTAAAAAGCAGAGACATTACTTTGCTAACAAAGGTCTGTCTAGTCAAGGCTATGGTTTTCCAGTGGTCATGTATGGATGTAAGAATTGGATCATAAAGAAACTGAGCAAAGACGAATTGATAATTTTGAACTGTGGTGTTGGAGAAGACTCTTGAAAGTTCCATGGACTGCCAGCAGATCAATCCAGTGAATCCAAAGGAAATCAGTCCTGACTATTCATTGGAAGTGCTGATGTTGAAGTTGAAACTCCAATACTTAGGCCACCTGATTCGAAGAACTGACTGACTGGAAAAGACTCTGATGCTGGGAAAGATTGAAGGCAGGAGGTGAAGGGGATGACAGAGGATGAGATGGTTGGATGGCATCACCAACTCGACAGACATGAGTTTGAGCAAGCTTCAGGAGTTGTAGATGGACAGGGAAGTCTGGTGTGCTGCAGTCCATGTGGTTGCAAAGAGCCAGATAGGAGTGAGCTACTAAACTGACTGAGTCAGTGATGCTATCCAATCATCTCATCCTGTCTGCACTTTCTCCTCCTCCCTTAAATAATTAGTTTAAATTATTACATAAAACAAATGTAATACTTTGCTTATATTTTCTGTATATATTTGTACATGTTTTTGTTCATTTTGAAATGTTTCTGCAGATTTGTGTCCTTGAATAGCCCATTCTCAGATAGAAATTGATGGCCAAGAAATGTGTTAGATCAATGTGCAAGTGCTTTTGTGATTAATACTTGTCCAGAAGGGAAAAAATAGTGGGAGATGGAGAATGTAGGCTGTCTTTAGTCCTGACAAAGCCTCTGCAGATCTTGTAGGGTACTCTGAAGCTAAGATATTCTAGTACTAGTTGAGGTTGGTGAATGGGCTGGTATAGAAAAAAAAAATTCTGAATCTCAACTGGAAAGTGTAAGCTCATTAATGTATATGAAACATATGTCAATTTAGATAATGAAAATATCATACAATCATATCTGTTCCTTTGGTGGAGGTATGGAGTCTCTTTACCTCAGTACTTAGTTAAATGAATTCTATAATAAGAGCAGTAAAGTTACTTAATGATAAGTGTCAGGCCATAATTGAGTCTTAATAAACACTAATATTTATTAGTTTTCAGAGGTGAAATCATAATTTCAATTTTGATGATTAGCAATAAAATTATTATTATTATGTTCTTAATATCATCTAACATTTTAGTTTTTATGGAGATTGTACTTTAAATTCATTATAAAACAGTCATACTACCAGGCAAAGAAATGTTATGATGCAGTCTCATACATGTGAATTTATTTATGTACAAATCATAGATATTAATCATATCTACATAATAACATTAAAAACAAATGTTAATCAAAATTAGATGTTTATAACTTAAATTTTCTCATGATGTAACTTTGATGTAAAAAATAAAAAAACAGAAAACACCGCACTTGCAAAAGCTTGCTGGCAACACCAGGAAATGTAATTAAAGGAAGTAGAAATTGCCAATCACATTAAAAAACTGTGAATAGATTATAACATTAGTAGACTAACTTAAAAATACTGCTCCAATACAATATTGTAAAGTAATTAGCCTCCAATTAAAATAATTAAATTTTAATTAAAAAAAAAACTAAAACAAAAAAAATACAGCTCCCTTCTTTTTATCTCTTTTTTCATTCTGGAATTTTTCTTGCATAAAAGGAAGAATTTCTATAGTTACCTATTTTATCATTAAAAAAATGTCTTTACACTTTATTAAGCTTTTAAGAAAACTCCCCATGTTCAGTCTTCTAGCTCCTTCTCCTAATCAAGCTGTACCAACTTTACTGTTCAGCATATCTACTATTTTTTTTAATGAAGTCATGAAGTTTTTAAATTTCAAGACTCTTACAAGGCTTTTTATAAAGCTAATATTTCTTCAAAAGCTTTTTACTGTAAATAACTTACTAATTTATTACATTAATTGTTTACTCACTTTTAATTTATTCCCTCTGTTTAAAATGGTGCATTTTCTGAATATTTTTGTATTTATTTACTACATTTAAGAGGGTCTGATTCTTGATATTTGTAGAGAAGTGAGGTTCTTGCTTTTATGTGAGGGTTTTGTTGGAGGGAGAGCAGAGTTGACTGACAGGTCAACATAACGCAGTTCTACAATTAACCACCCTGAGCTGTACAGGGACCCCAAGTGCTTTGTAAGACTGTTGTCAGCACCTCAAAGCTCTTCTGAATGGCTCTTACTTCCACAATAGTTTTCACCCCTTCACTGGGATGTGATTTCCTTTCTCTTTTTGGCATTGTTTTGTTTGTCTATCCATCTTCCTGGATCTGTAACCATTTATTATTTTCCTATTATTTATAAACTCCCCAAATTCTAAGGAGGATTATTTGTGTCTTCATTTAAGAAAAGATAAAATTATATATATTTTAATGCTTGTAATTTCATGAAATCTTTATAAATGTACTTTACCTTCTATCATTAAATTATCAATCTTTATTTGAAGCATTTAAGAGTAAAATTAGTTCTTACTATACAAACTGATTTCAGACGTATTTCTTTTAAGATGACAGTGAATTTTATTATATAAAATTATTTTAAAAGCATAATGTCTCATTTTATGAGTATAGCATTTTTACTTATAAAAATTTATAATATGTTTAACAGAAATGAATAATACTGCTTCACTTGACAAATTCACACTTAGGATTGGTTTTTGTATTTGTTGTATTATTTACACAATAGGAAGATCATTACTCAATATTTAATGTCAAGCTATCTTCTATAGAATTCTGACTTCAAAACATTAGTTTATTAAACTGCAAACATCAAGAATACAAGATGCTAAAAAAGATGAGTCACATAGGTGTGCAGTTATTTAAATCCTTGGGGACAGAAATAAATTTCTATATACCATGGACAACGGATTTTGCCAAAAATCATGACAATGTCTCTATATTTTCTTTGATTTTATTTTTTTCTTTTTTTTTATTTTATTTATTTATTTTTTAATTAATTTTTATTTTTTTAGTTTGTTTTGCTTTACAATACTGTATTCATTTTGCTATACATTGACATGAATCAGCCACGAGTATACATGAACTCCCAATCCCGACCCCCACCTCCCCTCTCCCGCCCCACACCCTCTCTCTGGATTATCCCCGTGCATCAGTCCCAAGCATCCTGGATCCTGCATCAAACCTGGCCTGGTGATTCGTTTCACTTATGATATCACACATGTTACATTGCCACTCTGCCAACCCATCCCACCCTCTCCCTCTCCCACAGAGTCCAAAAGGCTGTACTATACATCTGTGTCTCTTTTGCTGTCTTGCGTACAGGTTTATCATTACCATCTTTCTAAATTCCATATATATGTGTAAGTATACTGTATTGGTGTTTTTCTTTCTGGCTTACTTCACTCTGTATAATCGGCTCCAGCATCATCCACCTCATTAGAACTGATTCAAATGTATTCTTTTTAATAGCTGAGTAATACTCCATTGTGTATATGTACCACTGCTTTCTTATCCATTCATCTGCTGATGGACATCTAGGTTGCTTCCATGTCCTGGCTATTATAAACAGTGCCGCGATGAACATTGGGGTACACGTGTCTCTTTCAATTATGGTTTCCTTGGTGTGTATATTTTCTTTGATTTTAAACTATATTTAGATTTTCCTTTAGATATTCTTCTTAAAATTAATTAATGAATACTTTAGAAACAATTTTTAATTTAATTGGAGGCTAATTTTAACATATTTATTTCAGAATATTTGATAAAATTAAATTCCTAATGGTTGCATTTCAGTAGAGAAAAATTAAATACCATATACATGGTATTATATGAGACATGGAAAAATGCATGCTATTCAAACCTTAAGTTTATAAATATGTTCACCTGCTTCTCTAACTACATCCTTGTAAAAGTTTAACACTGTACAAGTATTTTTACAATATATTTATACCTTCTTCCAGCAGAAAAGTAATCTCTAAGCTATGCTCACTAATCACTTTCTCACATATCCTGCGACTCTCAAAATCTCCAGCCTAAGGAGTCATGTAACGCCACTGAATCTATGAATTGTGTTAGTTCTCACTGACTTGGAGTACTGTATTTTTTTAATAGACTTTTTTTTTTTTTGCTTTTACTATTCAGTACTTTGGCCACCTCATGCGAAGAGTTGACTCATTGGAAAAGACTCTGATGCTGGGAGGGATTGCGGGTAGGAGGAGAAGGGGACAACAGAGGATGAGATGGCTGGATGGCATCATGGACTTGACGGGCGTGAGTCTGAGTGAACGCCGGGAGATGGTAATGGACAGGGAGGCCTGGCACACTGTGATTCATGGGGTCGCAAAGAGTCGGACACGACTGAGCAACTGAACTGAACTGAACTGAACTGTGATTACTCACCTAGAGCCAGACATCCTGGAATGTGCAGTCAAGTGGGCCTTAGGAAGTATCACTATGAACAGAGCTAGTGGAGGTGATGGAATTCCAGTTGAGCTATTTCAAATCCTAAAAGATGATGCTGTGAAAGTGCTGCACTCACCATGCCAGCAAATTTGGAAAACTAAGCCATGGCCACAGGACTGGAAAATGTCAGTTTTCATTCCAATCCCAAAGAAAGGCAATGTCAAAGAAAGCTCAAACTACCGCACAATTGCACTCATCTCACACGCTAGTAAAGTAATGCTCAAAATTCTCCAAGCCAGGTTTCAACAATTTGAACTGTGAACTTCCAAATGTTCAAGCTGGTTTTAAAATAGGGAGAGGAACCAGAGATCAAATCGCCATCATCCACTGGGTCATTGAAAAAGCAAGAGAGTTCCAGAAAACATCTATTTCTGCTTTATTGACTAGGCCAACATCTTTGACCATGTGGATCACAATAAACTGTGGAAAATTCTGAAAGAGATGGGAATACCAGACCACCTGACCTGCCTCTTGAGAAATCTGCATGCAGGTCAGGAAGCAACAGTTAGAACTGGACATGGAACAACAGACTGGTTCCAAATAGGAAAAGGAGTATGCCAAGGCTGTGTATTGTCACCCTGCCTATTTAACTTATATGCAGAGTACCTCATGAGAAACGCTGGACTGGAAGAAACACAAGCTGGAAGCAAGATTGCCGGGAGAAATATCAATAACCTCAGATATGCAGATGACACCACCTTATGGTAGAAAGTGAAGAGGAACTAAAAAGCCTCTTGATGAAAGTAAAAGAGGAGAGTGAAAAAGTTGGCTTAAAGCTCAACATTCAGAAAACAAAGATCATGGCATCTGGCCCCATCACTTCATGGGAAATAGATGGGGAAACAGTAGAAACAGTGTCAAACTTTATTTTTCTGGGCTCCAAAATCACTGCAGATGGTGACTGCAGCCATGAAATTAAAAGGCGCTTACTCCTTGGAAGAAAAGTTATGACCAACCTAGATAGTATATTCAAAAGCAGAGACATTACTTTGCCGACTAAGGTCCGTCTAGTCAAGGCTATGGTTTTTCCTGTGGTCATGTATGGATGTGAGAGTTGGACTGTGAAGAAGGCTGAGCACTGAAGAATTGATGCTTTTGAACTGTGGTGTTGGAGAAAACTCTTGAGAGTCCCTTGGACTGCAAGGAGATCCAACTAGTCCATCCTAAAGAGATCAGCCCTGCGTGTTCATTGGAAGGAGTGATGCTAAAGCTGAAACTCCAACACTTTGGCCATCTGATGTGACGAGCTGACTCATTTGAAAAGACCTTGATGCTGGGAAAGATTCAGGGCAGGAGGAGAAGGGGATGACAGATAGATGATGAGATGGTTGGGTGGCATCACTGACTCAAAGGACATGAGTTTGAGTAAACTCTGGGAGTTGGTGATGGACAGGGAAGCCTGGAATGCTGCAGTTCATGGGGTCACAAAGAGTTGGACACTGCTGAGCAACTGAACTGAACTGAGCCATGTAACACACCAGGCTATCCTGAACAATGAGGTTCACAGGACTGGTCCACAAACCAGCCTTCAACAGACTTCAGAGTGAATGTCAGTGAAAAATGATGACAACGTTACACAGTGCTGGGAGCACCCTGGTCTCTGCTGACCCAATTGACCCAGATACATCAGGGGCCTATATTTCTTTCCTACAATTCTCCCTGGCTATTGTCTCTTCCAACCAAACTACTGATAAATATTGCATGGTAGAGCTGGAGACTGTGCTCCCGGGCAAAGCAAATACTTTGTGGTGTGTAACAGACTTTGAATCTGAGAGCAGTTCCCATCTGCTTGTGAAAAGGAAAAAGCCTGGCAAGAATGCCCAACTTTTTGTTAGAAAGACTTCAGTCAGAGATGCACCCAGGGACTTCCCTGGTTGTCCAATGGCTAAGACTCCACACTCCCAATGCAGGGGACCCAGGTTCAATCCCTAGTCGGGGAACTGGATGTCACATGCCACAACTAAGATTCACATGCCACAGATAAAGGTCCTGCATGTCACAACTGGCCTGGCCAACAGAACAAAACAAGAACAAAAACACAAAAATTGCAAAAAAAATCAAAACATTCCACAAAGTCACTTTTAAAGAAAAGATGCCCCCAGACTATTGCCACAGACACCATTGTTTTCCATTTGCTGCTTGTGGATACATATGGATGACCAGAGCATTATATCTGCACCGCCCACTCCTCACCCCCCAGAGCAGGGACAAAACCATTTTTACTTTTGGACATCTTTGACCACGTGCCCACCCTGGGCAAATAAAACTCTCAACACAGAATTTCTAGTTTGAACGCTGCCACATCATGACACCTTCAGGGATAAACAACATGCAAAATGAATAAGCTAAATCATATGAGATTTTACACAAACTAGAGAAAAGCTAGGGACTATCAAAATAGTAACTTCAGCTGTCTGGAAAGTGACCTATGTCAGGGACTGAGAAACTTTTTTTTTTTTTGGAACAAAAAAGAGAGCAAATATTTCTGGTTTTGCAGGATATACAGTATCTCTCTTCACTACTCAAGTCTTCTGTTCTAGCAAGAAAGAGTCACAAACATTCCTCAAACAAGTGGTGCAGCTGGGCTCCAATAAAACCTTGCTTCCTTTGCAAATAAGTCATCAGTACCATTTTTCTGGGTTCTACATGTATGTATCAATATTTGTTTTTCTCTTTCTGACTTACTTCACTCTGTATGACGGTCTCCGCGTCCCTCCACGTCTCTGAAAATGGCACAGTTTCATTCCTTTTAAGGCTGAGTAATATTCCACTGCATATATGAGACACAGACATGGAGAACAAGTGTATGGGTCCCAGGAAAGGAAGGGGAGTGGTAGGATGGCTTGGGAGATTGACATATATATACACTTTTGCTACTATGTATAAAATAGAGAACCAGCTGTATAGCACAAGGAAATCTACACAGTGCTCTGTGGTGACCGAAATGGGAAGGAAATCCAAGGAAGAGAGGATATGTGTATGCAAGTCTGACTCACTTTGCTGTACAGCAGAAACTAACACATTATTGTAAGGCAGCTATGCTAAAACAACAACAACAAAGAAACCCACCACCTTTGTTTCCAGTGTTGACTGGAGGTCAGATTTGGTCCACAAACCATAGTTTGTCAACGCTGGATCTGTGTCATTCTTCTCGGCAGTAATTACCCAGAAAGACTTGCTTTTTCATCAGGTTATTCCTAATTTAAACATCTAATAAAATAAGCAATATAAAAATTCATTCAATTTTAAAAGATTGACTATCCTTCTCATCTCAATATGTGTAAAAATGCTGTGTGCAAGTCATCCAACAGTAGACTCAGAGAAATAACAAACAAAACCAAACGCAAACCAATCTACTCAGCTGAAGAATCTCACTGGATCTGATAGTAAAATTGTGCTGCAGTTTTTATACTTCCATCCAAACCATTAATCTATGTGGGACTCTTACAGCATAACCCTTACCTGATTCCTAACCATGTGCCCATCAAATCTTTATAGGGTCTATTTGTTTTCTGCACAGATTTCCGCACTGACCCAGAAGACACATTCTTTATGTTTTTATGGGGATAGCCAAGACTAACATCTACCATCCGGCATAGGACATCTTGCTCTGGTGAAACCCAAAATCACAGCTAATCGAGTGAGAAGCTAATTTTTTGGGTAAAATGTCCAGGAAACAAATAGACCTGCAGTGTGCAGTGGTGAAGGGTTGCCCTTTTGGAAGATAAGATCACCTGAGATCCAGGCAGGTAGCAACTCACCTGCATGCTTGCTAAGGTCAAGAAGCCAGTGAGGCATGGAGCCCATCATGCCTGATGCCCCTGGAGCAGCCCTGGAGATACACACCTTTCCGGAATGCTCCATTCTAGCTTGTTTTTAAAACTCAGCTGCTGGACGCCAAGTAAAAAGGAGCCTGAGGTTCAACATCAGAGCAGTGACTTGGTTTTAGAGAGACAAGAGGACGCCCCCTGGTGTCATCTGGAATGTGAGCATCCACAGGTCACCTTACCCTCTGTGATGGACAATTTAGATCCAACTACCAAATCGATTAGTAAGCCCCTTCCTCATAGGTTTATTCGCAACTCTGTGGTGGCTGGTTCATTAGTTTTCTTTTCAAAGATGAAGAACTTTTACATTAACTTTAAATATATAAAGGCCTCAGTCATATCTGACTCTTTGCAACCCCATGGACTATACAATCCATGGAATTCTTCAGGCCAGAATACTGGTGTAGGTAGCCTTTCCCTTCTCCAGGGGGATCTTCCCAACCCAGGGATAGTACCAGGCCCCCTGCACTGTAGGTGGGTTGTTTACCAGCTGAGCCACAGAGAAGCCCAAGAATACTGGAGTGGGTATCCTATTTCTTCTCTAGCAGATCTTTCCGACCCAGGAATCGAACCGGGGTTTCCTGCACTGCAGGCGGATTCTTTACCAACTGAGCTATCAGGGAAGTCCAAAGTGCCAGGGAGATACTTCCAAGTTTCAGTGTTTTGGGGAAGCCGTAACCTCCTAAGTTGTTTTTGGCGACTTGATTTACCAATTGAGGCACTTATATCCACTGTACTTGAAAAATATGAAATAATTACAAATAGATGTTCTTATTTTAAAATGGACATAAACAATAAGTTCCTACTGTATAGCACAGGGGACTATATTCAATATTCTGTGATATTCCATAATGGAAAAGAATATGAAAAAGACTACATACATATATATATGTATAATGGAATCACTTTGCCATGCAGCAGAAATTAACACAACATTGCAAATCAACTATACATGAATAAAATTTTTTAAATTAGTAAAAATAAAATTTGCAGGATCTACATAAAGAATACAACGTATATTTACTAAGTAAGGTACATAGTGTTAGTCGCTCAGTTGTGTCCGACTCTTTGCGACTTCATGGACTGTAGCCTGCCAGGCTCCTCTGTGGAATTCTCCAGGCAAGAATACTGGAGTGGATAGCCATTCCCTGCTCCAGGGGATCTTCCGGTCCCAAGGATCAAACCCCAGTCTCCTGCATTGCATCAGATTCTTAACTGTCTGAGCCACCAGGGAAGCAAGGTACATAGTAAAAGGTAAATGAGGAATATATACTGTCTCCCTAAGTGGGAAAACAAAAATCAGTTATCTTCATATTAATCTATAAATGTCATTAATTCCAAACAAAAATCTAAATTTGTTAATTTCACAACATAATACTAAAATACCTCTGAAAGCCTAAATGCTTGAGACTAATGTGTATATACACACATGAAAAATACAGGTGGACATTTGTACTGTTAGATATTTAGATATTTAAACGTAACATGATTGAACCATCATTTCCTGGGAAAGCTATATTAAATTAACTCATCATGATGATGAATTTAAAAAAATAAAGGCAAACATGAAAATTTAACAATCAGAACGGTGTGAGAGTGGGAGCAAAATGACAGAATAAGCACCTCGGAATTTCGCACGGGATGGATTGTGGACAACGTGGAAAGCGCTGAAACACAGACTTTTGGTGGAAGTAAGCGCCCACTTAACACTAGAGACCCTGCAGCCTGCATGAGGCCAGCTTCACCTGATGACCTAGCCCAGCTCTTCATTTTCTTTTATAATCAACGGTTACTTAATATTTTACAAGATAGATTCCTAGTCAAAATCTCGATTTCCCTAGTTGCTCGTCTATTATCAAAATAGCCTCAAAACTACTGGATCATTTCTGGACATAAGTTCATAGGCGGTTTGCCCTGCATACCTCTCAGTGGACGACCTTCCCTTACTATCGCTTTATCTAAATAGCCTGTGTACTCAGCCGCCAAAGATGTGGGCTTCCTCGATAGATAATTCTTTGGTATAAGATTAAGATGGATTTACATAAAAGTGAGGAAAGGCTGTGTTGGACTTAATAGTTAACCACTTTAAAATGAATTAAATTCTTATCTCCTGACCTAACACAATAAATTTCATGTATACTGAAGACTAAAACACCAAAATTGAAACCAGAAAAGAAGAGAAAAACCAATATTTGCACCATCTGGGAATAAGAATGATCTGTTTGACAGATCTCAATACTAAGCCCAGAGTCTGTGCCCTGGAATTGCTTTTTGAATTATAAATTAAGAAACTGCCAAAGAGACAAAACAGAGAAGAAAATAACCCCAAGTCTGACTGCATTTGAATTTAAGATATTTACAAGTCAAAAAATTAAAAGGCAAATGCTTTTTAAAAATGGATGTGTGATGGATGTGAGAGCGATCAACTCTATATGCAGAATTTGTTTCTTTAATTTTTAAAATTTTCTTGGCCATGCTGCACAGCATGTGGGACCTTAGTTACCTGACCAAGGATCGGCCCCATGCCCTCTGCATTGGAAGTGTGCAGTCTTAACCACTGGGTCACCAGGGAAGTCTCAAATACTTTTAGAGAATAAAAATCAGTCACTATCAAACATAGTCAAACATATATTAAAGATATTTCCACTGTGAAACATAGGGGAAATTTTAAAAAGTGAATAACGTCAGTAGGAATCAATGAAATGCAACCTTTTAACTTGGCAAAAACTACTCTCCACCACCAAAAAATAATACTTGTGATATATATACAAAGTGAGGGGAAATTAGCAATCAAAAGATGTATGAATCAGCACAACATTTCTAACAAGACATTAAACCAAAATCTTAAGAATTACATTCCCTTTAACCTAGAAACTCTGATTCTAGAATTTTTCCTGCGGAAAACAATTAAGACTGGCACAGAGTTGTGTAGAGATATAAAGTATTGTTTATAATACCACGGAGATGGAAACAACTTAAATATCTAATAACAGGGAGATGGTAAAGCAAACAAACCACCACCCATCACATTATGATGCTCTTCTATACGGCTGAATGCTAAGGGACTATTTACAATTGTCATGGAAGAGTTCATTATTGACTTTGAAAAATATCCACAGCATTTTGTCACTGAAAAGTTATATCCCATAAGTTTGTTCAGCTTTTGGTTTTGACGGACAAAATTAGACATTTTTTAGTTCATTTTTATTTTCTAGTTTTTCAACAATGACACGTTAATTATATGCATAATGCTAAGTCATTTCAGTCATGTCCGACTCTTTGCAACCCTATGGACCATAGCCCTTCAAGCTCCTCTGTCCATAAGGCAAGAATACTGGAGTGGGTCGCCATGTCCCCCCTCCAGGGGATCTTCCCAACCCAGGGATTGAATCCGCGTCTCTTATATCTCCTACACTGACAGGCGAGTTCTCTACCACTAGTGCCCCCTGGGAAGTCTTGTTAATTACATAGGTTTTTAAAAATGTATTTATTTGGTTGCACTGGGTCTTAATTGTGGCATGCAAGATCTAGTCCCCTGACTAGGGATTGAACCCAGGTCTCCTGCATTGTGAGTGTGGATTCTTAGCCACTGGACCACCAGTAACAGCTGGAGTTATCTTCAGCGGGGAGACAGCTATAGTCTCAGAGTTTTCCTGGAACGCAGGAAAGGGGCAAGGGATGGGATGACTCCTCCACGGGACTGAGCTTTATCACACCTGAAGAAAGGTCTCAGAATGCCAAGGCATCAAGTAGCATCGCTGACACGTCTGTTTTCGAGGCTGGTCATTTATTTATGATGTTCTTCTTGGCAGAAGGCTCGCTGTACAAATCAGGAAAAGAAGCAGTATGTGCATTTTTCACAAGCAAACAAACGCAATGCTTTCTAGCAAGGGAGCTGACCTCTGTGATGACGGTAGCTGTCTCTCCACCTAACAGGCAAACCAGCTTCACAGTGGAATTGTACAGCAAATGGCAAATCTATTAATCGTCCTTTCTTCCCCATTGGGGATATCAGCGGATGTTTGTTATTTTACTGTAATATTCATATGGCCAGGATTCCCGGGAGACCAATAAAGTCTGCTCAGTTGTCTTAGTAACTGATTTGAGTAGAATGTGCCTGTGACAAGATCAACTGTGATGGATTGGGGAATAGAACGGCAGCTCAGATCCAGTTGGTGAGGGCTGAGATGGTGGCTCTGTGGCCTTCTGTTGAGGTTCATCAGCCTGTGCCCTGACCAGTAGCCATGAGCTGGGCAAGCTACCACTTATGCTCAGTTTTCTCACCTATAAAATGGGAATAACGTAATTTCCTATGTCCTGTGTGTGCAGTTGCTCAATCATATCTGACTCTTAGCGCCCTTTGAACTGTAGCCCACCAGGCTCCTCTGTCCATGGGATTCTCCAGGTAGGAATACTAGAGTGGGCCCTCCTCCAGGGGATTGTCCCAACCCAGGGATCGAAGCTGCGTCTCCTGTGTCTCCTGCACTGTAGGCAAATGTTTTACCCGCTGGGCCAGCAGGGAAGCTCTAAGAGATTAGATAGAGTGCTGCATGCAAAGGACGAAGTTATTTACATTTATGACATTGGCATTCATCAACGGCTCCATGATCTTCCCCATCCTATAAACACCTTTTTTTTGGTTTTGTTTTTCATTTTATTCCAGTCCCTGGTGTCAAGTAGATCCCCTAGAGAAGGAAATGTCAACCCACTCCCAGAATTGCCTGGGAAATTTCATGGACAGAGGAACCGGGCAGTCTATAGTCCATGGGGTTGTAAAAAGTCAGACACAACACAGTGATTAAAATACAAAAAAGAGAACCTAGATCCCCCTAGACACTCCTTCCAGCTCTGCAACTGATGCTGCAGACGAATCTTTGCTTGCTTGTTCTAGCAAGAGAGCAGCACAGGGTAGAGTTAAAGGACACTGTGTTTGGATTCTTCAGATGTGAGCTTGAATCTGGGGCCAGCCACGTATATTCTGTGCCATCCTGGGCAACTCTGTGCCACCAATGAAATGTGAATGACCTCATAGAATAATGTGAGGTTTCAGTGACATGATACTTGTCAGTTAGCACTGTAAGTGTAAGTGCCTGACACAACAAATGGTAAATGATTGGGAAAAATATGATTATCTTTGCCCAATACAGTAAGACTCCATTTATACTGGGAATTTTAACAATGCCAGTGTGGTTTCTTGGGCCAGGCATGAGGCTTAAAATGTCCTCCAGTTGGTATTGTAACTTAAAGAACAAATGTGTCAATTAAAAATGGACAATGGAATATTACTCGGCCTAAAGAAGAATGAAATTGAGTCATGTGTAGTGGTGTGGATGAACTCAGGGTCTGTCATACAGAGTAAAGTAAGCCAGAAAGAGAAAAACAAACATTGTGTATTAACGCATATATGTAGAGTCTAGAAAAACGGTGCAGGTGACCCTACTTCCAGGGCAGGAGTAGAGTCAAAGATGTGGAGCATGGACACGTGGACGTGGGGGTGGAGGGGGGAGGGGGGATGAATGGGGAGATGGGACTGACATGCAGCCACTACCATGTGTGAAACAGACAGCTAGTGGGAAGCTGCTGCACAGCACAGGGAGCTCAGCTCTGTGATGACCCAGTGGGCTGGGATGAGGGGCTGGGAGCCAGGCTCCAGAGGCAGGGGATATACGTATATTTGTAGCTGATTCACACTGTCATATAGCAGAAACTAACACAACATTGTAAAGCAATTATGCCCTTTTTTTTTAATTAAAAAAAAATTAAAATACAGACCCAGATCACACACTCAAAAACGGCACTTCTTAAAGGGAAATACAGCTCCATGTCAGGTGCACTCATGGCTCATAGTCATTACAGATGCAGATCCTCCAGTGACCTACATTTTCTTTGGGATATTTTGGGGTTTCCCCACAGACTATCAGCCCTGTAAATATCAGTCATCCCTCTGTTCTAGTTATTTCAACTGGAGTCACCTTTTGCAATACCGAGCTGCTTTGTTATCACTCAGCAGATATGCTGGGTGCTTAGATCAAGCTCAGGAAACTGTAGGAGGGGGTGCCTACAGCTAGGGGTGAGAAGAATCTGGAATTCGCCATTCAGTCTCCCAGCAATCGTAGCGCCCCCGTAGGAAGCCCACCTGATGGGCCAGCTTGGCCCAGTATCAGAGGCCAAGACCCTCCCACTCTCCCCTAGAGCCACCGCATCACATAGCTGGAGCTCATACCCTACCCCACTCCAGGTAACCCATGGCACCCAGGGTTGACTTCCTGCGGGTATGATTCAGATCGCTCTGGGAGATGCGCTCCAGTCTTTATCACCAGGTGGACCATCAGTCTGCTGGAGGAGAGGGGCTGGTTCTTACTGCTTTTCACAGTGATGTGACCATAACTGCTAGCAGAGCACACCACTCAGGTGTCTCCAGGCCTGGATGAACCGGAGTTTGCCTGGAAAAACAGATCCCAGCAGGTGTCAGTGGGAGCTCAGCTCTGTGATGACCCAGTGGGCTGGGATGAGGGGCTGGGAGCCAGGCTCCAGAGGCAGGGGATATACGTATATTTGTAGCTGATTCACACTGTCATATAGCAGAAACTAACACAACATTGTAAAGCAATTATGCCCTTTTTTTTTAATTAAAAAAAAATTAAAATACAGACCCAGATCACACACTCAAAAACGGCACTTCTTAAAGGGAAATACAGCTCCATGTCAGGTGCACTCATGGCTCATAGTCATTACAGATGCAGATCCTCCAGTGACCTACATTTTCTTTGGGATATTTTGGGGTTTCCCCACAGACTATCAGCCCTGTAAATATCAGTCATCCCTCTGTTCTAGTTATTTCAACTGGAGTCACCTTTTGCAATACCGAGCTGCTTTGTTATCACTCAGCAGATATGCTGGGTGCTTAGATCAAGCTCAGGAAACTGTAGGAGGGGGTGCCTACAGCTAGGGGTGAGAAGAATCTGGAATTCGCCATTCAGTCTCCCAGCAATCGTAGCGCCCCCGTAGGAAGCCCACCTGATGGGCCAGCTTGGCCCAGTATCAGAGGCCAAGACCCTCCCACTCTCCCCTAGAGCCACCGCATCACATAGCTGGAGCTCATACCCTACCCCACTCCAGGTAACCCATGGCACCCAGGGTTGACTTCCTGCGGGTATGATTCAGATCGCTCTGGGAGATGCGCTCCAGTCTTTATCACCAGGTGGACCATCAGTCTGCTGGAGGAGAGGGGCTGGTTCTTACTGCTTTTCACAGTGATGTGACCATAACTGCTAGCAGAGCACACCACTCAGGTGTCTCCAGGCCTGGATGAACCGGAGTTTGCCTGGAAAAACAGATCCCAGCAGGTGTCAGGCAGCTCTCCCACGGAGCCCCACGTTTGTCTTTTTAAGTGAATCTGGCAGAAGACACGTTGTTTCCTGTGTGGCATGACAACCCAAGCTTTCAGGCAGCAATGAAAATGACAATTGTTGCCAGACGTGGAAGCAGAGCAGGGGAGGAGTTGATATGAAGCCAGACTCCCTGGAGCGGACCCCAAATCAAAGCCTCTGAAGAGGAGGAAAGATGACACAGGCATGGATGACCTCGTGGTGTCATAGGCAACCAACCAGTTGTCTTGGGAGGAATTCCACCTTCAGACACTGTGACTCACAGGCCTGCCTCTCTGCATTGACCTTATCATGCCACCAAGATGATGAGCATCATGCTGGGGTGCATCAGAACGGCGACTAATCCTCAAGAAGAGGCGTGAAATGTGGGCTGGATTTGAGGTAGGAAGGCAAGGGTGCCTTATTCCTCCACACACACTCATATTCAAACGCATACAAAATATTACAACCCACTTGCTTGGCTACGGGCCCAGAAAATCTGCCACTCCGAGCTGAAGAAGAGAGAAAGGAGGACAGCCGATTGAATCTCATTGCCAAGGCCTCTTGCCCATTCTCCGCCACTTCAAGAGAGGATTCACTGACACTTCCATTCATCATTCTACAAATTGTACAAGTGCAACCCCCCTGGGGCCCAGCCTGGGGGAGGACTGTGTTAAGGTAAACACAAAAGAAGTATAATCCTTCTCCACCTCCAGCAAGGTTCAATGTATTCACAGCCGCGTAGAAGTGCCCTACCTGCAGAAGCATTTAATCCTCCTGGAAAGAGGGAAAGAATGCTACAGAGAAGTGAAAAAGCAAAATGATATGCGATTCAGCCCCAAAAGCAAGTGCGTGTGGCCAGAAAGGCTTCTGCACTGGGGGGCCTGAGGACAACTTTATGCAGATGAAACTGGAGTTTTACCATCATGGATTGGAAGGGTTTGGAGGAGGAGAAGAGCGCAAGAGTGATCTAGGTGGGAGACATTTCTGTGGGTGGGTTTTTTTGTGTGTTTTATTTTTCGTTTGTTTGTTTTGATGTGGACCATTTTAAAGTCTTTGTTGAATTTGTTAAATATTGCTGCTGCTGCTTCTTTTTTTTTTTTTTTAATGGTTTGCTTCTCTGGCTGTGAGGCACGTGGGAATCTTAGCTCCCGGACCAGGGATCGAACTTGTACTCCCTGCAATGGAAGGTGAAGCCTTAACCACTGGACTGCCAGGGAAGTCCTAGGTAGAAGATGCTTTTGAGGTGCTGATGTGGGTTGGGAATAGTGGAGAGGAAGCCAGTCGATAGAATTTGCTGGTTTGTTGGGTGAGATGAAATAGGCCTAAATCATGGGCAGCTCTGAAAATGCAGTGATATCGCCCACAGTTTTCAAAATGTGGTCCAGATTCCAGTTGCAGATGCAGGATGCTTTCAAAAAAGCTAATTCCTTGGGCCCGTCTCAGGTCACCTAACTCATAATTTATGGGATGAGAGAAGGGCTCAATTTTTTTTTTAATGGATTCCAGATCACTCTTAGGTATAGTAGTTCAAAGGTCTTTGCTGTTAGGCATCTAAGCTTTAGTCTATTGGTAGTTTGTAATACTTAGAGGCTAAAGGCCAGAGTGAAATTGGCATTGAAGAAAGACTAGCCTACTTGGCCATAATAAAGAATGGAATTTTGCCATTTGCCACAATGTGGATGGACTTGGAGGGCATTATGCTAAGTGAAATAGGTCAGACAGAGAAAGATAAATACTGTATGATACTGCTTATATGTGGCATCCAAAAAACACAACAAACCAGTGAATAGAACATAACAGAAGCATGCTCATGGATACAGAGAACTTAGTGCTTGCCAGTGGGGAGATGGAGAGGGGCAAGATAGGGGTAGGGGAATGGGAGATACAAACCATTGGATATAATATAGACTCAAGGATATATTGTACAACATAGGGGAATATAGCCAATATTTCATAATAACTGTAAATGGAAAGTAACCTTTAAAAATTGTATGAAATTCATTTTTGAAAAAGGAAAAATATCATATATTAATACATATATATGGAATCTAGAAAGATGGGGCTGATGAACCTGGGGCTTCTCTGGTGGCCAGTGGTGAAGAGTCACCTGCAATGCAGCAGATGTGGGTTCAATCCCTGGGTCAGGAAGATCTCCTGGAGAAGGAAATGGCAACCCACTCCAGTATTCTTGCCTGGGAATGACATGGGCAGAGGAGACTGGTGGGCTACAGTCCATGTGATCATAAGAGTCAGACAGGACTTAGCAACTTAAGCACCACCATCACTGATGAATCTATCTGCAGGGCAGCAGTGGAGATGCAGACCTAGAGAACAGGTTTGTGGATATGGTCGGGGAAGGAGTGGGTGGGATGAACTGGGAGAGTAGCATGGAAACATATACATTACTCTATGTAAAATAGATAACCAGTGGGAATTTGCTGCACGATGCAAGGAGTTCGAATCTGGTGCTCTGTTACAACCTAGAGGGGTGGGAAAGGGTGGGAGGTAGGAAAGAGGTTCAAGATGGAGGGGACATATGTATACCTATGGCTGATTCACGCTGATATACGGCAGAGACCAACACAATAGTATAAAGCAATTATCCTCCAATTAAAAATAAACAAAACAAAACAAAAAAAGACTATTCTAGCAGTAGCTCACAAGGTGGATCCATAGGGGCAAAGACTGGAGGCAGGGAGGAAATCCCACCCAGGGTGTGGTGATGAGACCCGAGATATGAGGGTCTACAACCAATATGCATATTATCTCTTTGTTTTGTAATCTCAGGATCCCATTGATCACATCACTTGGGTACTATTCATACCCTGCAACCTTCCTGTGACTCACTAAACAGAAATTACTTTTGCTACATCTCTCATTGAATTCATACCAGAAATGTCCAACGCCAAGCAAATCACTCTTGTCTTTCACCTTCTCCCCCTTCCAACCATGCGTATAAGCAAGCACACAGACACAGAACTGCACGCACACACGTGTAAGCACACAGTTGATTTGCTCCCCAGAGAAAACTAGCCACTTTCCTTAGCAGCTAAACCAGACACCAATGGGGGGAAACTCATTCTGCCGACTCAAGAAACTTCCATGGCTGCAGGGCCAGGTGGCTGCAGAATCTTCTGACTAAGCAATCTGTTCACCATGCTTGGTCCACGTCAATGCTCTCAGTGGGCAGAGGGCTCCGCCTTGCTTCTTGGCTTCTTTCACGCAGCCCTGGAGCTCTGATGGAGATTGTTTTGTCACTTTGTGGTCTTGTCAGCATATCGATCTGTGAGTCCTAAGTGCTAATTAATTGTTATGTTATCCAGCTTGATCCATCAGGAGGCTGATGGCCCTGACTGGGCGCTGTGCCAAGGCCCAGGACTCCCTGAGGAGGAGGGACAGGGGAAACCAGTAATTGAGGGAGTGGAGATGTGATCTGTGGATAAGTCCAAGGGGAGACAGGATGCCTGTTTCAACAGACTGTATACGCGTCGCTGCAGAGAGGAGCTCCAAAATGATTCCTGGAATCGTTAGCCTTCCTACTATCAATCCTTAAGGAAATCAACCAGAAACAGTCATTAGAAGGACTGATGCTGAACCTGAAGCTTCAAAACTCTGGCCACCTGATGCAAAGACCTGACTTATTGGAAAAGATCCTGATGCTGGTAAAGATTGAGGGCAGGAGGAGAAATGGGCAGCAGAGGATGAGGTGGTTGGATGGCATCACTGATTCAATGAACATGAGTTTGAACAAGCTCCGGGAGATGGTGAAGGACAGGGGAGCCTGATGTGCTGCAGTCCATGGGGTTGCAAAGAGTCGAACATTACTTATCGACTGAAAAACAACTCTTTGTATGTCACGAATTCTGCCTTTGACCCTTCCATATTAACACCGAGCTGCCCACACCCCACAACTCCATATGATCTAGAGCAACATCTGCCCACCTCCTCCCACCCCCTTGCCCTCCACCGTCTTCAAAATGTATTCATAATACAGTAGCATTGGTCACAATGAGTGAGTGCATCTGTGTTGGACAGTTTTTCCATTTGACCCCCCACACACACAAATAGCACACAGATTTAACAAAATTCCTATCAACATCTCCAGAAGATTTTTTTTAAGATATAGACAAATTATATAAAATGTATACAGAAAGGCAAAAAAAAAAAAAAAAACCAACCCCAAAAAACCCCTAAAACAGTTAAAACACGTCTTAAATGGAGAAATAGGACTTCTTTGGTGGTACGATAGATAAGAATCCACCCGCCAGTGCAGGGGACATGGGTCCAATCCCTGGACTGGGAAGATTTTGCATCACGTGAGACAGCCAGGCCCGTGCAGCACAACCACCGAGTCCGCGCTCTGTGACCCGCGTAGAGCCCACGATCCACAGCCACTGAGCCCGCGTGCTGCAACTACTGAAGCCTGCGCTCTGCAACAAGAGAAGCCACCGTGATGAGAAGCCCAAGCACTGCAGCTGGGGAGGAGCACGTGTTCCCTGCAACCAGGGAAAGCACACAGAGCAAAGAATACCCAGCACAGACAAAAATAAACAAACACTTTAGAAAAGGAAAAATAAAGTGGAAGCAATCGGTCTACTCAACTTCAGGAAATATCATGTAGCCACAGGAAGCAAGACTATCTGGTTATTGGCAGAGCATGTAGCTCAATGGAACAGAAGACAAAACCCAGAAGTAGGCCCACACAAACATGTCTAACTGATTTTTTGACAAATGTGCAAAAGCAACTATATGGAGGAAAGGAGTATTTTCAAATACAATGCTGAAGCAACTGGACATTGGATAGCAAGCAAAAAAACAAAAAACAAAAACCCCTCAACCTAAGTCTCATACCTTTCATAGAAATTAATGCAAAATGGTTTGTGGACTTAAATGCAAACATGAAACTATATAACATCTAGAAAGAAAGGAGAAAAACCTTCTGACCTAGGGATAGAAAATGATGTTTTAGACTTGGCACCCAAAGCACAATCCATCAAAAAAAAAAAATTTTTGACAAATGTGCAAAAGCAACTATATGGAGGAAAGGAGTATTTTCAAATACAATGCTGAAGCAACTGGACATTGGATAGCAAGCAAAAAAACAAAAAACAAAAACCCCTCAACCTAAGTCTCATACCTTTCATAGAAATTAATGCAAAATGGTTTGTGGACTTAAATGTAAACATGAAACTATATAACATCTAGAAAGAAAGGAGAAAAACCTTCTGACCTAGGGATAGAAAATGATGTTTTAGACTTGGCACCCAAAGCACAATCCATCTAAAAAAAAAAAAATTTGACAAATTATAGACTTCATAAAAATGTAAAGTTTTGTTCTGCAAAAGACTCAGTTAAAAGGATGACAAGACAGGCTTCAGTCAGGGAGAAAATATTTACAAACCATATATCCTACAGATAACTATCATCTGGCATATAAAAAGAATTCTCAAAATTTAACAGGAAAAATGTAAACAATCTGATTACAAAGTAAGCAAAAGTAATCAAGAGACAGTTCACTGAAGAAGATAAACAAATGAAAAATAAGCACATGAAAAGATGTTTAACATCATTAGTCATTAGAGAAATGCAAATTAAAGCCACAATGAGTAACTCAGTGAACCTCTCTGGGTCTCCCTCAATGTGGAAAAACTCTTCATCTTTAACCTAAAGGTTTTATCATTTGCGCTATATAGATGGAGATACCGATGCTGGGCTTCCCATGTCATTCTTTTTCTCCCCTTTCTCCTTTTTTCGGCTGAATTCCCATCTGGGGCGGGGAGGCTCACCACGTCTACTTACCTGTCCCGGCTGCTAAGATCTGTGAGAGAGAGAGCCCAGGGCGGGGCACTCTCCGATATTCAAACGGACGCCGGTGGCCTACGTAGATGGTGCAAACCTCTTGTCTTGAGGTTTTATTGGTTTTCCCCGTAAACCAAGTTATTCAGCCCTCTTTTCTTCCACTAATTTCCTACTATACTATTCTTTCCTGAGCTATCCTGTTCTCTCCTATCCTGTCCTATCTCGCCCGCTCTGTCCCCGCTTTGAATATCCCTGGATCCACCGGGGCTGGTCCCCGGCAGGTTAGCAAGATGAGTGAGTGATTTTCACACCATTGAGGGGAACTTGGTCTAGTAGATGTGAAAATATTTTCGAGAGTCAAAATCAGAGCGGATTGTGCCTGAGGTCAAACAGAGGGTGAGAAATCAGGGAGCCAGGACAGAAAGCTTAGAGCGTTCCAGGCAAGAATGTCGGAGTGCTGCAGGCACTCACATCTGGTGTAGAAAGACCAGGCTATGCTGTCAATCATAGTGGGCCAGCTGGGTAACTTGGTTGGGAAAAAGGTAAATTCAATCCTTAGCTCAACCTGCAAAATAAGCAAGTTCTGCATTGGCAAAATATTTAAAGAGAAAAAAATATGAATGCATCAAATCACAAAAAATAAAAGCGGGTGATTCTCCCGGCTGTAGTCCTAGGCGCCAGGCAGGCCTAGCCCGGGAGCCGAGGAGGCCGTCGTCTGGTGGCTGAGGTGCAGCCCCTTCTGCATCCCCCAGGGGCTGCTCTGGGAGAGGGACTCACATCTCTGTGCTCCAATTTCTGCATCTCTGAAATGGGAGCCCCCCTTGTGAGGTTATTGCAAAGATGAAGTGAAATGGCATGAAACTTGCTAAGGACGGAGCATTCTGGAAGTGTGAGCTACATCTCGCTTACCTAACAATTGAAGATGGTGCAGGCAAAGCCTTGGAGAACAAATGTCACAGAACATGTGTCTGTACGAAGCGGGCGCTGCCTCCGAGAGTGCATCTGAAGCTGTAACTACTCACTCTTTTCATGGAGGCTGCCCCCTCCTGCCCCTGGCCCTGCATGCAGCCGATCAGGAACAGCTCACAGCACGCAGGGCGGCGGGGACGCTGCTGTCCACCCAGGGCCGGCACCCTGCCACGGACGGTGCTGCTCCTGCGGGGAGCTGCCACCCCGGGGGGCTTGGGGGTTGCTTCCAACTGGGAGGACATGTCCTCTTGGGCTGCCGACCAAGAAACGGGCAGGACCACCCCACTCGACCTCCTTGCCTGAAGGCCAGAGCCGGGGGGTCTGGGAGAGGACGCCGAGGGCCTCGGCTGAGTCCGAGGAGGGACGCAGCTTGGGACTCTGGGTCACCATGGAAGGTGGCCCCGGCACTGAGCTGCCGTAGTCCTGCCCCTAATCCACCGGCACTCGGACACTCGGAGAGCCCCTCCGTAGGGCTTTCCCCACCGAAGGTGCAGGACAACAGGACAGTCCTAGCCTGAAACTGGGATCCCTGTGGTTCAGGGCCAGCTCTGGTGGGAAGAAGTCCTTCCTGGTGTGTCAGCAAATGTAGGTTTTTTATATAAGAGCCTGAGTGTGAACCAGACGTAAATAAGCAGATGATTAATCTTCCCATTGCACGCGTGCGTGCTCAGCCGCTCAGTCATGTCTGACTCTTTGCGACCCCATGGCCTGCAGCCCGCCAGGCTCCTCTGTCCACGGATTCTCCAGGCAGGAGTACTGGAGTGGGTGCCGTGCCCTCCTCCAGGGGGTCTTCTCGATGCAGGTGTCAAACTCACGTCTCCAGCGGCTCCTGCACTGCAGGCAAGTTCTTTATTGTTGAGCCTTCGGGGAAGCCCAAACTTCCTGTTAGAGACAAGCAAATGTGAAGAACTTACCTCGAAGAAAACATAATTCCAGAGAACTGAGAAGAGAAAAAAGAGGTTTGTGAAAACAAGGCGACACGTTTAACCACCCGAAAAACAGCTACAGAGCTGACACGTGCTGCGAATCCAACAGAAAAGACGGGCCTGAAAGAAGCTGAGCCGTGTGCAGAGCACAGTGAGTGCAAGTGGGAAGGAAAGCAGTAATTAAGAGATTAGAAGATGGTTGCTGCGGAAGGTCACACAAAGGGAATTTTATGTGACCCCGGCGACCAGGGACTTTGGAGAGCCCAGAAAATGGAGTGAGGCATGTCGTCAAAGTTCTCACACAAGAGGATTTCCTCCAGCTGCAGAAAGTGGAGAGGGGGACTGGAAGAAGATCTACAGAAACCTCAGCACTGACACGCTTTGTGGGTTAGCTGGGCGGCCGAGCCTCGGCAGCAGCAGCAGAGCCGAGCTGTGTCACCCGGATGGCCAGGTCTCAGGCTGTTTCCCTACCGATGTGCTTTCTGAGTTTCCTTTGACGACAGAGTTGAATCCCTTGTGCAGTAAGACGTGGTTAAAACCAGTAAATGCATGGCGTGGGGAGGGTGGGAGTGCGCAGGAGGGGCTGCTACGCTGTCGCCCACGAGATGAGATCTGACGGCCGGCTTCTCCCTGAAGGGAACTGTGTTGAGGGCTCTGTCCACGGCTGTCAGCGCTCCACTGGCCGCCTTGGGATTTGTGAGCCTTGTGTCTGGCCTGGTCCCCTGAACCCTGAGAACATGCCTGCCGCCTGGACTTGTTGACCTCTGGGTTCCTGCCTCTGGAGGCCCAGGCCAGTGGGGGGCAGCCCCCTGGGAGAGGTGCCCTGGGGCTGCATCCCCTGGGGGTTAGCTCCCATTACCCTCCTGGCATCGCTAAATGTGCACGGTTGGTTCCAAGAAAGGATGTGTTTCCGGATGTAGAAACAAGATTCCTTTCATTATTCAGAAACTTGGTTTTGTACCACCTCGACTTCTCCAAAAACTTTTAATGAATAATTCATCCAGGAACACAAAGTTTCGGAACTTCCTGACAACGTATAACGTGTCTCTTTTTTTATTATTTCTTGGGGATGATCCAGTGTCATTGAATTTTACTGTCCCTAGGGAGCGTTTTCGGAGACCTGCCCGGAAATCATATCTCAAGTGAAGTTTTAATATAAGCCGTAAAGACGACAAGCGACTTTATTATATTAAGAGATCATTTATTCTATACATTCTCAGAGTAAAGTTATCTGCAGTCTCAGTTTTATAACCATCTGCAATTTAAATGAGCGCCTTTATTGAATCATCACATACTATGCTATGCACCTCACTGCTATTTAGAATAAGACAATGCTTTTTTTTTTTAATGAAGTCTCCTCACCCCCACCCCAGATTCCAGATTAAAGAAGCCTGCATAATTTCCAAGTATATGGTAACATTTTCTTACTTCAAAATGCAAAACAAGTCTGTTTTTAAAACAGCAAACACCAGCTGAAGGATCGCATGGTTTCACAACCTAATTATAAGCACTCACTGGTCTCTGAAGGCGCAGCAGAGCAAAGAAGTGTGCTGCTTTGGCAGAGGAATGGCGTTTTTGAAGTAAAATTCTGGGTGCAAGGAAAGTAATTAAGGCAAAGCATTCATCCTGACCCGTCTGCTGAAGCTGACCGAGGCACACTTGCAGCAGACTGGAGAGCTTCCACACCATGGAGTGGGGAGGATCTGAAAAGCAGCACAGTGACCCCCGGCTTGCAGCGGGGCCCCTCTTTCTACAGATCACAGAACACACAGCATCCGCCAAAGCCACTCTGTAACCTTGCTGGGTCGAGACAAGCGCCAGGACCCCCGCGATCTCATCTGAGTGCAGACATGGGCTCCTCGTCCACGCCCAGTGACCGGCTCCCAGGGCCTGGCTGACGAGCGTGGTGGCGGCTGCTTTCCCAAGATGCCCAGTCGTGCTGTCTCTCCCACTTCCTGGCTGTGTCCTGTCCTGAGCAAACTGCTGCTCTGCTGAACTCCCAGCAGGAGCCCTTAAAGCAGGTCAAGCCCCGTTAGAGGCTCTTTGCGGCATCCTCTCGCCGACACACCCCTTGTGCGCCCCTAATGTGTGTTGTCCTTTGCTGAAAGGTGCAATAAACCTACGTGTTCAACCACGGCGGCGTTCCTGGAGGTCTTTGGCTGGACGGCGTTAGCAGACGCAAGGAAAGTGTCTTAAATGAGAAAACTTGGAGTTCATTGGCCAGGATCCTGCAGAGTCGCTTTGTTTCTCTCATTGGTAAGACTGGCTTCCACTGTCTTGTCCTCCTGGGGTTTCCCAGGTGGAGCTGGTGAAGGATCCTCCTGCCCGTGCAGGAGACATGAGACTCAGATTTGATCCCCAGATCAGGAAGACCCTCTGGAGGAGGAAATGGCAACTCACTCCAGTATTCTTGCCTGGAGAATCCCATGGACAGAGGAACTTGGCAGGCTACAGTCCATGTAGTCTCAAAGAGTCAGACACGACTGAAGTTACTGAGCACACAGGCACGTCTTATTTGTAAGGACTTCCTGGGAACTCTCCCTGCCCTGCCCCGGCAGCCTCATCCAGGTCTGACCACTGCCTGGCCTTCTCTGCCCTGGAGCCTTCACTCAGCATCGGTAGGAAGGTGAGCCTCTTTCCAGCTGGCTGACCCCCTGCTCTGGCGGGGACAGTATAGCTCCGCAGGCCCGGGTGGCCATGCTGGACCCTCCCCATGGCCCACAGGGGCTACTGGATCTGGCCTCTGGCCACCTGGTCGACCTCATGGGACTCAGGTGCACGGACCTTCCCTCCGTGCCTCGGGGGAGCTGCGCCCTACCTGCCCCAGGGCTGTGCCTTCTGCCCCATGCCTGGAGGGACTGACTCCAGCATCTTTGCATGGGTACCCATTCCCACCGCTCCCTACATGTGACGACGTCAGGGTTTGACCGGCTGAACTGATTGCTTCCTTGTCCGTCGTCTCCTTCACCAAGACAGAAATTCTCTGCGGTGAGGGTCTGGTCTGTCATGCTCCCTGCAGCACCCAGTGCCCAGAGTGGGAGCCGACACCTTGTCTGTGCTGCTGAAGAATATTTCCCGTGATGAAGCCTCAACAACCCTCACTTGCTGCTCCCACGTCCGAGAAACCCCAAGCCACCTCTCCATTCCTCCTGGACCTGTCCTGTCTCTCTCCTCATTGGCCACGTTTCCCACCAGCCCCGTCTTTACAGGGCCTCGAGCGAATCTTGGGGTAAAGAAGGGGTGCAGGTGGGCTGGCAGGACGCAGGGACCGAGGCGGGCTGCCTGCTGCTTCAGACAAACCCATGCCCTGTAACTCAGGCTGGAGGCCTTGGGGAGCAGGCAGACTGGCTCCAGCCCGCACACACTGTCTCCCAGGGCAGCTGTGAGTTTGCACCAGTGGGAGCAAAGGGGACCAAGAGACAGGCTGCTTGTCCTCACGTGCTTCAAAAGCAGCAAGGAGCAGCCCGGGGGAGCACGGCTCCCAGGGGAGCAGCCGCACAGGAAAACCAGCCTGAGCGAGTTGACCGCGACCCCGGGGTCTCCTCTCCAGTGGCGCCGTGCATGTGGCGGACACATGCCCTCTCCTGCTGGACACTGCCCTCCATGTGTCCCGTGCCCATCGCCACACCTCTAGGATCCTCTGTGAGCTCTGACAGTGCTTTCCTGTGGCCCTCGTGCTTCTGACCCAGTCATGCCTGCACTTCTTTCCGTCTCCCCTTCCAGAATGTTCTCCTCTCAGAGCGGGGGCCCTGCCTCCTCCGTCGTGGGCCCCCACCCTTCAGGCTGAGTGTCCTGCCCTTTCTCTGCGTGGGAATCGGGAAATGTGAGAGCCCTTCCTATCTTGCAGTTGGTAGTTTGGGGACACGGCGGCCTGCCCTCATCCAGCCCAGGATAAGTTTCCTGATGAGATGAAATGATTGTGGCTGTTCCCCTGTGAAAATGCCTGAGTTCCTGCAGGGCTGTGGCCCCTGGTGGTAACGACAGCCGAGTGTGCAGAAAGCCCCACGTGCAGGGAGTGTGTTGTTCTCTCAGTCGTGTCCGACTCTTTGCAACTCCATGAACTGTAGCCCAGCAGGCTCCTCTGTCCATGGAATTCTCCAGTTCAGAATATTGGAGTGAGCTGCCATTCCCTTCTCCAGGGGATCTCCCAAATCCAGGGAACAAACCTGGGTCTCCCACATTGCAGGTGGGTTCTTTAACATCCGAGCCTCCAGAGAAGCCGGGGTCTGCCGTGTGTGCTGCCTTGTAATTGGCATTCTCAGTGACGAGTGTATGTGGACAGCTCTTCCTGGCAGCAAACACTGGCGCAGGTGCTGTGGCATTCCAGAAGAGCAACCTTTGCTTAGCATTGTCCCAAATGAGGGACCTAGACCACCCGTGGGCCCTCCTAGTGTCAGGAGCAGACTCCGAGGAAAACGCACCCTGCGTGGGGTTGGGGTGGTCTGAGTGGTGTGGGCTGTCTGCTGCGGCCACCGCTTCCGCTGGCTGCTCTCTCCAGTCTCCAAAGTTCGACCAAGACTCTGGTTGGATATTCAGGCTGAGCGTTCTGCAATCACTAAGCAGGTGTAATGAAGTCCAGGCACATACATCTTTGCAAACTTCTCCGGTAATTTCCTTTGTCTAAATGACAAGAGGTGAAATTTCTGGGTCTGCTCTTTAATGCATTTTGTTAACATTTTGCTAAATTATCCCCTGGAAAGGTGTATAATTTTATGCTTTCGTAGGCAGTGCAGAGTTGACAGCAGTTTCTCGGGCTCAGTTTATTGCTGAGAATCACGTTTGCAGACCCATGTTTCCCACAGCCGTCTCAGACAAGGCATCACCCGAGACCCACAGGCTAGATGCCATCGTGACTCCGGTGTCTGTTTGCAGAAGCTTTCCTGTCCTTCTCAGCCTGTTTCAAGGTCCGGGGTTCTCAGCACGAACCCCACAGACCACCTGCCTGGGGGCCTGGTGGGGAGCTGCTGAGAACACGGCTCTCTGGAGGGGGACCGGGGAGTCTGCCCTCCACAAGCTCACCCCGAAGCCCGAGGGCACAGCTGCCTGCCTGGTCCTGCACAGAGCTCATCTCAGGAAATGTATTCAGCACACTTGATGGACCCCCCAGCGTCCACCATGCATAGCAGGCCACTGGCCCATGAATAGGCATCACTCATCTCAAAGGCCAACTCCACGGCTGCAGAAGCCAGGACTGAGCAGGAGAAGCGCATGGTTTCTGCTGCAGGGTTTCTCCGCGCCTGTATCGGCCGACGTGAGTTATGAGCGGGGTGGGCTGTATCAAGGTCCCTCCCACACCCCACCGAGGAGGGGAGCTGTCGGAGGCTTCTTCTCTGCCCCCAGCTCTTCCTCCAACCTCCCCCACAGCCTGGGACAAAGTGGATGGACCCCCTTGTCCTGCGTTAAAGTGTGGGAAGGAGAGGGAGGGATGAACCGAGAGGGCAGCCCAGAAACGTGTACATTACCAAACGTGAGACAGGCAGCCAGAGGGAACTTGCTGCGCGACCCAGCGAGCCCCAGCCCAGTGCTGCGTGACAACCTGGGGAGGGGACGGGGGCGAGGTGGGAGGCGGGGCACGCGTATATCTGCGGCTGATTCCTACTGATGTGTGGCAGAAGCCGACACAATATTGTAATTATTCTCCAATTAAAAACAAATTAAAAAATAAAATTAACATAAAAAAGTCGATGGCACAGAATTAGTCATTACTGGGATCTTAACACCATTGTGAAAGTTTAGCATACTACTTGAAGGCACAAAATAGCAACTAGCGGTCAACAGTGAAGAGTATAACTTATCTGTGAGGATGTTATATAGGTAGTTTTGAGACTTTTCTGTGGCTTTGTGATGGTCTCTCTTTCTTGAGTTTAAGGGTCCTAATTTCATCTTACACGGACTATTGCCTGTCAGGCTCTGATGTTTTCATGGGATTCTCCAGGCAAGAATACTGGAGTGGGTAGCCATTCCCTTCTCCAGGGGATCTTCCTGACCCAGGTATTGAACCCTGGTCTCCGGCATTGCAGGCAGATTCTTTATCACCTTAGCTATCAGGGAAGCCCAATTTTATCCTAAAGGGGCATTTTCTATGGATACTGGTTTCCTGGATCACAAAGCAGGGTCAGGTGTAGGAAATGCGCTGGGACCGAAAGGGAAATTGGTTGCTGGCTGTGATTGCTCTGCTAACTAGCTGTGTGGCCTTGCCTCCATTCCTCACTTTTCTCCGTTATAATTTCCTCAGTTGTAAAATAAGGCTGTTAATCAGCACTCCTCTGGGGCCTTCCCCTGCTTTGAAGATACTTTTGGTCTCTGGAAATGAAATACACAAGTTCACACATTTTTCTCTAGTCTTGCTGGTGAAGGGCCCTGGGGCACCCGTCCAGACCCATCCGTGGGCCTGGCGAGTCACGTGTGCTCAGCGCAGTGGCCAGAGCTGACCATGCTGTGTTGAATTCTGGAAATTCGCTGAGAGGAGGTTTCTGGTGTCCATGTTACGAACAGATGCCTGCGGTCGTCTTTTCACTCTGCATCTGTGGATCAAATCGTCATGCCCACAATTTTCATTGATAAAATGCATTAATTTTATGATAAACATTTAGAAATGAACACAGAGGCCCCAGGGAGGTTGGCTGCTTTCCTGAGAAAGAGGACTGTGCTCTGCTCCAGCGTCGATCTCCTGGCTTCCTGACTTCCGTGCGGCACCAGTTACTCATTTATTGTCGGAATAACTGAAGTAAAGAACTTGTCATTGTTCTCTCTTGGAAAAGCTGCATCTGGTGCAGAAATGGCTTGTGGATTTGGTTTGGTTGACTGTGCGTCTTTGGTTGAACACTCCACTCGGGCAGGCTGAGCCCCGCCACCTCCACACTAAGGAAGCCTCATCCTGTCGCCTCCAGCAGCGATGATGACTCCATGTCCCTGCCTTCACTTCCCACCTCAATACCTGCAGCACCGGCCCCTCAGTGCCCAGGCCCACCCGGACCTCCTACCACTGTGCCGGCGCAGCCGTGCTCGGGCGAGTCTTCCCATGAGCCCTGCTGCGTGGTCATCTCTGCTCCGTTTCCAGCACACAGGCCTGCGGACCTTCCTCGGGTAAATGAACGTGTCAACACACGTGGCAGGCCCTGTTCTGTTTAGCACAGGCTTGGGATCCCTAGAGACAACATAGTTCAGGATTTCCTGTGGGAAACATTCAGAGTGCTTCCTTCAGCGTGTGATTTATCCTCTGGGAGTGAGCCTCCTGTCCTCTAGAGGCCGGAAAGCCTAATCCACACATGACCAGAGGCTCTGCCCATCAGACCAGCCACGTGCTTCTTGGGGGCAAGTCTGAGCAGCCAGGCTCTTAGGAGCTGGCTTCATGGCCACAGGCTGACCCTCAGGCACAGTTGGAACTGGCTGTTCATCTAGGCCCCGCATCGGGGGTGGCAGCGGTGCCTGCAGTGGGATTCCAGCTGGAGCCCCATCCCACGGCTTCCCCTGGGCACGCGACTCCCAGACCTACAGCTCCCAAGCTTGTGGTCACACTTTTGGAGACGGTGTGGGCTAAGGAGCCCTCCGCGGTAGAACCCACTGGAGTGGACTCTGATGTCTACGTGTAGGAGCCCTGACCCATCCCTGCATGGATCTCAGTTTCCAGCTCCTTCTCCTCACACACAGGATTCTGGCATCTCAGCTTCATTCAGCACCAGCTTTCACCCAGTCCAGGTTGCAGCCAACAATTAGGAAATCAGCTAACCCATTCCCAGGTAATCAAGTGAGTCCCAGAATCCAGAACTCTAGGTTTCTCATTTGCATAATTAAAATTTATTTAAATGTATGTCCTCTTCTCCTAGGTCCAGCGTCTTCAAATAGATACCCTTCCATAGTCTTCAAGTTTTCTTTCTGTTACCAACAAGAACCTTGAGTTTCCTGTAGACGGTACATCTTCTCTAGAGTTGGATGCTATCATTAGCTTCCTGGGTCATAAAGAGAGTCTGCTCCTAACTATAGATTGAAAGAAAATGGAGGAGGGGTAGAGACGGGGCAGGAGCGACGGCATCTTTGTCAACACAAAGCTCTCTGGCGAGGCCTGGTCGTGCTCCGAGGCAGCAGCAGCTCCAGCTGTGGCAGGCAGCGTTGCTACTTCTGCCTGTGAGGCTCAGGAGGTTGGTGGTTTGGGAGGAGCCCTGGCTTCATTAAAACCCTCCCCAACACCCTTGTCCCAATTTTTAGCCCCACCTCACCTTCCTCAACCAGTGTCCTGCTTTTCATTTAAGAGATTCGCAGAGGCACATGTTTAACAGACTTCTTACACTGTGATTCAGAGGAACCAGACTCTGCCTCGAGTTATCCAGCACAGAGATAAGGGATTCACGGAAGGCAGCCACGGAATCGTCTCATCCCTTGAGCCCATCTTACGCTGAGAGGTTTTAGCTTTGAACTTGTTTTATTTTTAGGTTCCTCGTCATGATTGGAAGCCACCCACTGACTGACAGGCCTTGAGTTCCTCGCGCCCATCCTAAAGACCTAGAGATGCGGCATCTCGCCGTGCCCAAGCCTGGCTTCCAGAGGCACGTCATCCTCGGGCCGGACGAGCGTCAAGTGGCTGCTCCACTGCCGTGTGCTGTGGGCTGCCCACAGCCCGGGCTCAGGGCTCAGCCACCTGGTCACAAGGGCCTGGATTCGCTACCTGCAGACCTCCAGTAACAAGGATGAGTGTGTACTGGTGTTCAGAGAGCACCAGTGACTCACAGCATTTATAGGAGGCTCAGAGGACCAGAGGGTGAGATGGTTGGATGGCATTACCAAGTCAATGGCATGAGTATGTGTAAACTCCGGGAGCTGGGGATGGACAGGGAGGCCTGGCGTGCTGCAGCCCATGGGGTTGCAAAGAGTTGGACACGACTGAGTGACTGAACTGAACTGAACAGTGGGCCAGGCAGGAATGGCTCACAGTGAGGCAAAGAGGGCAGGCGAGACGCCTGACCGCCAGGGCGGGAGTCCAGTGGAGACCCAGTGTTTCCCACTCATCATGCCTCAGACCAAGGACCAGAGCCCTCCCTGCGTTTGTCCTCAGAGAGCCAAACCCCCCCAGATGATGCGACTCTGGCTCCCACTCACGGCCACTGCTGCACCTTGACGCTTCGCTGGGCAGCCCCCAGGGATGTGCAAGCCCTGACTCGGCTCGAGGCGCTTGTTATTCCGTTTCCACCCTCCCCCAGGCCGGGGCTCCAGGGGAGGAGGGGGCATGGCTGAGCGAGTCGTTCCATGCTGGGAGCCACACTTTCCAGCCACCGAAGATGCCCTTTTCCTTCTGTGAAAAGACCGCTGTGCCCCTAATTCTGTTTTGCGTCATTCGTTGGCCTAGCCCTCAGGCCTCAGGTCTCCAGACGCCCCAGGAGCTGACCCACTTTTCATCAACGTAAAGGATTTTCAAAAATCTTCAAATTTCTGATCTATCACAATTAGAACAATAATGCTTTTAACAGTCGACACACTTGCGATAATAATTTTTGCAAGAATTGCATAAGGTCTTTTTTCTTTTCAGTTAGCAAGGTTATGAAGCAGTTTGGTGGTGGGTGTGCTGCTCCTGGGCGGGTGGCAGGGCCACCGTCTCCTTGATGCTGGGGGGAGGACCAGGCTAAATAGACTGGGTGGGGGGGTGCCAGGTCCCGAGAAGGGGCACACGGGCGGTGGGGCGAGTGAGTGGAGGTGGGCAGGCTTATTAGTGGGAGAATGCACTCCCTATCCAGCGCTGGGAGAGGTGGGGTGCGTCCGCAGGGGAAACGTCTGGGGTTGTGGGATTCAGGGAGATGAGCTCTGTTTTATACACACGTGGATCTGAGGTTCCCAGGAGCATTCAGGGGAAGATTTCTGAAGAGAATGGGACATCTGAGCTGGAGCTCAGGAGTGGATGAGCTCTGAGCTGGCCCCGCTGGTCTGTTCTGTTATGGGTATTTGGGGTAATTGGGGTTCCTGGTAAACCCTGTTTCCTCTGATTTTCTTCCCCACAGAAAAGAAAAGGCTTTCTGCTGAGGACTTGTCAGACTCCTCATTATGATTGACATTGGTATTTTTTTCAAGTATTGAATTTTATGGGAACTGTCAGCCTTTGACTTAAAAAGAGACTTTTTATGCTTTGTGGCACGTTCCGTGTCATTTCAGCCAGATCCAGGGTCCCGTTTATTGCGGACTTATTAGTTCCAAGCCCATAACTCGCTGTTTGCATTTGGAATGTGATGTCTGCAAGTTTTCAAGTTTTCTACTTTTATTCTCCGTTGGGAATTCCTCACAAGACAGATACTGACATCGAACTGCCAGGAAGCAGCTTTGCGTACGAGTCTGCAGTGTGCTCTAAGATGTGTTTATTAGTGGAAGTAAACCGGGAAAATCTCACTCCGTGCAGCTGGCCTCTAGTGAGCTCTGGGGCTTGTGGGAGGGGCCCACACTACAGGGGAAAGAGGCCCCGGCCACTTGCCGTGCGTCCTGCCTGGCTTTGTCTGTTTGTCTGCCTCTGTCTTCCCCTTGTGACCACAGATGCGCAGAGAAGGTGAGGCCGCTCATCAGGACGTTACAGCAAGTGCCCTGCTCCACGCCTGGCCCACTGGCCGTGATAGGGCCGCCTGGGACTCAGGTCCTGATCTTGGGTGCTGCCCAGGCAGAATCCGCTCACATTTCCTGGAACCACCTGGAAAGTCGCGTGTACTCGACTGATGCAGCTGGACGGAAGGACTGACAAGTCGGCTGTCTCTCAGGAGAGAGGGGAGCGAGGTGAGGCTTGCCCTTTCTGCCTTGCTGCATGTGTATGCAGGATGGCAGAGAGATGCAACCTTCCATCGGAACCTCCAAGGCACCTGTGCCTCCGGGACTCCGTCTTCTCCACTCTGCCAGTTCACCAAGCTGCCCGCCACGAGGCTTTTTAAGCAGCTTACCGTGAAGGGGCTGGTCGGCTGAAGCTGAGTGGCAGCAGGACCACCGCCTTTGTCCACAGCAATTTGCAGAGCAGACATTTCCAGAGTCAGCACATGGAGGCCTTTGGTTGAAATTGCTCCTTTTCTCCTCCTCCCATACTCCAGAAGCTTCGCGTTTGCAACATTCTTTGGCCTTTAGCATTATTTCATGGACTCCCTTCAACAGTTCTGAGTTCCTCTCTGCTTGTTATAGAAAATGACACGATCCTTTTTTTTTAAGCAGTGGAGCTTCTAAAATCATTCATGTCCTGTTTTTAAAAGCGCACAGCTGGGGAACCAAGTGGCGCCTCACAGTGTTCTAGAACTAGGTTTTTCTTGCGTCCCACTGGCCACGTTAACGGACACAGTCTTCTCCACGTCAAGGCAAGATTCGAGAATCATTACTGCTAAAAGATGTTAAATGGTTTTGCCATCTGCTTTTGCTTTATCTTCTTTTCTCTGCATACAAAATGCGAAAGACACTCCTCCACGTGAAATCACCTGATTCACGATGGCCCGTCGCCGCCCCCCGTGCTTCCTGTGATAACTGCTCCAGCTGCGCAGACGGGAACGCTTCCTCTGTGTTCGTGCTAGAGCAGCCAGTGGCAGGTGCCCCTTAGGAGACCCTGGTTTTTCAGGGTCGGTGCCCTTCCTGTCGATCCTTAATTTTGTTCTTCATTCTTAGGTCATGTATTCTGCCTCCAAACGTGTCTTGTTTACTCACTTGTCCCCTTTTGAGACTTATGGGGCCTCTCTGGTTGCTCAGACTATAAAAAAATCTGCCTGTAATACAGGAGACCTGGCTTTGATCCTTGGGTCTGGAAGATCCCCTGGAGAAGGGAATGGCTACCCACTACAGTATTCTTCCCTGGAGAATCCCATAGACAGAAGCCTGGTGGGTTACAGCCCACGAGGTTGCAAAGAATCAGACATACTGATCAACTAACCCTTTCTGAGACTTAAAGTTTCCTTAAAGATTGTGGCTGTATATGAGGTGACTCCTTCCTCACCCAGATGAGGGCTTTGCTTTAAATATGCATTTACATGGAACACTGCTTTAGGGGTAAATAGGTAAAATTTCAAATTAAAGAGAGTGGGAGCATTTCACCATCTTAATTGCTGGGAAGAAGTAGCGTTCATAACTTTTGCTCGTTTAACTTAAGAGAGCCTGCTGTGTCTCCTCCTCGTTTCCAGTGTCATCCTGTGTTGTGGGTTTCTACCTCGTTGCAAACCTGACTCCTTTGATTTCATTAGCTGACAGTTGGGCTACGCGTCATTTTCAAACTACGCTGAGGATGAGTGAAGGTTTAACCATTAAGCAGTGAAGCTTTGCTTCTAAGGGGGTCAGCTAAGTTGTTTACGGTTTCTCAAGATTTCCATCCTCCAGGAAAGTAAAACCCATGGTCCTTCCCAGGAGCAATGCTTGACTTGGATTCAGCAGAGGAGAGCGTGTCCTGAGACAAGTCTGAGTAAGCCAGAAGACTCTAGTTCCAGACGCCAGGTGCACCTTCACACCTTTGCTGAATGAATGGCTGAATCTATTTTCTGGCATTTTCTATCTTATTATGACCACGACTTGGCATTTTTAGCACAAGAGCTTTGCCCAAATATTAGTTTTTCATGGTGGCCCTGGAGCCTTCAGCAACATGGGGCTGCTGCTGCTGCTAAGTTGCTTCAGTCATGCCCGACTTTGTGCGACCCCTTAGATGGCAGGCCACCAGCCTCCTCTGTCCCTGGGATTCTCCAGGCAAGAGCACTGGAGTGGGTTGCCATTTCCTTCTCCAATGCATGAATGTGAAAAGTGAAAGGGAAGTCGCTCAGCTGTGTCTGACTCTTTGCAACCCCATGGAAGGCAGCCCACCAGACTCCTCCATCCATGGGATTTGCCAGGCAAGAGTACTGGAGTGGGGTGCCATCGCCTTATCTCTGGAGCCTTCAGTGACATGGGGCAGTTCGTGCAATTTCCATTTCTCAGAAAAGGAAGCTGCTGTTATTGTTTTTAATAACAGAATTGTTTTCACTCTTGCAGAACGCTCTTGTGTGCCCAGGGACCCTCCTGTCCTGTGCAGCTTCCAGGAGGAGCCAAGTCCTTCCATCTCTGCCCTCTAGAGCAACACACTTGTCTGCCACAGCCCTGGGGTTGGAGACAGACTCTCCCTCTGAAGGTCAGCTCCTCCTCCCTCAGGCTTGAGGTAGAGTGACGGTGGCTCAGCTGCGTCCGATGAGGATGTCTGAGCAGGCTCCTGGTCGGTACAGAAGGGACTTCCCCTAAGCCCTGCCACCTTGGGAGCAGGGGTCCCAGATCCTTGGGGGGCAGGATGACCCTAGATCTCTAGGGCCACTCTGCAGGCAGCCTGGGCAGCGGGTTCTTGAGTCTTGTCTTTGTGGATGGATGATAAAACTTGTCTGCAGGGGTCCTCCCAGAGTGAGGAGCTGTCCTGACCCAGTGGAGACCCCCGAGGAGGACAGGTGAAGTCTCATCCAATACTCTTATGGGTGGGCTTGGAGCAGGGCGCCGTGTGGATGTGGTGGGACCCCGGGAGCCTGGCTTTACAAGTCAGGGAGGCTGTGTGGTATCAGTGTAGACAGACACGTACCCACAAGCGCAGAACGACCCTGTCCTGCCCCAAAAGCAGAGCGCGCGCTGTGCATACAGCCCCGGGTCCTGCTTGTTTATTTGGTTTTCCTCTTAACAATGAGGACTGCTTTTTTAAAATTATTAACTGAAAGCCTTGATGAGCTTATTTGATGCTGGTTAGGTCTTGGCTGCAGACCTCTCTGCTGTGGTCTTGACTTTCTGGAATCTCCTGATTTCTGTCCCTTTTGCTCAAGGGTCCAAACAAAGCAAAGCCAAGCAAACATCACACATTAGACCAGTGCCGTAAGTAATTGCAAAACTGGACAGAATTCTGGATGCAACATCACATTATTTCCTATTTATCAGTGTTTCCTACTATAAACTCTTACAGCCTGAGTATTTGGTCTTACTCATTTAAACCTCTTTTTAATTACAAAGGAGATACATGTTTAATGTTGAAAATTTATACAAAAGCGAAGAGAGTAAGGAATCCCCCCACCGTAGTCACTGCTAATGTCTGGTTTTTGTCCTTCTAAGCATTGTGAAAAGGAGGGAAAAGCACATCACACTGTATAGTGTAAACAGTCTTCTTAGTGTATCTGAGTGGTTTGCTCACACTGATAATATGTACTCATATTTTCATGGCTAACAGTTGACCCACACAACAAACTATATTGAACAAATCATCCATGTTTGACATTTTGAAATTTTAATTTTTTATGTAAAAACAACATACTTCTATAAATATATGTGCATCTAGTTTACACTATTTACTACCGTTGCTAGTTGGAGAAGGAAATGGCAACCCACTCCAGTATTCTTTTCTGGAGAACCCCATGGACAGAGGAGACGGGTGGGCCACAGTCCTTGGGGTTGCAATGAGTCAGACACGCTTGAACGACTAACACACACACACACACCGTGCTAATGCATTTTTTCATTCTTATTTTTGTGGTCTGCTCGCACACAGGAACACTGTTATTTCGCCTGGTTTCAGCATTTTTTATGGGATTTGCAGGAGGCAGGCGGGAGCAGGCCCTCCTTGACTGAGCCCGTCCCACCTCCATTCCTGCTCACACTCCTTCAGCGCCTACTGTCCTGTTGCGCTGCTCTCTACAATCCGATTTCAGGCAGAAATAATCCAATTTTAGGCGTTTGGCATAAGAAACATGTTTACAAGCATTTTTTCCCTTTATTTAAATAAGAGATATTTCTTGTGTCAGGTAAGTGCTGGGTGAAATAAATAACTACAAACCAAGATCCTGGGATGGGGGCCGGGGTAGTGGTGGGGCAGTTTTATGTAGGGAGGCTTTCCTGATTGGCAGAGGCGGGAATAAAATGGGGGTGTGGGGCTCCACGTTCAAGGATCCAAACGAAATAAAGCCGTGTGAACATCAGACACCAGACCGTCACTGTAAACG